>OX104068.1:61869757-62214632 GCA_944474145.2 Dicrocoelium dendriticum
GTTCAAGTTGGTGTACGTAAGGCCTACACCTCCATGCTAGTTGTCGCATCCATTGCAGAACGTGGTGAAGCCGGGGAGGCTTAGAGCGTGGTTAGGTGTGTTTGAGGATTGCCAGCTTCCCGTGATCAAAACAATTTGGGAGTAGGAGAGAAGAACAAATCGACTGATGTAGCGCATTGATAATGAGCATATTGTAGATTCGACGGCATGCGTCTGTAGAGAGAGTAAAAGCAGGGTCGCGTGTAATATCCCTGCGCGCCACAATGGTGGAGTCAATAAAGAGTGCAACGGAGGTTTTACGTGCAGGTAATACGCACGTTGCGGTTGTTGTCTTACGACGACCTGGGGCGATGCGCTATAGTGGCTGGCCGTATACGCTATTGGGAGCCCATTGGTCGTATGCTGCTGCGTTGATAGATGAATGCAGAATAGGGTTTGGTAAGCAAAATGGGCTAACGGCTCATTCCTATAGGCAGAATCCGTTAGAGTGTCATATAAAGTGGTTGCTGTGGAAGGAGCAGTAGCATTGTCTTAGGCGTGTAGGTCATGCAGTGGGTTATCTTCAGCTCCTCCACAGCGTTGGTTTGGTGACGGTATGGATGGGTGAAGTTAAGGAAGTCCCTAAGATGGACCGAATTATAAATAGCTGGCTTAAAAGCACGGGGAAAGCCTGGTTAGTCAATGTACTTTGACTGGGAAGGCGGATCGCTATATGGGGCGGCAAATGCGGGTTGAGTTGAACAAATTGCATGTGAGTGGGAGTGGAGGGGCACCGATTATTTGGATTTGTAGATTTGCGTTTAAAAGATGAGCGCTTCGCCCGTATGTGTTCATGGGATGGCAAGGTGTTGGTACTGCCGGTACTAAGGGGATAAGTGAGGGTTGCCTGTGCTACCCGAAGGGCTGAAGCCAGCTGTGTGGGGAAGGCTTGGTAAACATAGGAGATTTCCGAGTAGAAGTGGGGCGTGGTGAACTATAGTTAGTAGTGTCCCATAAAATTGAAAGGGTGATAAATGGGCGGTGCTGCGTGCAGGTATGTTATGCAGGTTCACGAACTGTGACTGTCCAAATTTTGGAAGTGAATTTTTAGGGAGGAGCCTGCAGCTTTGGTAGTCCTTTTCAGTGGGTAGTAAGCTTAGAACTATATCCAGGACCTGATGGTACGGAACCTCGTGAATTGAGCGACTGTTAGAATGTCCTGTCGCGGGCTGCCAACTTAAGAGTTTCGGGTAACTAACTGTTAGCTTGTGGCTGGCTTAGCCTAGGCGCGGTCACAGACTCAATCGACGACTGATACATTGAGGCAGATGGTTTGCTGGTTACTGGCTGCCCCGCCTGTAGCCAAGCGTTAGCTTGTACCATCCGGTACGCAGGTAGTTTCTTGTCAACATTTTTGTGTATCTGGGTTTCGTGGGTCCAGCAGTTCTTTGCTAAGTTATACTATAATATAATAATATAATTAAAGATATTCTTCTAGACTTGGCCAGAAACTATGCCCTCGAGGGCGCAGATCTTGCTGTACAGTAATCCCATGCTTTTACATAAGTAATAATGCTGTTAAGTCGGTTTATTTACTGAGTTCGAATACTGCCTCAGGACGGCGGTATCGGCTTTTGTGGTCCTTAGTAGTTCCATGGGCGATTGCTTTGGCTGCCTGGAAATTTTGAACAGGCTTTAACGCGTTCCGTTATATAGAAGCTGGATTGCACGATTGCTCAGCAGGTTCCTCAATATTCTCTGCTGCGTTCCTTTTCACAAGGGCTCTTTTATGCACCTTCTAATCACCGTACGTCAAAGCTGTATGCCCTGTATCCCAATGATAATTATTCCAGCTCCGTTAAACTTTTTTGGTAAATTACGGGCCACTTGAAATGTTTCTGGTTCCTTCGGGCGATATTGAGCTCCTTGTTCTTTTGTTGTGAAAACTGCGCAGAGCTGTAGTTGTGCCGTCTTTTTTAAACAGGATCTAATTCACCACAACTTCACTTTAAATTCATTGGACCATTTTATCCCGCTCAGTCGCCACCACTTTTGGTGAGCACATGGAAGAAATGGGAGGTAGAATTATAAGGGATAAGCAAAGGTAAAAAGTAATTTCGAGAAATGCAGTTGAAAATAAAAAGGATTTGTTAAGAAACATACTAATGCGGCGTGCTTCATAGAAAAATACTAATTAACAAAAAATATAGACAAAGTTTCCTTGCGCTGATATTGCTTTCTAGTGCGAAATTTTGACCTGAGTAAATCTAAGAAAAAAGAAAAAGCTTTTCTAAGGCTAGAAAACTGCGTAAAGCAGAACAAAACTAGGCTTATCAGGGCACGCTTTAACGGTTGATTACGTTGAAAGTAAAAGCAATGCAATATGTACAGTAGTTTGCGAGTTATTCGCCATTGAGTAGTGGTGTACAAATAAGGCCATTGTTCTTTTTCTCTAAAAGTGGCTCTGCTTTGCAAGCAGATTGCAGATAAAAGAAAAGAAAACGTAAAAATTAGTAGGTGTGTTAGCAGAAGCCAATGTTGTGTGTTACAAGGTATTTGTGGATTTAATCATGTTGCGTCCGCGGTGTTGCTTTCACGCATGGTGATGGAAGTAGCGTGCAAAGCAATAGACAGGATTGCTGGTTTAGCTGTAGAATCGCTCATGGCGGTGTCACAGCTCAATAAGGTTCTGGATATGTTATTTTCCTCCATACCACACGGTGGCGTATTTCGATCTGTGCTGGGTTCGGGGAATCCCTTTGGGTGAGGCACCCTGTCGTTGTGGCGAAGATAAATCAATGAGGCACTGTGATGCAAAGCATGTGGCGAACGTTGTATTTTTGGTTTCAGGTCGGGTTGCTGTTTTTGGATGATGCTAAGGGGGTGCGCAGCATTGAGTTCTTTAGGGCTTCATGTCCTATCTGATCAGTGTATTCCCGAAGTTGGACAGTGGTTTGAGGAGAAGCTGTTGGCCGTGAAGCGTGTCGCAAACTCAGGACTGCTAATCTAAGCATGGTGGGATATGTTTAGCCAGGAACCATTAGGTGGTTAGCTGTGCAGCAGTCCAGCTGGAATTTGCAGACGTTTAGAAGCTTATGTAGCAAACTTTTGAAAAAGGTAACCCATCTGGGACATTAAATAATTTGGCAGTATTAGCGCGGCGAAAGCTCTCTTTGGCTTAGTGAACAATTATGTACAGGAGGATGCCAGTCTGGCTCATGTCAGGTGACTTTGTAGGTTATTCCATGTCCGGCAGGTGTACTAGGGCACCACCTTCTTCAAGGTCTCAATGATATTCATAACGTTGTTTGTTTAACGAATTTAGATGAGTTTAAGTGCGTAGGTTCTTGGTAACGCTTCAGCGTAGTGTCAATAAGCATGCCTTGCATTCTTGAGGATGAATGGGAGCAACTATGTGTTGCCGCAGGATTTACGGCCTCTTTATCGCAAGTCGCTGAGCTGGTACTATTGACCACCACGATGTGGTCAAGTTGGTCCATGAGTTGAAAATTGCGCAGCTCAGATACAACCGGGTTGATGTTAACAGAAGAGAAGGCGGTCGATTTCACTCTTTGTTTATTATGTCTCGTAGTTGCAAAAGGTTTTGCCAACATTAAAAAGAAAAATTAAGCAAAATACCACAACGGTACAAAAGACGATATGGACAGATAGCTTAAAGAAAACCCAATGGACGAAGATAAGATGGTGGCGTGCTACCATTAAATAAAACAAACAATATGATAGATAATGGAGACGATTTATCAACACAGAATAGCCATACTACAATATTCAATCGAGGCAAATTTACCGCGTTATTCAGCTTATTTTACCTGGAAATAAGACTGGCTCAAACCTCGAGTTAGTGAACGAATCCGTCAGCTGTTTTCGTGTACATATCCCCATTGAATGGTGGATAGCGGTCTATGGTAACACCGTACTTTCTTGTTATTTAGTATTCGCTAAAGGTCTATGCTCTGCCGTCAGCCTTAAGTAAAGATGCTATTAGTGCCGCTCATTCAGCCTGTGGACCTGATGCAAACATGCCAATTCGTTGCACACTTTGTAACTCACTTTCCACCTTAGGCTGAAAGGACTAAGGCATTGGTCCCAACTTAAACAATTTAGGTATAGTGTTATTGACCATTTGCTTTTAAATAAATAAATATACATTTTTATTCTCGGCCATGCGGGGCACGCCCATGGAGGCATTATCAGGTGGTTGCAACTGTACAGTCAGTTTATGAAAATTGTAACAGCGACAGTGAAAGCTTGCTCTTACGTTCATGATTGGAACTGTACAACGGTGGAAGTATGAAACAACATCTAGGCTTGTTAGGGCATAAGCTGTCTACTATATTTTGCAGTCATAGCTTATACTAGATTAAAAATCCTGAATGATCCATTAGAAGACATTTGAAGCGTCTGATTGAGAGAGGTATGCAAATATACTGGGTTCGTGCTTACGTATTGCAGAAAGCAGTGGTGACATCGTAGACAGTAAAGAGCCGACAGTATATGCGTAAGCTCGTAGAAAGCAGCGACGGCAGCATATGCAGATGCAGAAATGTCAGTGTAACGAACCGACATAGAATGGTGACGGTCGTCAACCTGCCATTGTGAAGTTATGGGCTATGACGTTAATCGGTGGCGAGTCACATTCGTCACGTTGCACTGTTGTTAACCAGACATTTGTGGCTGTTTATTGTTGCTTTGAAACCCTTTAGGTTTCTTAACTGGCGTTCGTTGACCACGTCTGGACAGCGCTTAAGAACCGAGTTTACAAATTCCCCCCACAGCATGAATAATGTTTAATATTTGTGGCAAATGGTTCATTCAGTCACCACCAGTAAGTTTACTGGCGCATAATGCACAATATGAAGAACCAATTTGTGTGACCTGCCCATCAGTTTAACTCCTAGCTGACACTTCACTAGTATTTCGACTACTTTTCCCATACAGCTTTTTAAAATGCTATCCCCCAGCTCCAGCGTAGGCAAACCAATGACACATCGGTACGGGCGCCCATCTCTAAGGATGCTGACAAAACATTAACATGAAGCATTACCCTATGCGGTGAAACACTCGTCATAATGGAGCAATTTGCAGTTATATGGACCAAAAATTCAACTGTGAAACATAGCGTTCCCCGTCGTCCTGGTTCAACTATTTACACGAAAGTTGTGCCCGCGGAGAACGGCATACCGTAGTGCGTCAGTTTCCGTTGCATGTTAACTGGTAGGAACTATTGAAGAGTAGCCTAGATTGTGCTTGTCGTTTCCTCTTCTTGTAGTCTTCGCCTTTCCTTTTCAATATCGTTAAAGCAGCCATCGCTTGCACAAGTTTTTACGCCATCCATCCATCTAGTTATTCCACCACTGTCCTCCAGCAGCAGCCACAAACGTGCCGTCCTGCTCGCCACGAACTAGAACACAGACTACTACCCCATCCAGCTGCGATTCCTACTACGTGATTGTCCAGCCGCCTACGAACTAAGTCTTCTGTCGTTCAGCCCCATTATTTATTACAACCCACGTGCGCCGTGTACACGGAAGCCCCCGGAACACTGAACCGGGCGCATGATACACGTACAAGTGCCAAATGGCTGATAGTTCCGCAAGTACTACATTTAATGCGAAAGTACGGGGTGGGGAACGCTTGCTAGTCACCACAAATGTAACGCAGGAACTTCCGTAACCAGATTTTAGATAAAAGGCAAAGCCGGCTTGTTTAAACGCTGTAGGCTGAAGATGGCTGAAGGTGAATAACTGAGTTTTCCGATTTCTCTTTGGTATATGGGTTGCAGGCTGTGAAAAATGGATGGTTGCGTCATCTTGTATTGTAACCTCTTGCTTCCTCATTGGTAAGCTCAGTCATGGCACTAAATTTTCATGACATTTTTGACACGTGTTGGGGGAGTTATATTGTACCCGCATTCCAGTTTCTTTCAGTGAATTTACGTGCTGCAGGCATTTAGGCTATACTCGCGTTGCTGTTGTTAGTTAAAGAACTGCTAGCGGGCAGAAGAACTCTCCGCTGATTTCCCCATAGCTACTCGAACAACTGGGTCATGTATACGATACTTTATTTAGCTATTAAATGCATGGCGTCGAAACCTCGTTCCCTTCTAAACCAAGTACTTGGGGTAATAACATTATCCAGTGGACAGCTGACGACTCATTATAATCGTCCAACCGGAAAGATGGTTTTGTTGTTGTTGAAAAACTATCTTTCATGTCAACCATGATTGTAAGCCCAGCTTTTCTGAACCGTCGGAGCACAGAAATAAAAGCCACGCCGGTGGGTTCTTAATAGCCGTCACCATCCTGACATATATTATTCAAGTATTTGAAGTTCGTAGTTTGGCATGTAGGCCCAAACTTGTGTTATGAGCCACAATCGTTTTACCTTCGTGTAATCGTATGCTGACACATGGAAGAAAGTGGAAAATATAAAAGAGAAAACAAGCCAATCAGCACAAGAATAAAAGGCCCATTAGTATCCATCAGTGTGACAAGATTATTCGATCAATCTCCTGAGCGTGTGCGGCCGCTAGAGTAACCGTACCACCTGCGCGCTTACCACAATTTCTTTCTAACTTTAGCCAACGAAACTACAGGTATGCTAGATTCTTGCTACTATCATCCGCTACAGGCGTTGCTCTGCTTTCATTGTTTACGGTTAACTTTCATAAGCGTGCTATAAATCGGGACGTTTGAATGCGCATAAGCACTCCCCTGAAAGTGGAATCAATTACTACAAGGGATGAGTCTAATACCTGGGCTGTCTTATAATGATATATATTATAATAACATTGTGTTTTGGATTTCAAGGAATGATAAACAATCACAAGGAAATGGACTGCTGATGTGTGCACGAACATCAACGGAATGTCCGAAGTGGCTATACCATGAAAACCATCAAACTCTGGTATCCCACACTCTGGCATTTGGTTAATGACATGCCACTATTCTTAAGTATTTTTCAGCCGTTTCCCCATGCTTCACTCACCTGATCCACACTGCGAACGGGACCTCATCGGACTAGTTCCTCATCAACATAACATATTAGTGGGCTGATTATTATCTCTACGTCTTGCATTCTTTGGACATAGACTTCCTACAACCTTTGGGGCATATGGGTCCTAACTACTGTGTCCAACTGTACTACTCCCGCTGTTGGCGCTGCTAATTCCGCTGTCATGTAAAATATTGCTATATGCTGCTCATACCCAAGAGACATGTCTCGCTTCGTTAAGAATAAAATATTTATTTATTTAATATTACCTATTCTTGCAACCTCAAGGAACTATTGCACAACTTGACCTGGTCCCTTGTGAACACAGCTTCAGCAGATGGCTAACACTATATGCTTTTCTATTGTTTACTGTGCAAGTTGGAAAGTTACTTTGACGCAGTCTGTATGTCGTGCCGGAAGGCTCTTGTTGCTAGTGTTAGTCGTAAAACTGCCCGTGTGACAGCGTAGGATGGTGAGCCAGTTCGACACAGAATAAGGTATAAGCTGAGCGACGCTGTTCATCGGCAGAAGATACCGATTACAAAGTTTGCGCTGGCATCTCCATCGGTTATTTCCAGATCATAGAAGCGAACGGCTGCAGTGAAGCATTGCAAGTGTCTGTTCCTTCCAAGCCAAAGAATGCTTTTGAGGGAATCGAGAACACCAGCTGTGCAACGCTCACCAATAATCCTTGCAAATCGACAGAACGCAGGTACACTTTGCGTCCTTTTGAATAAATGTATGCTGTTGACAACTTCAGTTCTTTTCAATTACACACACCAAAACCCTTTGACTAACGCCTCCGTAGTTTGGCAGCCGACCCATTCTTCGCACAGGCGATCGCACTTGCTAACCTGAATAAAATGAAGCTAACTTGACGAAGATGATGAACGCGATGAAGTGTATGAATGGTAAGTCTACAAACCCAGCAATGTCACATGTATTACGTAAATCTTATCAGCAACTTGGACGGAGTTATTAGCATGCCTGATAACATGCGCGGCGAAAGTGAGACGTACAGGCAATGACATGCACAGCAAGAGCACAGGCTGCCGGTATTTGTCGCGACCGTTAATAAATTTTCCGTTTTTGATGCTACACTGTGTGAAACAGCGTGCAGAGATAAGTTGGAAGGTAGTAACACAAAGGTTACAGCTGCGCATATGTATGTCAACTTGAGTCTATAAATACCGAACAACTGAACAAGACCGCAAGGCACCTGCTTCTTGAAGTGATATCTCAGACAGGTGCAGCCTTTATCCAATTCTCCCAAGTGCACCAGTCTCTTACGTTCCAAAACACGTCTTTAGGTTGTGCTTCGCGGTAAAGGGTTATGTTCCACTATATTTTCTTTCTATAACACTTCTCACCAAGCGTTTACGTCCGTTAGATGCACCCTTACGGACGCCACAGGCGCTAGAAAAAATTTGTCTTACACCGTGCGTCATACTATTGTGCAACCGACGGCGGGGTCTAGACGACCAGACATGATGTTCCCCTTAAAACTAGAGCCTGCTAGAATTGCCCACTGTTTACTGCAGGCTCTTTTCTTACCTTTACTACACGTCCTTATCCAAACGCTCCGACTAATTCAGTCCTACCCGATCGGCCTCCTGCTCCCTGGATTCATTCAGTCTTCTGTGACGTCACCTCTCTCGGTTCGGCTGACTCCACTATCCCCTTACAGTACCTGGAGAGCCTCGTGGGCCTCACCCAATCTTCGTCTATAAAACTTTCTCATCCTGAAGCAAACATATCTTATCGCGCTCTGTTATCAATTCTTCTCCAACTGGCCCTGTGGTGATTTAGCCCCACTGATCCGTTTCTTTCTCTCTGACTGCTCCTATGCTACCCAGACTTAAGTGGTATACACTATGCAGACCCAGCGCTCTTGTGCCCCTACCTCGTGAGGCCGCTAGGCTCGTTCAACTTCTTTTTTGCAGCCACTTTTCCTGCGTTTATTTTACGTACTATACCTAAGCGCTGACTAACCCAGTCTCGCCAGACTGGCCATTTGTTTTCTGATTTCGCTCAGAGTTCTTCGACGTTACAAACCGTAGAGACTGCCAGACTAGTTCCCTCGTTTATGTTATAGCCCTTTACTTATCTTCTTTATACGCCTAGTCCCAAAGCGCCGATTAATTCAGTCCCGCTTAGTCGGCCTCATATTCAATGAATACATTCGGTCTTTTGAGGCATCACTTCTACTGGTTCGGCAGACATAATGGTTCTGTTTACATTACTTGGAGAGCCTCGTGGACTTTTCCACTCTATACCAGTGAACCCTTCTCACCCCGACCCTAATCTTTTCATCTCTCGCCTTCTGTTTTCAATCCTTTTTTAATCGGACGTCCGGCTTTACTGCATCGCCGTGATCTTGGCTCACCTGCCTAGTCTGTTTCCCTTAGTCGGCTACTATGCTACTGAGACTTACGCGGTATACGCCCCGCCGTCTAAACATGACGTTTCCCGTAAATCTAGAGCCTGCTAGACTTGCCTACCATCTACTGCAGGCTGTTTTCTTACCTTCACCACATGGCCCATTAATCCAGTCCCTCTTAGTCGGCCTCATACTCAATGAATACATTTAGACTTCTGAATCAACACTTCTATTGGTTCGGCTGACATAATGGTTCTGTTCACATTACTTGGAGAGCCTCGTGGGCTTTTCCACTCTTTACTTATTATCCCTTCTCATCTAGACCATAACCTTTTCCATCGCTTTATGTTTTCAATCCTTTTTAAGTCGGACGACTGGCTTTACGGCCCTGCCATTATCTTGTTTCACCTGACCCGTCTGTCGCTTTCTGCCTGCTTTTATTTTCATACTATTCGTGGCCTATCTTCCTATTGCGCTCTATTATTTTATTCCCACGGCTTACACTCATTGCGGTTAGCCAAGTTATCCTCGTGCGCATTGTCTCCTTCGCTCCGACCTCGCTACTGATTATTGGCGGCATTTGGACAATTGCTAAATATTTCTTGACTAGTACCTCAATTATTATGCTCAACTTACCACTGTTCCTATTCCTATGCTCTTTACCTTATGATCGCACTTGTCTATTCTTGACACCGTACGTGTCATAGCGACTCCCTATACACGGCAGCTTTGGCCCCTGTGACCCTTTTTCTAAATTCTGACAGCTTTTGGAATGTGGAATCATGAGCGCTTTAGAATAATTACTCTTATGAACTACTCCTTGCACTGCCGTCAGCATTCATCCGATCCTAGCCGATTCCTTGAATTTTCTCTTGGAACGTTACTTTACCTATTTTGCTCCCGCATTCAGTCTCAACCTAGTTGCCCTTAGTCTCACCTAAGATGCCTCTCGTAGTCGGATTGCTGCCATCATCATCGGTTTACCTGTTTCTCTCCAACCATCGCATCATTCGCTTAATGTCTGTTATTTCGGTCTTTTGACCCTGCGCGTGCAGAACCTTCTTCCTACCTAGTAGTTGTAGTCTGAGTCACACCAGCGACGTAATGTATAGAACGCGCTTGCAAACCATGTATACTAAACAAAATTACATAAGTTTTAATGTATCATAGACACCGGTGTGCGCCACCAGTCTGTGTTAGTGCTTCTTGATTCATTGCTGTCTCTCTGTGTGGCTGCCTCTTGTCCGTTGCCCGTTTTTCCCGAGATTCCCACAGTTACTTCCGCCAAAACAAGAACGTTTATCCACTGGAACTGGTCGACCCATCTTCAAACGCCTGGTCCTTTCTCCGGGAAATGAAGAACCCACACATCGTTCCAAATAGAGCCCTTTCCGCTATTCTGGAGACGCTACATTCACGGGGCCTAAACAAATGGGTTTAGCTCACCTCGTACTCATAGAAAACAATTTACTCACCTGGAATAATATATTTACATGGATCCCCGTTCCACAACTCATGACAAACAACTCTGGCGTGATTACCTTCACTGCCTCAAACATTCCTATTCGCCAGTCACCTGGAGCTATTCTGGTGTCATTTCACGGACAGCGTTGCGCCCGTATACGTGGCTTTTCCGATGGCACTTCATGGAATTTTCACTTGGGTATGGAGACAGTTAACCTTACTGACATTGATGGAATCCCGAATCCACTTTGCGGTGATTGGCATTTTTACCTGTTATGGACATATTCAGCCAAATGAAGCAACTTCACTCACCGACTTCATGACAAGTCCAGCGTGGATAGCTGGACACGGTTTGTGAGCAGAACCAGAATATAATAGAGAAGCCGGCCTCTATTAACAATGTGTTTACTCAACTGCATCATTATCATTCGACTCTTCGACTCTTTTGCATCATTGACCGGCTTCAACGACTGCTGCCGTATCAATACAAAGCCACTCGGCTAACCAACGAAGGATTTTGGCTGTCAATAGACTGCGAATAATAGAGTGCATAATCGGTCTATACGATGCATAGCTGACTAGCGCTACCGTTCAACGCAAGCTACGGCAGTGTTCCAGGGCGTGGTGGGTTTTCGCCTGGCAAGCCTTCTCCCTATAAAAAGCCACAAATGTCCGCTTAACAGCACTGCAACGTGGCGTATGTGACTCGCCACAAAATAAAGTCACAGGTAAACCTTTCACACGGACGCAGTTCGCAGCCTTCCACATCCAACTTGTGCAACCAATCCTTCTATGAAGAATGCTTTGATGGAGCACAGCTCATCCCTATTTTGTAATGGGCGTTGGCTGCACCAAAACCTTGCTTGGGCTCCTGTGCTCACGGATCACCACCTGGCGAAATTACCCCCAACTTGTGTCTTGACGGATTTTTGCGCGCCACAGCGCCATCATGTTCCTTGGTCTGACTATTACCTGACAAGATGCACACTCATATGAACTACACCTTTTTTATCTTTCATTAAAACGAAATGTTTTAACATTCCATAGAAGCTATGCTTGTATGCATATTTGATCACGCCTTTACAGGTGTGTCTCGTTTTACCGAGAATATACCATTTATTTATTTATTTAGTTACGGTAGGACAAACCACCTACGCAATTCACAATCTATATTTCTTTTAATATCATACTGGTTGACTTGGAGGAAGGACCTATCGTATCATGATTAGACCGCCGGTCGATTATTAACAACGACGTGTTGCTGAATTGTAACCATGCAACTTTTAAATTAGACGCTTTAACGGAAACTGAATTTTTGCTTCAGCATTGCCAATTTCATGGTGTTAAGGCAGTTAATTCCTTGGGCGTGCGATTGGTGCCGAGTGGTGTTCGCATACACGTTACCCCTGGCCGCAGTGCCTTTTATCTCCTCGATTTCCAGGGTTCCTCCGTTTAGCGTCCCTGAATGCTGTGGTCAAACGCTGTAGTTTAGGTATAACATTGAAAAGCAAACAAGAGGTAAGCCATTCCTTATACCTACTAGACCGGATCGCCTACCTTTAGGCATCCGCTGATAAACAAGCTGTTGGTGCGAGCGGAAGCGAACCCAGATCTGAAGCTATTTCGTCGGAGGGAGTCGTGCGCTTCGAAGCAAAACCCTTGAGGGCAAGTCCACGATTTCCTAACGAGTTTCATTATATGGTCAAGGATACGAAAAGCGGAATTCTTTAATAATTCTTAAGCCTGTGTTGACAATGATAGGACAAAACTTGTCCTGTGACCTAGCCAGCACAGCCTAACGATTTTCGGCTGAAAACGTCAGAATATGGTATGTAACACAGGATTTTGCAAAATACACCGTTATATGAACTGTTTTAGGTTATTGTATAATTTCAAAATATATGATCTTAATCACTGTAATATGAGTAACAAAATTAATCACGAACTTTGTGCATTTTTGCAATTCGGACTTACGTTATTTTTATCTGCACTAGATCCGCTAGTTATAAATAAATAAAGAGTTCATTCTCGTCATTACGAGGCACTATCAAAGGTGTGATTATGGCAATCTCAAAAATTAGTGTATTTTGACAAATGGCGTAGGAATGTATGTGTCTGTTGACATGTAAATATTTGTTTATGTCTGTATTTGGAAGTAGCCGTGTTGTGTGATCAGGTTAACGTGACTCTGTGTGCTTTTGTTTTTTGAGTTCGCCATCAAAGGAAGGAAATTAATGGAACGCTTCGAATCGGATGACGTTCGTGATTTGTGGATGATCCTCCGGAAAAAGAAGTGGCAGTGACTTTATTTAGTGGCGAGTCACATCCGCCACGTCACAGCGTCGTTAAACGGATATCTGTGGTTTGTATTAGGAGAAAGCTTGCTAGGCGAAATCCAAACACACCCTGGAACACTGCCGCCCCAACCATTTGGTGGAACGGGATTTACACGAAACACCCAGCTGGCACCATGAGGAGGTTGCTCGGCTAGCAGCCATTCGGCTAGCCAGGTGATCTTCAAATTTCTCCCGCAAGTTCTAATGGGCCTGCCTTCGTCCCGATTCTTAAGTTGGTACGGTTGCGTTTTGGGGTACATAAGTAGATAATGTTGCTTTGTTTACATGTGAGTAGACATGTTTATATGGAGCCTTAATCGTAATAAGTGGTAGGCCAACTTTTCACACATGTTCGTGCACTGAAACATTCCAACACCTTTCGGGAGATATGTATTTTCTATCGGTTCCTTAAGTGCCCGAAGGTAGGTTTTCTTTTGCGCTCGCAAAAGCACTCCAGCTCAGTGGAACATGGAAACTGGTTGCCTTGTTCACTTGTTCTGAGTGCTACCAAGAGATAATGCTGCAACTGTTGCCGCGGGTTATGGGTTAGCAACACATACGGTGGTCACAGATGAGGAACTGCATTCGCTAGCAGCAAGTAAGCTATGACGCTGTAATCATATTTGTGCCAGACATTTTAGACGCATTGCTGAGGATGTGGTTTTGTCCGATGATCAGTTAACCGCCTCGGAGATTGCGGAATGAGGTATATGTTGCGTATCGCGTAATTGGGTACGCCGTAGCCAGTCATAAATAAATAAATAAATAAATAAATACTTTATTCTCGTCACCGCGAGACACACCATCAAGGGCGTGATCATGGTATTACAGACATGTATGATAAGCAATTGCACAAATGAGAACATTTTGACCAATAGAATGGGAATTTATGTGTGTGTTGACATGTAAAACGATGTTCAACTGTGTATTTGGAAGGGGATATGTTGTGTGAGTAGGTAAATGTAACTGTGTGTGCTTCTGTTCGTTGTGTTCGCCGTCAAAGGGGGAATCGATGGAACGCTTTGAATCAGATGACGTCCGTGATGTGTGAATGATCCTCCGGAAAAGGGAAGAGGCAGTGACTTTATTTAGTGGCGAGTCACATCCGCCACGTCACAGTGTTGTTAAACGGATACTTGTGGCTTTTTATGGGGAGAACGCTTGCCAAGCGAAATCCCACCACATCCTGGAACACTGCCGCCGAACCATTTGCTGGAACGGGAAAAACCCGAACCACCCAGCTGGCACCACGAGGAGGTTGTTCGGCTAGCCAGCCTTGTTCGGCTAGCCAGTTGCTACTTGCTTTACGGCCCTTCGTAAATGGATTGTGTCTTTATTAGTGAACCGTACTAAGCACGCCACGAGGAAAGTAAAGGGTTGATGTATACCATGGCACGTACGGTCAAGTTGGATTGAGGCGAAGTTGATCCATATTGCTGAGAGGCGACCACCCGCTGCCGATTTTTAGCTTGAAGCTACGGATGCTCATCGACGGTTTCACACCGCTCAGGTCATCGCGGTTGCAGATTTGTCCTATTTTGCGTCATGTATATGAACCTGTCTTTTCATCGTCGTTCGCCGTTGGCTTTTACAGTACCACACTGGGCCGCTCAGCCCACGCGATTTGACACCCCGGCTACTTACCGAAATTTTTCAACTACTTAAACGAGGCGCTACTCCGGCTGGTGAGCTGCCTGAAACAAAGTGGAGCGTATAGCGGTTATATATGACGCTCCCGCTTGTTACCTTGAGAAACGAACTAAGTCTATTGCAAAGTAGGTTGGCTACAGCACAAGTGTACAGCATAAGAATTGTTTTTATTTTGAGGTCACATTCCCTGTCCTTGATTTCCGCTTGCGGACAAAGGCGCTTCTCCGGTATTGCGTCGCCTAGGGAAGTCCAATTTGAATTGCCTTAGCTTGATGGCCTTTCCACCTTTCCTGTTGATTATATGCATGCGGTGTGCCTCGGGATAATTGCAGGCTGCCGCGGTTATGGTCATCCGCTACAACAAACAATCTTACATCCTGCCAAAAGTAGGCTGGATGAATTGAACAAATATGTTGAGGAAAGTTACCGTTCGTGACCCGTGGACTTTCATGGAAGCTGCCGCAGTTAGGAGCATTTGGCAAACTGGAAAGCCACGGAGTTCCGTCAGTTCCTTTCTGTGCCTGTACCACGTTATTAAGACCCAATTTGAAGCCTTAATATTACGTTAACGTATTGGATTTACATGTCGGTTTCTATGTGCCGTTCCACCCCCATTCTGTTTATAATATAACGGGTTTAACCTGAGAAAGTATTTCAAGGTGTTCATTAGTGCTTACCTTGCTCTACTTGGTGCGGAGGAAATGAGGTACAACCTCCATTTACTCATATATGTAGCAAAAAATGAGACGCCATATGGCGCGCTGGAACAGTTTTGCGCATGTTCGACTGAACCGTATATTTACAAGTTGAAGAGGCAACTACTCAAAGTAGTGTATCCAGCATCTCCATGCATGAAAATATTCATAGAAAGACCACAAGTGCTGCGGGTGCACATGAGCAGTAGGTTGCTGCAACGAATTTTCAGACCGTAGTCTGTCATGAGAAGCTGCGCTTAAGCACTGGGGATAATGTAGTTTCTGCAGCCGTGCTATCATGTTAGTAATAGGAAGGGTCTTTAGTTGCTTCGTTCGTTAAAGGTATTGGTCAACGTGCATACATACATCACTTGTAACTCTTCCAGGTACAAACACGCGGTGTGCAACTTTTAACCGCGTGCATTAAGATAATCTCCGAACTTGACGAAATTTTGCAAGCAATTTCGGTGAAAGCTTTAGCTTGTAAGTGCCTAGCCTTTAGACTAGATAACGGGGTTGTTCTCATTAGATTGCCACACCTCTTCAGCAGCGCCATGTGCCTCCCTTCCTATTGCATCAACCTTAGACTAGGTACTCTATTCCTCAGACTGCGCTGCACAGCCGTAAGGCAAAACGTCCACCGGGCCGTTCCGATTCCGTTAATGAAGTCACGGTCACACGTTTTACAAAATTCGGCGTGTGTACTCAAAATGGCAATACCATGTCAAAGGCCAAAAGCAGTGTACTTTGGTTACCCATTGCTATGAAGCTTCTATACTTGCAACTATGTGTATCATGCAACATTTTTACGTAGGACCGTGTTTTAATCTACTCTGCGCGTACTGCATCCTAGTTCATTCTGCGTCTGTAGGAGCACTTAAGTGTATCTTCCATCGGGCTTAAAAGCTCCTCCATGTGCAATGGTTACTTTGATTATAAATGACCGCTACTTTCTACTACTTTGTGTAATTTAAATCACGGAACTACTTACCCGTGGTACCAATAATCAATACTTGGCTCCAAGCAGCTGGGCGAACCGCCCGTATGACAACATTAACTTAATATGCTTTGGAGTCTTTTGTACGCGAGCATCGGTCATCCAGTGTTGATGCCCCTGACCCGATTTCTGTACCGTTGCACGTGCCGGTAGGTGAAATTAATTCCACTGTGAACACCGGTAAGCAAGTGCCTTGCAACAAGAATCTGCCAAAAGGCGATACCCAGCAGAAACGCGACACCGTCCAGATGCGACAGCCTCTTAGACACGTCACATACATCCTGGTTTAAATCACAGTTGGTTAACCTCAGACAGGAACCTATCCCATTGTTCGCCGCGGAAGGGAAAGCCGTGACGCTGAGGAAGTGAAAGAGGTCTAGTATGGAAACCTATCGACAAAAAAGCCACGTTTCTCTCCTTGCGCTGACGCTGCCATCCACAACTTCAAGGATTACGGAAACGAACAACGGAAGTGGCGACGCTTATGTAGCCGTTCCATAAAGTCCAAGGGTTACTTGAGTTGTTTTGGATGAGCGGCTGCTCAAAGTTCGCCTAGTAAAAGAAGCCATACGTTGAGCACAAGCACACCAATACCTGTTCCTAACACGCAATTTTGCAATCAACAGATACACTTACAACCAATGCTATGGAACTGAAAATGCCAGAACGACGCTTTGGTAAGTCAACGTATGTTGTAACCTACCCGCAGACCGCATGCTCGTTTACTCGATGAAGACGCAGCCAAACGGTTAGGGATGATGAACATAATGATGTGCATGCTTGGTAAGTTTACCATTCCTCCTGCTACATCTGCGGCATTGGCTCGCAGTAGAGGTTAGGACAGAAAATTTAGCGGCATGACCGCAGGTATGAGCCATCTCAGCGAGATACACTAGCGCCTGCGACCGCTGCCGGAACGCGGGTTACCTTTACCTGTGGCTACTGCCAACGGGTTAGCGGTTTTCGGTGCCATGCTGCGGGATACCGAGAATATAAATAAGTAGGTAGGTCGTACTAGAAACACTAGAGCGAGCGTTGGATACGCGACTTTGAATCTAGACCTGCGACAAATATGGTGAGATTACGAAGCCCATGATGCTTGTATTGATGGCTCAACAGTTGCAACGGGTACCAACATCTCCGGCGCTCAGCAATTAACGACGGTTTGAAAGGCTAACGTCTATGGTGTAGTTCGCCGCAAGCGAGCAACCTCCGTTCCATGTTTAAGGAACATTTGGCCAAGTGGTTCGCGTAAGTTAGAGGTACCCGGACGGAGATTACCACCACGGTGAAAAATTAGCTTCAATCCATGTACCAAAATACGCTGATCCAACCAAGCCATAAAAACTGCCCAAGCGGGTGTGAGGTTACGTATTAAGGTAATTAATCCCGAACGTCTCTGTTCAAAGTATGGAGGTGGTCGGTTAAGATAAGTGCTATTTTGTCCCTTGCTAACGCATTCAGATTATTAACGGATAATAATTATTTCTCCGTTGGAATAAGGCAGTAACCACCTTTTCTCTATATGGCATTCATGGCACCTAGCTGGGCAACACCTTTGTCTGGATCTTGGCACCAAAGTAAATGCACACTAATAAACCAAGTGCAACCTACGGCTGCAAGCATTTTAAGGAACGGTATTTTCAGGGCTCTACCTTGCCGGTAACGTGATCTTACTGACTTGCGCTGCGGAAGTTCAAGCTTTAAATATCGGAAAACGTAAAGCTTATTTTTCACTGATAACCGCTGATAGCCCGCGTCGTTTGAGGCCAATAGGTTAGGTGCGCAAATAGCTGCTCCACGCGTTGGCGGGCTAAACGGCTAGCGCGTCGATCAGCCGATTGCAAAGTTGATGCGTAAAACAGCTGATCGGACGCAAAAAAGAGCCGCATGTTTATGGGCGAGCAAAACCACAATGTCGTTCGTTGACGCTTGAAGACCAACTCACAATTGTCTTACTATTTCTTACATCTATGGACACATTGACTGAAGTTCATAAAGACTGTAGCTTGTGCTGGCAGGGTAGTCGGGATACATAGACCTCAGTCATGTGCTATTAAAATAAGTTCTGGTTTACTCGGCACTTGGTCACTTAATAATCGCCTAAAGGCCACTAGCATAAAGCCTAGCGCACCCTAGGCAAACTTGGTTTTAACATCCTAAACCGTCTTTTTCGGTTTTATTGTGCTAAAATGGAATAATGAACCAAGCTTTGAATTTCTTGCAGACGAGCCATAAAGGGTACCGCGTTGCGATCCCCTGTAACATGGAATGACAACACAAAATAGTTGCTGTCCAGGAATTGTTGCACGGAAAAGAATGTTTTCCAGTCTGGTCAATATTCTAGCGGTAGCACCAGGTAAGCCGCGTAAAGGGTGGACCGTAATGCGCCCATTAAAGCAATAAAGCTTGTCTAAAGTGCACTCCTTGTGTTAAGCTGCAGCAGTAGGTAGGCTCGTTTTTATGACTACGCCGCTTACCGTAGAAACGTCACTAGGGATATATCAACTGGTTCCTTAGACACTTAACCAGTACTGAGAGGCTAACAGCAACCGCTCCACTACGTGATGCCCCTCGAATGATGCTAGACAAACTTACCAAATAGTTATGTTCGACGCTCAGGTTTAGTGTGCTTAATAATTAATGAGGACAGACGGGAATATTTATATTATTTCCATCAATCTTCTAGGTACAGAACTCGGCAACACGGTTTCGTTTACGACTGATTATATTGCACCAAGTTTGGTCGGATGTCTAGCTAAACAACCACCACGGGTGGTTAGCTGGATGGACAGAGGTAATCCTATTCCAGCGAAAAAGTAGGCCACTGTGTTCAAAGACCTGGTAGGTTTTTGTATGAAAGCCTTCTCACTATCCAAGACCACAAATGTCGGTTTAACAACAAGGTGACGTGGTGGACATGACTGGTCACTACAGCACTTCACGGCCTCCTGCCTATCCGGAGGATGTTACCGCACTCACGGGGGTCAGTCAAATCAAATATATTAGTTGATCCCTTCCTACTTGGGCAACTTCACCGAAAACAACCATAACTTTAACACAGCTGCAACCAATACCCTCAACACGTATACTAAGTCATGGCTGGCGGCATCCAGTTCCGGCATCGCCTGTCACTGTGAGCAGCCACATGACGCCTGCGCCTATCGAAGGACCATGGGTGACTTGCGCGGCACCGCGAACAGCCCCAAGCACACACCCCATATACAGTGTAAATTTGAAGGAATGAGGCCGGGAGGCGGGTGGATGAGAGCCACATTAGGTCAACGGAACCGGCCTACACCCTTCATAGACAAAATCAAGCGCGCTTTATTTGGAAATTAATCTCACACAAGGCGGTGGCTGGACCGTAGACCGCTTCATTCTGAGTGCATGGAACCACTTTTCGAGCCTAGTACGACCACAGGGACCGTGCACCCAGTCCCCTCCAACAATCAGCAACAGTCTCTTAGAGCCAATATGGACGAGATAGTGGGTAATGGCCAGGTATGCACCTTGCCAACATGAACATCTAGCGCAGCCACACCGGGGAGGCCAACCAACAGCCAATCACTTGAAATGACAATAGCAAAATAAGATATCGATTGAGGCATGCGGTTATGCCCCCATAAATCTTCCATATATTAGCATAGGAATTAAGTTAGTGATCAACGATTCCGCGGTTCATACATATGCAAAATTCACCCAAAAATAGTACAAAGACAATAATGTTAACGAAGATAACCACAATTGGCGTAAACAACATGGCCAGTTAATAGAAGATTATTCAGGTAGGCAGAACAAAGCAACTAAAGTGGGATAAATTTTCTCTGGCTCAAAAATCCCTAGAGTAAATGTAGGTTGGTTAAGCCCAACTGCAGTTAAGGAGCATCATGAATGCGGCGTCATCCTCACACACATATACACATAATCTAACTCTAGTATCTACTGACTACCTTGTTACACTTTGGCAATACTTGATTATAAGCGTGTGTGAAGTTTATCACGTACTTTGATGTGTGCTCCGAACGGGCGAAATAAGATCATTATTTATCATCTTAGTTATTTATTCCTGACAGCTAGGAATTACTACATATCATCCTGCACTAAAGAATATCATGTTAAAACGGCGCGCGGTGTAAGAGAACCTTCGGAAAATTGCAAAGGTTGTCGCGCTATGTTCAATATAAGCCTTTATAATTGGTCAAACATTTGCCCAAGACGGAACTGAAAATGAATAATGTTTCCATACATATAACCAGATTCGGGTCAACGTTTGATTGCCTACATTACATTCGCCCTCACGTTCCCGCCTGCACCAACCACCCACGGGAATGAAGAAAACGAAGAAACGGAAGGAACCATAGAAAACGAATTTCCGGTGGCCCTACCGTTAAAGCCTCAAATAAAATACACGTTTACTAGCATTTTGTCATAGTTTCGGATTTTAATTTCTTTATGCTTGACGACAGACTTATGTAGCTGCTTGGCATTGGGGGTCCATGTATAGTAAGGTATACAATGAGCTAAAATTGCTAAAGCTTGCGGAATTTGTCTAATAAATTATTGGGGTTTACAGGCTTATTCGTGTCAAATGGACAATTTGCTGCCCAAGCTTATCCACGTAGATCAGACTTACAAACGCTCGGGACAACATCCACAAACGCATATAATTAATTTTGGGTATCTTAATTATAGAGTGGGTTCTTTGCCCACCTGGCCTCTGGAAAGAACACATTGGCCTAAGCACAAGTGTTGTGTAATTACGCGCAGCCAAAACCTTCTATAATGAATCCGCGTAGGCATTCCAACTATTCTTCCATGTTTTATTACGTACACTAGGGAAGTGTATTTTGCAGCCACTGCGTCGGACCCAGTAATTACTGCTAATTTGGAGCTACGCTGTAATTTGTAAACATGTATCACTATACTGATCCTATAGCAATCATCCATTTTCATAATTTCTCTTATTTTCTCCGTATTTGCTTGCTAGGTAATACAGTGTTTGCAGCAAGGTTAGTGGCTATGGCGGTTGCAGTGGTTCCAGAACTCGTTAAATACTGCTAGCTTTGCGAACGGCTTGAGCTTATAGTGAAACGCTTCAAGAATTGTTCTGACTAATATATCCAGCTTTTACGTTCAGCGATACTTTTGCTTTAGCCTAGGTTTTTAATTTCTGCTGCGATAAAAGGCATTTGTGTTTGGCGCTCGAGAGCTTCCGGTAAGCATATGTATTTGTTACGCGTTACGCTTGTGAGTTCCTGCTAAATACGCAAATTGACGTTCTTTTTTAGAAGATGTGTATTTTTAAACTTCTGTGAATTATGTTTACTGGAAATCATTAAACATATTTTCTGACACTTCTGACGCCATGGTTGCTTTTCTCGCTTTCCACCAGCCCAGCAATTTTCGGGACCCCCAATCTACCGAAAATGGCTAATGGAGCTGGAATGAATATCATTACGAGAAGGTTCCTACAGCGTTGACCTACGGCAATTAGAACCTTCACAGACTGGCACGAGTGAAATAGAACCCAGCCGAGAATCTTGAGAAGCCTGCTGTTCGGCTGCGGAATCCATCTACTATATCACGGAACGCGTTGTCCACCATTTGCAGGCAGCCAAAGCAATCGCCTGGTGAACTAGTACGTGACACAAAACGCCCTCTTGCAATCCAATTGCACTACTCGTCATGAAGGGTTACATAACGTTACATTACTCATGCAAGCGCATGTGATTACTGTAAATTAGTATCTGACCCACTAGGGCACAGCTTATTGCAAACTAGCCATACACCTCTATTTACTTATTTATTAATAAAATCCCCTACAGAAGTTCCTTATTGAAACTCAAAATTGGCGGAACGGTTGTACCTGTAGTTAGGAACCACGCCTGAAATGACAGCAAGCTAACAGTTTTTGGACTAAATACAACAGGACGTATATCAGAAGTTCTGCATTAAGCTGCAAAAGCAACTGTTTCTCAAGCGTGCACGTAACGCAAGTTTTACATCGAAGTCGTCACGATCACTAGAAAAGCAAGGGAATTACATCCGGCGCCCAAAATTTATATAACCTTCCAGCAACGTGAACCCGGCAAAAATGCCTGGTAAATCACGTCATATCACGCGTATACATACTTAGAACGTTGGCAGTGTCGCCTTTACCTGTATCTGTCTCAGCCAGTATTATTTAAAACAAAGCTGGGGTGTATTTCTCCAACCGAATCATTAGTGGTCCCGATTAGCTTCATTGGACGATACCGCGAACCACCATTCCATTAAGTACCTACTCAGATTCACTACAATCATAATGCCTACAAACTTACGAAAAAGAGCTATTTCAATATGAGATGGTTTTCCTTTGAATACCGTATCTAACAATGAGTTATACGCAGCCGTATCCATATATCTATGTCATATTGACAGCCGTTCACTAATGATGAACCCCTTTTACCATTTTCACTTAACAGAACGGAGTGCCAGTTTACTTCCAGTAACTAAGCTGCGTTCTTGAAAAATAAATATTTTATTCTCGAATGCATCGAGCCATACCAACTCAGGTACGATCAAAATTCAAAAGCAATTATGTGGTGCAACAGATAACTTGCAGCGCACGTAATTGGCCGTGGCCAAAGCGGTACAGTTTGTAGAAACAGTTGAAGCGCTCATGTGGAGCAACATCTAAGTGGTGTGCCAATTATATGGCTTCAAATATGCATAGAGCAAATAAAAACAGCACAGTAGATAGTGTGGGGACAGTGTATGAAGACAGAGCAACATTGCTGTACGTATTGGTAGAATATTGAAAAATGCCTAGCCGATATTCCAGTGTGTAACAGTGGGCAGTGACTTTATTCAGTGGGGAGTCATCTGCCACGTCACAGTGTCGATAAACGGACATTTGGGGCTTTTCTAGGGAGAACGCCTGCCATGCGGAGACCCACCAAGTCCTGGAACACTGTCGTCTATTGCTATGTTCGGTCATGTGCAACTGGCAAACCATCTTATGGAATATTTGTTCATTCAGTTATTAACTAAATAAATAAATATTTTATTCGCGACTATGCGAGGCACGCCCATGGAGGCATGATCAGATATATACAACTGTACAGGTATTTTATGGCAACTGTAACAGTGACAGTGGAAAATTGTTCATATGTCCATGCTTTAATAAATAAATAAACTTTTATTCTCGCAATGCGAGGCACACCAGTACAGGCATGATCATGTTTAGCTAACATAGTGTGATCAAAATGTACAAAGAGTACATGTTTGGCAAAACAGTGAATGTAAGTGTATGGGTGTATATATGTATGTAGTTGTCTATGGGCGGGAGAGCCTATGGTGCGCTGAGACTGGTGGTGGCTAGATCCTGACAGATGGTCTACCCACTGCTGCTACTGTTGCGCCATAGTCTCATGTCCTGGGCGCCTCCACGTGGCGACCGCTGGGTGGGAGTTAGGTTTCGCCCTTCTCCCTGCTAAGATCCAGGACACCAATCCGCATGAGTCAGCTAACTGACCATGTGCTAGACCCGCTGCCTTTCGGGTGTTCATTTAATCGAAGGCTTTGGCTGAGGACCCGAGTCGTTCTCCTGTCAGGATTGGGTGCCCTGGCAGTATCCTAGTCCATCCTCTCCGGAGGTTAGGAAGTGGTCCATAGCCCACTTCCCGTAAAACCTAGCCATGGAAGACAACAGGTTACGGGTTATATTCTCAATGCTCGACTGGCGTAGAGCACGATTGCCACGCATTGTCTCTGACGGTGGGAGGACACCTCCGGGTGTTCAATGGTTTGTTACTGCCCGCCTCAAGCCAGGCAACCCCTGGTCAAATTGGTGCAAACCCGCCAAAAACCCACTTGCGTCTGGCCGCGGTCGCAGGTGCGTATCCAATTACGGTCGCAAAACATATGATAATTGTTCCAGAACCTCAAAGGCTGCGTGTGACGGCCGTCAAGCAGATCCGAATCTGTCTCTGCAATCACATTCCTGAGCTGAATCTGCCCTCCACTGCCTTGTGGGTCAGGCTATTGAGCCAAAGGCTCCGGGTGGAGTCCCTCAAGCAAACCTCCGAAGCATAACGACCACCTCGCGTGCGATTGCCCACCAATGCAATCGTATGCCTGCGCGCAAAGCACTCAGCATCGGGTGCTGGAACGTGCGCACACTACTGGACCGGAACTCGAGCGAGCACCCGGAGCGACGCACTGCACTGGTCGCAATGGAGCTGGCGCGCTACCACATCGATATTACGGCGCTCAGTGCAACTCGGCTCGCTGAGCAAGGTAAGTTACATGAAGCAGGTGCTGGCTACACATTCTACTGGGTGGGGAACGCCGCCTCAGCACCACGTGAACATGGGGTCGGATTTGCAATATCCGATCGCCTGAATGGCCAGCTGGTGGGTGAACCAACGGGCATCAGCGCGCGGCCGATGACTGTTCGCCTGCGACTCGGAAGAGGTAAGTTTGCTACTTTTATAAGCACGTACGGCCCAACCGTGTGTTATCCTGATGACACACGTCATCAGTTCTATACTGAGCTATCCTCCGTGATACGGTATGTGCCGAGGAGCGGCCGACTATTTCTGCTGGGTGATTTCCACGCGCGCGTCGGGCGTGATGCATCGGTGAGGACAGATGTTATCGGTTCGCATGGCATTGGTTCAGCGAATGCGAACGGTGACAGGCTGCTCTCACTGTGTGCTACTCACGGCCTGACGATCACGAACACTCGGTTTGCACTGAGTGCGAGTGATATAGCAACTTGGATGCACCCACGGAGTGGTCACGCTCACCTGCTCGACTATGTCATCGTCCGTCAGCGTGATATGCGTGAAGTGCGCATGACACGTGTACTGCGTGGAGCTGAGTGTGGCACAGATAACAAATTGGTTCGGGCCAAACTGTACGTATATTTTCGTAAATCGATGTATTGCACTCCCGCCGTGAATCGGCGTAAATTTAACATTCTCTCCCTCGGCACTGTGGCGAAACGTACTGAGCTGGAGAAGGCGATGGCTGCACGCCTGTGTGGTGATGTGGACTGTATAGCCACAGTGGGCGACCTGTGGCCCCACATTCGCGACCAGGTGACAGCTGCTGCGGAGGAGACCATCGGGCGCGCAAACTGTAAGCGGCCTGATTGGTTTGATGACAACAATGTGACGATTGACGCATTGGTGTCAGAGAAGAATGCAGCAATTGCTGCACATGTTGCAGACCCCAGTGACTTGGGGAAGAGTAGTCAGTTTCGCAAACTTCGACGGCGACTGACCCGTGAGCTCCGTCGCAGTAAAAATGCATGGTGGACGGAGAAGGCGAAGCAGATGGAATGCTCCGCCGAACGCCGTCAACACAAGGAATTCTTTGACTCCTTGAAGGCGGTGTACGGACCGAGATTGGAGCCGCTGAGGACACTGATCGATGGTAGTTCAGGCGCTACCTGCACCCAGACTGCAGACATAATGCAGGTCTGGCGGAAACACTTTGACTGTCTCTTGAACAACCGTTCAGAGATCGACTGGCCTACATTGAACGGCCTGAAGCAGCACGATGTGAAGTCGGATCTGGCGGATACGCCTAGACTGGATGAGACGCAGAGAGCACTTGCTCAGCTGCGAAACGGCAAATGTGCCGGAGGTGACGGAATCCCACCTGAAGTATTGAAACACGGTGGACCCGCGTTGTTGACTGCGCTGCACCACTTGGTGCAACGCGTATGGATTGAGGAGGAAGTGCCTTCTGAGCTGAAGGATGCCCTTGTGCTACCACTGTACAAGGGCAAAGGTAGCAAGCAATGTTGCACGAATTATCGTGGCATCAACTTGCTGAGTTGTGTGGGCAAGTTACTTGCCCGAATCCTGCTCAATCGCCTCGTGAGTCAGATTGTGGAACCAAACGTGGCGGAAGAGCAATGTGGATTCCGTTCGGGTCGCAGCACTATAGATATGGTGTTTGCGGCTCGCCAGTTGCAAAAGAAGTGCAGAGAACGACACCAGCCTTTGTACTCGCTTTTTGTTGGTTTCACCAAAGCATTTGATACGGTGAACCGCGAGGCACTGTGGCTGGTGTTGCGTAAGTTTGGTTGCCCGCGTAAGTTTGTACGTTTAATTGAATGTCTGCACAGTGGTATGCGAGCGAGGGTGCAGCTGAGTAGAGAGACCTCTGATGACTTTACAGTTGTCTCTGGTGTGAAGCAAGGTTGTGTGCTAGCTCCTGTCCTGTTTAATATCTATCTTCATGCAATGTTGTCTTGTGCATTTGATGCGGCTTGTGCTTACGGTGTTCGTGTGGAGCACCGTATTGATGGTGGGTTGCTGAACACCCGTCGTTTCGGTGCGAGAACTCTAGTCTGTGAGACAACTATCCGTATGTTGCTGTTTGCTGACGACTGTGCGTTGTTTTCACACAGCGCGGATGAGTTGCAGCACATGACTAGTGCTCTGGCTTTGACAGCGGCCACAAATTCGGGCTCACCATCAACACAAGCAAAACTGTCTGTCTCTTTCAGCCTTCACCGGAGGTGCAATCTTCAAAATTGCCGCAAATCAGCATTGGTGCTGAAGTGTTGGAAACCACCTCCCGCTTCTGCTACCTTGGGAGTGTGATGTCGACTGATCAGCAGCTACACGTTGAGTTGCGTAGTAGCGTGTCGAAGGCGGCAGCGGCATTCGGGAAGCTTGAGTACCGAGTGTGGAACAACCATCAGCTTGGCATTGGCACGAAGCTGATGGTGTACAAATCCATGGTACTGTCCGTTCTTCTATACGGCAGTGGAACGTGGACGATGTACCGTCGGGATGTGCGATATCTCGAGCGGTTCCATCAGCAGTGTCTGCGACGAATTTTGCGGATTGGCTGGGGCGCCAGAGTTGCAGACACGGAAGTGTTGCGCCGAAGTGGGATGTATGAAGTGGACGGCATACTTTTACTGCGGCACCTGAGATGGCTCGGTCATGTGAGCCGTATGGATTCGACGCGGATACCGAAACAACTTTTATACGGTCAGCTGAGCATAGGGAAGCGGCATGCTGGGAAACCCAAGTTACGTTACCAGGACATGATTAAAGTGAGCCTCACACGTTCTAATCTTGATTGCAGATCATGGGAATCGAAGGCGGTTGATCGTGGTGCATGGCGCGATCTAATCACGAAGGCAGTTGCTGAAGTGCGGGAGAAAGCCCTCATGCATGCAGAGAAGAAGCGGCGGTTGCGGAAGCGGCAAGCACCAATGAATTGTACTCCGTCGACATCGAGCGCATGGTGCTGTAGAACATGCGGTCGCGAGTGCCTACGTTAGGCAGGCCTTGTGAGCCATGAGAGAGGTCACTCGGGACAACTGCCGAAGCGACGACGGGTCCCGCAGTGAACGTAGGCAGCACCGGCGCAGCGTTTGTAGGCACGCTGAATTCGATTTACTAACCGCGTGCTTGCATGCTAAGTCTCTTTTTTCAGATGGTGGGTTTTCGGTTCTCTCCTAATGCCTTTCTTTCTCGTATACATGTCTAGTTTGCCATGCGCTGTGCCATTCGGGGCCACTACAGAAGCGATGACGGGTCCTGCGGAGAATTACGACGAGCCGGCGCAGCGTTTGTAGGCACGCTGAATTCCATTTACTAACCGCGTGCTTGCATGCTAAGTCTTTATTTCAGGTGGTGCTTTTACAGTTTTTAACTTAATGCTTATCTTTCTCATATAAATATCACCCTGTACTCTATTCCATTAACTTGCGCACATCTCTTTAGCCAATTGTATTCGATTTCCATAACATTTTTGTGTTCGTGGCATTCCGTGAACTATACTTCCTGACCTCGTGCACTTAGCTAGGATTTGTTTGTAAACAACTTATTACGTATGCTATTTAATTAAGGTTTATGTCACTGTTTCCTTATGCATTAATCGAGTTTTTCTCTTTTTCTTTCTCTCTCTCTCAAGTGTTTGGCTGTTGTTTGATATCCCCGGTGCGGCTGCGCTTGGTGTGCATGTGGACAAGGTGCCTACCTGTCTATTACCCACTACCTCGTCCATACTGGCTCCAGGAGACAGTTGGTCGTTGCTGGAGGGGACGGGGTGCACGGTCCTTGTGGCCGTGTTAGGCTCGAAGAGTGGTTCCATGCACTCAGTGTGGAACGGACTACGGTCCAGCCACCGCCTTGTGTGCGCTTGATTCCCCAAATACAGTGTGCTTGTGTTTGCCTGTGAATGAGTGTGGGCCGGCTCCGTTGATGAAACGTGGCTCTCATCCGCATGCCTCCGGGTCTTATTCCTTCGGGTTTACACTGAATATGGGGTGTGTGGTTGGAGCTGTGGGTGGTGCAGCGCAAGCCATCCATGGTCCCTCTGTAGGTGCAGGCGTCCTGTGGCTTGCCACAGTGACAGGCAAATCCGAAACCAGATGCCGCCAACCAGTTGTCTATGAATGTACCTTGTATTTTTGAAGGTGCCGCAGAATTCTTGACTGTTTGTTATCGGTAGGAATGTGAGAATAAGCGATCGATGTCTGTGAGTTGGATACCATTTTCCGGATATCCACGGCCCAGTGACTTTATTTTGTGGCGAGTCACATCCGCCACGCCACAGTGTTGATAAGCAGACATTTGTGGCTTTTTATAGGGAGAACGCGTGACGGGCGAAAACCCACCACGTCCTGGAACACTGCCGCCGAACTATTTGCTGGAACGGGTTAAACCCGAACCACCCAGCTGGCACCACGAGGAGGTTGTTCGGCTAGTCAGCTTGGAACTTACTGGTGAAAATGCGAAACAATAAGTTGGTTGTCGTGAGATCGGGACCTCGGCTAATAGTAGATTGAGGACCTTGATTGATCCATAGGAAGGTAACTGAAGAGCACACTCAAGAGAGATATGACAATACAGTGAGTTCGTGCATAAGTGACGCAAAGGTCCACTGTGATATCGTAGAAAGCAAAAAGACGACAGTATGTGCAGATGTAGAAGTTCCTGTGTAACGAACCTATCTAGGATGGCGACACTAGTTGCCCTGCCAATATGCAGTTATGAGCTGTGCCTTTATTCGGTGGTGGGTCACGTTCACCGCTTTTCAGTGTTGTTAGGCGGACATTTGTGGCTTTTTATAGGGAGAACGCTTGTCAGGCGAAAACCCACCACATCCTGAAACACTGCCGCCAATATATTGAATGGTAAGTTGTAACTGGCTATGTTCCTGGTTGACCGTTTGTTTGCTCTGTTATTCGTAGTCAGGTTGTGTCTCATTTTTCTGTTGGCTTGTGGGTTAGCCGGGTGCCTTTTGCGTTCCTGAGTCCTGTCCGGGGCCCGATTGTTAGGTCGGGAACTAAACCTTCTTTTTGAATAGGCTGTGTTAATACTCTTCAGAACCACGTGAAGTCTCCGAGGGATATACATTGAAATATGTTGCGTTGCTGTTGAAATCTTGAAGGATAGAATATGGTTTCGAAGAAAGAATCGCAGTTCCCCCGGGGTATGTTGTAAAATTGAGTAGAAATCTAGGAAACACGGCCGATTGAGCAGTCAACCCGGATTGAAGAGCTCATAATGACCAATTGTTCTGGCTTTGTATCGCAGGAGAATGTGCCTTCCGAAGTCAAATGTAGTTTTCCAGGCAAGAGTTATGAGGAAGAGATAGTGGTGGACAAACTGAACCCAAAAGTTCCAGTCTCGGAAAAATTGTGCCCGCCAGTGATAACGAATGATTTGTCCGGTCAGTAAGTTGTAAAAGCGGTTGATAATCTTCCGCTCATGTCCAGATAAAGGAATCTTGTGGCTTGTATTGTTGTCGCAAAGACTCATCATTCCTTGGGTTCGCGACGCTGTACCGGTGACCGACTCGGGAAAAAAGGGAAACGAACAACTACAGTCACACAGAGAGAAAAAAGGAATGCTTCTGGAATGCAGTCGATCAGTTGTGGTAATGACTGAACTATTGTACCCCTATACATGTAATTGTTATTTAACTATGGCATATACATGTGTATACTAAGTGGCAAAATACGACGAGAAGTAAGCAGAAAACGGATCAATGTCGCATGAACGATTGTTCAAAAATAGGAATAAAGATGAAGAAAAGATAGTTTGAGGGGTCCTGATGCGCATAAGCTCAATTGGTTGGAACCCGAGAGAGGAGGACGAGGTGTGCGGAATATGGGAAAGAATATCACTCAGAAGAAGCGACAGGGAAGCGTTGCCTCAGTCTCAAAATGTTAGGAATGTAAGAATTCCGAGAGGGCAGACGCATGTAAGTTAGCGTCGAATGAAGAAGGAATGCAACAGAAAGCACAGGAAGGAAAGGATGGGTCGGTAAAACAGGTCCTGTTGAGGAGAAGTTGAAACGCCGCTGGCCTTCATCAAGTGATGCTTCATCCTTGTTAATAAAAGAAAGGTGAATAATGTCCAGTGATGTAATTAAGGTAAGGGTAACAGAGCTTTACGTCGGCCGCTACTAGGTCAGTTAGATCTCAGAAGTCCGAGAGGTCAGAAGGCAAGAATCCGTTCAGACAAAAAAGTTAATTCAACATGATGAAGCTAGTCTGCCAAATATAGCAAAGTATAAGGTAATGAGTGTCAGCATAAAGAAGCAGTTTAGGACGAAAGTGGCTAAACGAAACGGCGGTTAGCCACTGGGTTAAGTGAACAGGCTGTTGGGTCTGTTAAACCCTGATCATTAGGGACATCTTAGTCCAAAGGAAAGCGACCATTAAGACGAGAATAGAATGACAACGTTTAGAAAGAAAGCCGTATACTTTAGATCTAAATACTGAAAGAGAGCATCGGCATAAAGAGACATTTTAAGGATGAAGGGGGTATAATAATAATGATGAAGCATGACCAACAATGCTTTTAAAGTAAAGGTTACAGGGCCGTACGTAGGCAGACCATAGGTCATTTAGATCTCAGAAGTTCGAGGTGGGTCAGAAAGCAGCGGACTGTTCAGACGAGTCTGGATAAGCAAACAAGATGAAGCGAGGCCGCCAAATTAGGGTGTGAATAACAGTAATGAGTGTGATAAGGAAAAAAGCTTTCAGGACGAGAGCGGCTTTATGAAAATCCAGTTAGCATGCCAAGGAATGGTCTCGGGATGAGGGGAACAGAGTGTTTTTAATGTAGCGCTTAGAGTGATAACGTCTCGGATGTCGGGGAGCAGTCAGAAACAGGGGACTGGTCAGCCGAGGGTAGATTAGAGCCAGGCAGTCAAGTGACTCCTCTGTTGGTTAAACAGATGACAAAGTTAGAGTCCAGCAAGGATGTTGTGGTCAGCCGAGGAGTACGTAAGGTTGTTCAGATAAGTAGAATTTCCAGCGTATGGGACCTCACGTTCTCTTCAAATGTATATTTGTTGGGGTGCGAAGCACTCGTGTCCAGAGACCCCACTGAACGTTGGTGGTTGAGTTATTGGGTGCAGGGGGTTGATTTGGAAGTGAAGCCATGGTCCAGGTAAGTCCTTGTTGGTTACTTCGTCCCATCTCAGACGGAGGCAATTCCTCAGTTCAATCCCGGATCTGTCAGATATTCACGACCTCAGAGAAAAGGGAAAGAGAGGAACAGAATTTAATATGTAGCAATTGCATAAAACTTATTATTGTACGTTGCAAGTGAAAGGGCAGTTAAAGCTTAAATAAAAGAAATAATGAAACTTTTTACTTGAATTTTCGCGTTTCAAACTGGTAGAACGCTTTCGTCGGAGAGCACGACTTAATACACCGTTCGATATAAGTTACGGCTTGGAGGTGGGAAGCGTTGGACGCAGCAGATACTTAGTCGACCAGGAACAGTTGTAGACATATTTTCTAAATTGTCCGGATATTTGGCTGGTAAGGTTTTGTCACCTAGTTGATTACTACGATACCGTCAAGTGCGCCACCGGTAGGATTTTATATACAAGCAGTTGTCTGTCTGGAATGCTGACTTCTGTGCTCTCTAGACCTTTGCTTATTTAGCTAAGTTTTATCCTGAAAATGTTAATAGGGTTCCCAAAGTAAATCCAAAAAGCAGACGGATGTACTGTTGACTGGTTATGCCAGTAATCGTTGAAAATGCATGATAATATATAACGATTATCCAATGGTTAAACCTCAAATGTACAAACACCTTAAACTTCAGTCCATATGGCAAAGGCGCATTATGTTTAACCTGTGCTTCTTACACAAGCTATTGCTTAGAAAGCTGCACAGTAATATCACTTGTCTTAAACTAAGGAGCGCATCTGCCTCCAAACTTTGATACAAGGGTCATTCCGTTACCCCGCTACTTGCAAAGGAGGTACTGCGATCTCCTATCTTGTTGGTTGTGTACGTGAACATATGGAACAGGTTATCTTCCAGACAAAGCGAAATCCAATACTTTTAGGCCTTCAGGAAGGAGCTACAATGATCCTTATGTTTTGACAGCATACAAAACATCCTGCGTGCCTGCGATTCGCAAGACCACTTCTTCGAAACTGGTCCTGATATAGCTTGAGGACGCTCACGATGTAGTGCATAACATCTAAGCACCATGAGCTCCCTACGGATCCACATTCATTGTCGTTACCGGCTTATCACCTAAGAGACTTTAACGGTATCCGTCGCACTCATTTTCTAGGTTTGAAGAATAGCAAACCGAGTACAAGCTGCCTTTAGACTTCAGCGAGCTCTTCTTGACTTACTTGAGTTCTCCTCCGGACAATTCCGCCTAATGATTGCACTGTAGAAAAAGCAGACGACCCCATAAATGCAGTCTGTAAGGGATAATAAGGGAGAACACCAATGAATTGTCTCCATCAATGACCCCTTGTTTTTAAGTTAGCCATTACTGCAATCACAACATCCGGAAGGTCTCGGTCGGACCAGTCGCACGCAACAGTGCTAACATTACCATTCTGAATGCATAAGGCATTTAGCCATTATCGATTAGTTCCTGACGTGCTTCGGTTCCCTCACTGTCACGTTGGTCCAAAGGTTGCATAGACCAATTGCTATCCATAACTCTCCGGCTTCTCTTTTCCAATGGTCACTTCGTTAATATTTACAAATTTCAACAAACAATACAGCCTACCCTACTGACTGGAAGGTTGGAAAACCCACAGTCATTCCTTATATAGGAGGGTGCAGGGCAATGACCAAGTCATCCGTGCAGGCGATTTTTCATCCTTACGTCTTATCTACATCTTAATTCCCTGTCTTCAGCGCTACATTTATCACTTTCCAACTTCCTGCCTACTGAGTCCGTGGAAAAATATTAGGCTTATTAGCTTTGAGGTATTCCTAATTAAGGCATCCTACCAGACGTAAGCCTCGCATAAGAGGTTGAAAGCGTTTATTGCTGCTGACACACCTAAGCTTAGCATTAGTACTGTCCAAAACCGTCTAAATGCCGGATTTAGATGAACCTTTATGCGCCTTCGTAGTGGTTGTTGCTAGCTGACCCTTATTGATGCTTTTTCATCAAGGCTGAGCACTTGCTAATGTACTCCGCCGTTTCCAACTACCATCAGTATGTAAACAGCAAAATTTTATATATATATCTTTTATATTGTTGACAAAGAGAGCACTTTAAAAGTTCTAGGCCCAAGAATCAAACATTTTGCTCTCCACTTATCCTCTCTTGGCACCATATACTTAGTTTTATCTGGTATATATATGCCTTTCACTATTGGCAGCACTAGTAGATAGGCGTAATGAAAACCAGATCCTCTTCTTTAACTGCTTTTGATAGTAAAACACTCGCATTTCCAGATCCCATTTCCCTGTCACGAAAGCTAACCAACGACAGAGAGACCCGTGTCACACTGGCTGGCTGGACCACCAGAAACTTATGGCCACCACTTGTCTTGGCCGCCTGTGTGTTATTTATCTTTTGGTCGGCTCCAAAGCCTACCATGCGTTACGCGTAATGGTAGGTGAACAACCAACTCCCACCTTTTTGTTACTATCCTACTCTTGATTTATTTTATCACTCTTTGCTTAGGGTGCTAGAACAGCTCTTGCCAGGAAAACCACAAAGGAAATAGCTGGTGTGACAGGTGGTAGAACAGCGGACCGAAAATTCGTGGACCGGGGTTCGACTCCCCGTCGAGGCATATTATTGTGCGTGAATTTTAATCGTGACTTCTACTTTCTACAAACTTGCTGGATTTCTAGCGTTTTCGCGCAAGCTCATCCCTTAATGGCATATATTTTTCATGCTTGCCTGCAAAGTTTACTTTTCGGCCACCTGCGCAGTCCGTAGTTGGCGCAGGGTATAACGGGCTAATTAGAGCATTTCTGGATAGCTATGCCTATCTAGAACATACACAGCTTCCCTACTTTTTATATTTTCTTTTATTTTTTCTGCTATCTGCCTGCAAAGCAGTAAGGCATCTTTAGCGAAAAATAAAAATGGCCTTATTCGTAGACCATCGTTTAATTGCGAATAACTCGCAAACTACTGCACGTATCGTGTTGCGTTTACGTTCATCGTATTCAGGCGCTAAAGCTGGTCCGGACCAGTGTAATTTTGTGCTACCTTAAGCGGTATTCTAACTGTAGAAAGGCTTTTTCTTTTATCTGAGAATAAATCATGTTGAAATTTTGCGCCGGAGAGCAATATCAGCGTAATAAAAGTAGGGCTATATTTTTTGGTAAGTGGTATTTTTCTACTGAAGCACGCAGATTTACTTTCTCTCTTAACAAATTGCTTCTAGTTATGTATGCATTTTTCGGAATTGTTTTTACTTTTCGTATGCCTTATAATCCATTCATTCATTTCTTCCATGTGCGCGACAACAATTGGGGCAACTGAGTGGCCAATTATTGTGCGATCAATTTAAAGTGAACTTGTGGCAAATTGGATTCTGTTCCAAGGAGTAAAGGCAAACTACACCTCCGCGAAGTATTCACAATAAAATACAAGGAGCTCAATATCGCCCGAAGGAACCAGAAATATGTCAAGGTGGGCGCCTGCGACCCAGTAGCTGTATACTAAACAGTGCCAATGCATTTGCAATTGCTAACGATGAACATATATTTTGCCAACTTCCATGCAAGAGCATCGGATAAATGTAAGCATTGATCTGAACCCTTTAGGGTGCAGCCTCTAGCAGGTCTAGAAATATACCTATTTATTTATTTATTTACCCTACTCACAAACTTCCAACTTTAGTGTAGTACTAGTTAAAAGTGCCATCTAGATGAACACAACCGGCAATTGATGCAGAACTTGGTCTCTGAGAGAAATAGCCCGAACTGCACAGTAGTGTGCAGCAACACATAAGCCGCAATAATCCCTCAAGTTCGAGCGAGCTCATTCCCCAGAAGTAAAGTTGGTAATGCCCCACCAACACAGGCCCAAATGGATACACCCCCCAAAGCATTTTGCTAACTCACTAAATGTTTCCGTACTCATTTTATTATTTGTGACGGGCTCCTCTAGCTCATTGGTATCGGAGACATAATCTCATGAATATAGAAAATCGGCTCAAAGAGATAAATCTTGCGAGGTTTAGCTAGGAAATGTGTGCAGTTTCCAGGCCAAAACGTGTCAGCTGATCCAAAAGGTTCCCTGTGGTATTCAGGAAAATCTGGCTCATGCCGCCTTGATATAAACTTCAGAACCACTTAGAAGCTTAAAATGTACTAAATGCTATATGCCTAGTGGCTTATGTGACTCAGTATCCACTGAAAATTTTATGCTGAGGCCTTCTGACCGCGGGTTGCTCGTAAGTTCTCCTGAATTCCCAGTCATACAAAGTATTCCTTACGGGAGTTCTAGCGTTTTCGCACAAAATTATGGCTTATTTGCGCACTTTTGCTACGTATGCCTGCATAGTGTGATTTTCGGCCACCGACGACGTCCCCGGTTGCAGCAGGGTAGTACGAGCAATATAGAACATTTCTAGCTAGCTACGCTTATGTAGAACGGATACCGTTTCGCTACTGTTTACAAGTTCTTTTCTATTTCTGCTATCTGGTTGCAAAGGAGAAAGCCATTTTAGCGAAAAAGAAGAATGATGTTATTCGTGGACCACAATTCAATGTCGAATAACTCACAACCTAATGTATGTATGGCAATGTTTTCACCTTTGACGTAATCAGCGCTTAAAACTTGCCCCGAACAGCTCATATTTGCGCTAATTTACGCAATACTATAGAAAAGGTTTTTCTTTTTCTCAGGTTAACTCAGGTTAAAATTTGGCGCCAGAAATCAATATCCGCGGAAGAAAAGATTGGCTATATATTTGGTTAACGTTATTTTTCTGGTGAAGCACGCCGCCTTAGTATGTCTCCTAACAAAGCCATTTTATTTTTCTCCGCATTTCTCGAAATTAATTTTTAACTTCCCGTATCCCTTATAATTCCGCCAATCTTATTTCTTCCATGTGCGCACCAATAGTTGTGGCTATCTTGCCCCCAAGATAGCCCAATGAATTTAACGTGAACTTGTGGCGAATTGAACTCCGTTCCAAAGAAACCCGGCACAACTACGGCTCTGCGCATTTTTCACAACAAAAGAGATCAAAGAGCTCAATTTCGACCGAGGGAACCAGAAGAACTTCAAGGTGGGCGCCTAGGACCCCTCAGCTGTACACCAAATAATGCCAAAGCATTTGTAATTGCCAACGAGAATGAATACTCTTTAACAACCTCACTTCCGTTCACCAGCATAGGATTAATGTGAAGATTGATCTGAACCCTTAAGGTTTCAGCCTCTAGGCAGTCTGGAAATAAACCTGTTTATTTATTTATTTATTTATGTATAACTCCTCTTGGCGGCAGCTAGTCGTTGTTTACCCCATGCATCTCTGTGCAAATCTGTAGCTTGGAAAGAGCCATTCCTTTACTCTCCAACCTTTATTTTCCTGGAATGCCTATCTCTCTACTATTCGCTCACTTGTTGAGTTACACCTTGACGCTGTAGGTATCCACCAGTGACGAAACGCCCTATTGATATGACTACACCAAAAACTATTTCTACCTTTCCTAGCTATCATCTCTGTTTATCAGCAGTTAGCCGCCAAATGCTCCACGCAACTCTGCTGATTTCCGAAACTCGGTACTTGCCACTCATTCTCTACAATGCCTATTCTCTTGGACTGCTTGCATCACAGCTCAGCAGGTTTGGGGACCTATGATGTGCCACCGCAGGTATACGTTAGTAACCGAAGGTTTAAGCCGAATGCCCTTGGTTGTTACTGATCTCTCTCTCTTAGCACCGTTATCTGTCGTTCGCCTTACTCTCGTGTACTCTTCTTGGCAGCAGCTAGTCGTTGTTGGCTCCATGCATCTCCGTAGCTTACGTAAGGCCACCACTTATTTTTAAACGTTATTCTCTTGGACTGTTTGCATCACAACTCATCTGGTTCGGTGACTTGTTCAGTGACACTGTAGGGATCCACTTGTGACTAAGTCCTAATCGAATGGATCTACCCACCCACTGATCCTCTCTTTTCTAGCACCATTTTCGCTGCTTAGCAGCAATTATTCTCCTTAGGCTCAATGCAACTGCGGATTTTCGGAGCTCGGTAGTTACATCTCCTCCGATACAACGTTTATTCTCTTGTACTCTGCATCACAGCCTAGCTGGTTTGTTGACGTTTTCCGTGCCACCGTAGGTATCCACTAGTAACTGAAGGCTTAATCTGAATGTCATTGATGGTAACTGATCTCTCTCTGCTAGCTCCGTTATCTGCCGTTCCACTTACACACGTCAACTCTTCTTGGCAGCAGCTCATGGTCGTAGGCTTCACGCATCTCTGCGCTTATCCGTAGCTTGCTTGGAGCCCGCACATACCTTCAAAGGTTATTCGCGTGGACCGTTTGCCTCACAATTCAGCTGGTTGGGTGGCTTAATTTGTGGTACCATAAGGATCCACATGTGACCGAATTCCTTAATCAAGATGCTAAAGTTTGCCGCTTATGATCTGTCCACCAACGCTATGATCTCGGTTGTTGCACCTTTAAAACCACTAGCTACCGCGATTTGGCGTAAGCTCCTCGCATCCCTGCGCATATTGGGGGCTTGCTGAGAGCCACTCCTTATATTTCCAACAGTATTCTTGTAGACTGGTTGCAGCACATACTTTTGTTGGTTTGCTGACCTATTCTGTGACACTCTAGAAGGATTAACCCAACTAGCGTTTCTGGCCACTGAAACTGTCAATTGGCGCCATTTCTCGATCGTCTTACCTTCGAGAGCTAGTCCTCCATCCGCATCCAGTTGATCCTAACCAGCCACCATTTTGCTAAGCTTCCAATCCTCATATACTAGTGTACATAATATTTATTATGTGGTCTTAGATAATTCTCATCCCGTGGAGTGCATACAAATATCGTCACATCCTCAATGCCTCTTCTAGTTTCCGACCACCTGGCCTCCGGTTGAATTCTAACGACGTAAGCTAATACCTCGTGAATTGCTTATCAGAACCAGGCTCTTCATTCTTATGTACATGAAAGTAATTTACCCATTGGGCCTGGCCCAGTGCTGCATTAAAAACATCAAACATTTACGGCGTATTATCTGTTAAAAAATTGTACACCAGTTTGTCTTAAGTAATGGTTTTATGTAGGATTCCCCAAACGCTTGGTACCATGACAGTCCATTGTGGTCTTCTCTCGGCGTGTTTCCCTCTTTCCATTTTTTCTGAGATCGAGAACATTTTGAGATCGGGGATTAAACTGTGGAACAACCCCGGTCTGTGATGGGACAAAATAACCATCAAGGACTTACCTGGACCATAGCTTCACTTAAAAACCAACCACCTGCACCCAACAACTCAACCATTGAAGTCCATTGAGAATAGTTGGACACGAATTCTTCACATTCCAGCAAATATACATAATCAGAGATGGTGAGACACCATACACCGGAAATTCTACTTACCTGCAAATTCATACTTTCTCCTCGACTGACCTCAACGTTTACGTTGGACTCTGACTGTGCCATTAGTTTATCCAGTAGAGGAGTCCTTCGACTGCGAATAACTGAAGGTACACGTGGCTCATAAAATCTTCGTTACTTGTACGTCACCGTTCAAATTAGTCGACGACCGTGTTCCAGGACTTAGTGGGTTTTTGTCTGGCAAGCGTTCTCCATATAAAAAGTTACAAAAGTTTATTTAGCAACACTGAGGAGGCAGGTGGGTCTCGCCAATGAACAAAGGCACCGCCTACAGTTACACTCTGGAATATAGACTAGAGTCCTTTTACACTATTTACCGACAAGTACAACAAAGATAGTTTCAGTCGTCACATGCTGTTCCCCACTACACAGACGGTGCCTTTTATCTTTATTCTACGCACGCATGCAAGCATTTTATGGGCACCCCACTGACGACTTTGCTCTTCATGAGTGCTTCGTCTGTTTCTGCAACGTGTACAGCTATCGGCCACAGCCAGTTACGTGCCTTGTAACGTATCTGGTGCGCAGCATAATTGCTTGTAACTTTCAATCGTGCCTGAGATAGTGTGCCCCAAAGAATTCGAGAATGAAATATTTATTTATTTATTTAGAACCTTATTTCACCTCCTGCATGGTCGGGTATGCCTTTGGCAATCTTTGCTCCCTCCATAGCTTAACACATGAGTTCCTTACGCCTGACTCCGCCCCGTGAGCAGACTGGGGTTGGGAAAATGCACAGCCGCCTCTCTACTTGCGCGCACGTCTTCCTGTGCACCAAAGCAGTGCGGCGTCCTCATCAATCGCCATACACTGGCCCTTCCAGCGTCCTGCAATGGACTCAGATACATTTCACTTTGGACCAGAATGATCACCGAACAAAGGCGTCCATCGAGCGCCTCAAAGGGGCTTTCTTTGCCGAACCACTTGCAACCCATGCGGAGGCTAACACATAAGCACCAGCACTTGTGCTGACTTCCCGAGCACTGGATATCACGAAACCCTCCGTTCCTCTTGACCCTCAACCTACCCCGCCTCAGTTCAAGGCGACCGACCGACGCGGTAGACAGCTCACAAGTCCGGTCCGTTTTCCTGGTTCCATATACGTTTGCTATTTCCATTAACATGTCTGTTTCGTCTTTAGCGGTAATCGAGCGTCTCTTTCGCCATCGTTTTGCAAAACCAACAAAAAACCCAAAATAATTTTAATACCTTAAAAGCGTATTTGCTTTTAGCATGTACGTCGTGTACCCTTTCCGACGTCAAGCCGCGCTGCCAAACCCTCGCCCACCCTTCTGAATTCGACCTTCCAGAAACTAAACCGCCGGAACCCTCAAGGCAACCCTCAAGTGACCCGCCAACCGGTTCAACGCAACCCCCGAGTGACTCGCCAGCCCACCCATGGTCTCCTACCGAACCAAGAAACAGTCAGTCGCCCTCGGCCGCCGACATCCAAGAACGCGTTGGTTCCTAAACGCCAGTCTAGGCGTTGCCGACGAGGACGTCGGATTTCTTCGTGGGACGAGAAAGCTTGAATTTCTTCATGGGACGAGGACCGTGGACTGAAGTGTGCTGGGGGAGTGACACCTCCCAAGCGCAACTTCAGTTCAGTAGCGGAGGGAATGTCCTGTCAGACTTTATTCTTGGCTAGGCAGTATTTTTGCCCTCCGACCAGCACGCCCCGACAGCGCACGGATAATACACTTTGGTCCACACGATCCTCATAAGAAATTATTAAAAAAGCCTAGACACAATGAATTCTGCTACACACCTCATCTTGGAAGCTCTTGTTCAGGCCCATGCAACTATTTGCATCCATACTCACCTTCCGATTTCCCCACTGCTTCAACGAAGGCTCACGTCCTTCAGCCTTCTACGGGCAGGCCGTTTTAGTGTACCGGAAAACGTGCTCTCACTATATTGTAACATTAGATTTTACGGTCGTTTTTACCTTCAAAATGTCCACTTGGTTTACTGAAGGCACATCATTGGGCACACGGCCTTTTGGCGGGTAACTTGTTGCACCCTCACTAGCTCTGGTGGATATCCTTCCTATTTATGAAGCCTATACAATATCCGCAAGGTTCAGTCGCCTCTAACTTAGATACTGTCCCGTATTTGACACGTCCTTTATCTGTCATTGATTAGCGACTAGTGACCCAGGCTCCACCCAACAGTATATAGTCGTAAATGTACCGCCGGAGGAAGTACGGAAACCGGTGCACCTAGGATTCGAACCCAGTCAGTCTTGCTGGCAACCTGGCACCCAACTGCTACCCTATGCAAACCTTTCCCAAGCCCCTCATAATTTTCCTGAAAAACCGGTCGTACTTCGGCTACACGAACGTCATTCGGCGCATACCTGCTGTTTCATAGCAACCCCAGAAAAATCCCATTGATCGCTAGTGGCGTATTAGACGTTCCGGACTGATATGCGTATGCCCTCACCGTGGTTTTGCCGTGCGACGGTCTAAAGTTAGGCACTCGAAGTGTCAGTTGTAGCGGTTATTTGGTACAGTCGGCGCAAACACAAGTTCAAGTTCAAGTTCAAGCGCGACTGGAACGATAGGATAGATCCCGTGAGTGTTCCTTCTTCGGCGGGTCGTTGAACCAGGAGTTGGCGAACTTTGAAATACTGATGGACCTAAAACAAAGACCGCATCACACCCTGTCCAACCAATTAATGCCCACGTATCCTGCCCTAGCAGTCCCTGCTGGGTCGGTTACGTGAAGTAAGAAAGAGAAAAAAGTAAACGCAGGAGGCAAAAGAGAAAGTGGTAAGAGCTAAGCAAGTGGAATACCAAGATATTTGAGTCAATAAAAAAAGAACTGAAAAATGAAGGTGAGTCAGCTAGGAAAAAGGAAAGGTTTGCTGTTGCCACCCAAGAGCATCGAGCTGGCGCGCAAAACCCTTAACCGTAGGTTCCCTAACCACGTGATCTGGAAGAGAATTCCAGCGATCTATAACTCGGCGCGACAGACGAGTTTCCGTCCTAATCCTATCAGACCGTGGTTTATGCAGTTTCAGTGGGTGACCGCGGAGACTAGGTAACGTAGCGGGACTAAAAAGCCCTGACAAGTCCGGGCCAATCTTACCCGTCAAAATACGATAAGTGAGAATCAGGTCCCCTCTTATCCTTCGGTAGTGCATGGAGTACATACCCAAACTGAGCAAGCGTTCAGGATACGTCTGTCCCCGTAGACCCTGCACTAACCGAGTGCCCACTCGTAACACCCTCTCCAAGTCCATTTTGTCTCGGTTAAGACATGGTGGACAAGCCTGAATACAATATTCCAGGTGGGGTCGGACGAATGCCGAAAATAGCTTCACAAACAACTTGGCCGTTAAGATTCCGAAAGAGCGGCGGATAAACCACATCATACGAAACCCTCGACAAGCAGCCTTCTTCCAGTTGTCTCCAGAATGAAGTGCTGATGCGTGTACGACTCCTAAATCAACCTGCTGAGTGACAACAGGGAGTTCACCACCGCCGAGAACATATCGGGTGGGAGGATTAGCAGCTCCGATTCGGAGAACAGAGCACTTGGCCCTATTTATGGGCATCAACCATAAGATAGACCATTCCCAGAGTCTATCCAAGGCACGCTGAATTGCCTCAGGACCCCCCGGGATATCCACAATATTCCAGAGCTTAAGGTCGTCAGCAAACATTAATGATGACACCCCTAGCTCTCCCGGCAAGTCATTTACATAGATCGCGAACAACAATGGCCCCAATACCGAGCCCTGCGGAACGCCACTAAGGACAGCTTGCCTGAGCGAAAGGCTACGCCCCACCCGTACGCACTGTTCCCTCCCCTCAAGGAAGGCAGACACCCATTGAAGGGCGCGACCAGATATCCCGTAAGATCTCAACTTTAGTGAGAGCCGAAGATGTGGAACAGTGTCAAAAGCTTTCGAAAAATCTACGAATAGCACGTCTACAGCGTGGCCACTGTCTACCGCTTCGGCCCAGCTTTCACGAGCTACAAGTAAATTAGTCTGACATGAAAATCCTTTGCGGAATCCATGTTGTGCAACACTGAGAAGGTTGAATCGATTCAGGTGGTTCTCCACTGAATCCCTTATCAGCTTCTCGAACAACTTGACTACTACGCTTGTCAAACTGACAGGCCGGTAGTTCGCGGGTAGAGCGCTGTCACCGCCCTTAAAAATCGGAGAGATGATTGCCTCCTTCCATTCCGAAGGTAGGCTGCAGCTGTCCAGCGATATTGAAAATACGCACGTGAGCGGACCACTCAGCTCAGTGGCCAGTTCATGCAACAGCTTCGGATGAATTGAATCAGGACCGGAAGCTTTAGAGGGATTAATGCCTTGCAGTAGCTCGAAGACCTGAGTCTCCGTTATGCTAAATTCAGCTAAGCAAGAATCTTCTGGAACTTGAAACCAATTCAACCTGCGGTAAAGAGGTCTCCCGAGCAAAGACCGCAGTATACTGATCACTCAGTATTAAAGCCTTGTCATAGTCAGTTTGCGCAGGGGTCCCGTCCGCTCGCAATAAAGCTGGTATAGACAATTTTGCCCCGCTGCGTCTTTTAACGTAAGCAAAAAACTTCTTGGGATTAGCTGCGGCCGAGTCCGCTAAACCCTGCTCGTATTGGAGACGAGCAGTTCTGAGATGTTGCTTACATTTATTTCTATTCTCTCGATAACTATCATAGGTACTGGCTGATGGAGCTGCTTGGTAGGTTCGCCAGCATCTAGACCGTTTCTTGAGTAGGTACTTGCCTGTGGTATCTATTCCCGGAGGCTGTGCCCTTAACCCTCTTTTCCTAATGAGTGGAATATAGGGTGCGGAAACCTCCGTAAGGTATGCCTTAAATTTATCCCAGGCTAACTGGACAGAGTCAGCCATCGAAATCTCACAGTTCAGAACTGAAGCCTTAGTTCGCATTGCACTAAAGTCCGCCCGCCAAATATTCGGAAGTAATTCAACAGCGGTCTCTTGGTGCCTTGAAAGAGCACATCGAAAGGATATGCATGCGTGATCGCTGGACCCTAGAGGTGCACCGCATGAAACGTCAGTCACGAAGTCCAGGGACTTAGCGAAAACCAAATCCAAAGTAGATGGCATTTGGTTATCCATATACCTAGTGGGAAAGTCAACGAACTGGTGCAAAGGCACTTGGAGAGTCAGTTCAAGGAAGTCTGCACCGAATGTTCCTAATGCCGAATTGCAAGAAAGATCGGCCCAACAGACTTCCGGGAGGTTGAAATCCCCTAGAACTAAACACTTATTCGCAGACTGAGTGCGAATAAAGTCAAGTATCCCCCTGGAGGAACTTCCAGGACTTCTGTATACCACTATAACTGTAGTCTGGGTAGAGGAAGTGCACAAACCAGCCGATAGGGCTTCAACAGTCTGATCCGACGACTGGAATGTGCAAGTCCTCAACACATCTAAGTTACAGCTCACATACAGTACAACGCCTCCGCCTTGGCGACCAACGGAGCGATCAGTTCTAAACAGTGCGTAGCCAGGTAAATATACCTCACCGTCCGTGATATCCGGAGACAACCATGTTTCGGTGAAAGCAAGTATGTCGGGCCGAGATTTGTCTACAAGTAGACCCAACTCGTGCACCTTGTTCCTTAGGCTACGCACGTTGCTAAGTACTACCTCAAGGAAGTCGGCACGACCATCCCTGGGTCGTGCGCCATCAGGATTGGTTTTGATAGGGCGGAAAGTAATTTCCGGCTGACCACCTGAAAACCCACCAGACGGAGGCCTTGTTCACCAGCCGCCCGTCTAGTTTTGAGGTCTTTGATAGCCTCCTTTAACTTCAACCTATCTGCCAGTTGGAGGTCCGGCTGAACGCTGACACCACTACCCTTAAGTTTGAATGCAAATCGCAGTAACGATTTGCGTTCCTCCGGGGTAGAAAGGACTACGCGAAGTAGTCGGGGTCGTGGATTTGGCGTAGCGATAGGAACGTTCCCCAATCTGGTCAGCTTTCTGACAGTGACGCCAGGGAAACCAGGTGGAAGTAGCTTGCTGACACACAGTTTCAGCCACTTGATGTCATCCAAGATGCGTTCCCTTGGGAGAACAGCCTCAGATTCAGTAACGTTACGGAATATAACGCTACTATACGTGAAACAGTCGGCACGACGGGGAGTGTTTACCCCACGTGCTTTTGATTCGACACCTATACCAGCTGTTTTCACCACTGGCGGTGGGACTGTCGCTGGCTTCCCAAACGGCGCCGAAGCAACGGTAGCGTAGGTTTTCCGCTCTATTGCCGGCTTCTTACTGGTTCCAGGGTCTTCAAGCCCCTTCGAAGTTTTACGAGCAGATCTTGTCCGCTTCTTCTTTTGGCTCACTGGAGCAGGGGCTGTTGACTTTGTATCGCATTGGGCAGTTACCAGCATTTCGTCAGAACAGGCTGGTTCACTGGCGGCCGAGACAGTCAGCGTCTGTGGAAAGTTCTGTGTGCAATCTTCAGACGACTTTACGACTGTCAAAGACGGCATCTCGTTTGATGCCGTGGCAACTATTTCTCTGGGTTTAGCAGAGCGCTTTTGGTATTTCCGCGCCCTATTTTTCTTCACTTTGATCGGATCATGAGGACCGCCAGCAATGCTACCTGGATTGGCCGGTACGATGTGAGACTTTATGCCGATTGACAGACTCCAGTGGATGGACCGTCAGCAATGTTGCCGGCTATTGCTGTGTCTTCAAACGAAATATTTAGGGATTTTTAAATCAAATCCATTTTCGTATCGAGCGACGCAATAGAGGTGAGTTTAGCTACCGCCAACTCAATATCTGCCAACCTTGAAGCCAACGCTGAAAGTTTAGCACCGGTGACAGCCGGGCGCGTCGATCTTTTAGCGCAGCATTCAGCGCAGCTGAAAAGAAAGTGAACGCCTGATGACAGCATTTTGTACTGGTCAGCTTGTAAGCCGGTACGGCTTTCGTGATACCAGCGGCAGCCAGATAAATCTGTTACTGGCTCTGAAGAGTTAACCTGTCCGTAAGCTGCAGTAGACTCATCAAACGAGGACCCCATAGCTCCATCCGTCTCGGTGTTTAGCGAGACAGCCATGTTCATGTGGAAAACAGATTAGAATAACAACACGTATACGATAGGAAAACGACCGCAATAAAAAGGCAAAAACAGGGTGTAAAACGGGATTAAAACTGGGAACAACCGGAAAAATTACCAGTAAGCGTCAAAGACGCTTGGGCCAGTACCAATTTAATCGATCCAAGATTTCTTGGATCAGAGAAAATTTGACAATAGTCAAATTTCGTTTCAAGTGTTTATTCAAACACTGCTTTCCACGTTATTTCAGCTGAAATGCTCGATCAGTATGTCACGCCAAAAAATCGAGTTACCGCGTAGTACTCACAGTAGTAGTACTCACAATAACATAGTTACTTGTACGTACCGTATGCATATCTATTTTATGTTTTTTAACTATTTTCATCATTAAGCTGTTGCTCTTTCTCCTTTTTATTTTGATGCAGACTTTACAACCTTATCCATTTAAACGCACGAATCCTAACCATATGATTAATTTATCGCACATGCCTCACAACTTTGATGTTAAACAAAATTGTTTTTTTATTAGCCTAATTTAGGTCATCCAAAAATTGGTTGTTCCTCGAAGCCTCATCCGCATTATAAATTCGCGCGTCTCGTTAACCCATCATCTCCGTGGTCTCGCTGCTTCACTGTTACGTAATCATCTTCGCATCCTTAGTTTGTTCACATTATATCATAGATCTAACTGCTTTTTTCCTGCCTGTTTTGCCCGGCCAACCTGCCTAGTCTCCGAGGTCACTTGTTGGGGCTACACAAACTGCGTTCTAATCGAGTAAGGACGAGTTTGTACTAGGTTAGTCGAGGGATTACGGGGATGGACGTACCCCTAGCGTCTACTTAGTTTGCAAATGCATTCAATGCACTACCGAAGGCTTATAGGAGGTCTAATCCTAACTTACCGTATTTCAACTGGGAAGGTTGGTCCAGCTTTATCCTGGCTATTCAGTCCCTCTTGATTGTCTGTTCTACACTGTCCTTCCTTGAAGGTGGACAAAACTCGGTCTGATCGGATTAGGGCGGAAAGCGGGCTGTCACGCAGTCGCTGAGCGCTGGAACATACTTCAGGAAAGTGTTATCAGGGAATCTACGGTTAAGGACTATGATCGGCAACTTGACGCTCTTTGGTGGCAACACCAAACCTTTCAATTTTCCTGTGTAACTCGCATCTTCTTACTTCGATTTTCTTTTCTCTACTTTTCTTCAGGCATTGGTATTGTTTTGTTATTCCTAATGCACTTCCTTATTCTGTACCTTCGATTTCTCTTCCTGTCCTTTGCTTACTTCACTTGACTGCCACAGCAGGGACCGCTTGGGCAGGAAACGTGGGCATTAACTGGTTGGCCAGGGTGCGATACGGGTGTTCCGGTTTCGGTCCATCAAGAACTCTGAACACTTCATCAATTCCTGACTCAACGATCCACTCGATGGAACACTCACTGGATTCTCCTGTCATTCCAGTCCCACCCGCACTTGAACTTGACAGAAACACGCGGGCAGTGTTTACAAGTGTTGGGCAAAAAAATTTGACGTTTGTCAAATTTCACTTGATCCAAATAATTTTGGATCACCGTTTTTCCATGGATTACGTCGTACCCGTTCTCGGGTACTTACCAAACGTCGTCCATCTTTTTCTGGTCCAGCCTCTGACTATTTTTTCGGTATTGTGTTCTGTTATCCGTTTTGCAACTTGTTTTAACCCGTACCTGTTTCTGTAGACTGTCCTGCAGGTAACAGCTTGTCGACTTTACGTTTTGATACTTGTTTCACACTCTGAAAGCGTCATGTCTGATTCACTGAATACTGGCGCTAATGTGTCTTCACCTGCGTTGATCAGCGAATCTAATGCTGTATGCTGCAGCATGAGCTGCTCAAAACCCGTAACGGGCGATTCGGGTTGCATGCAGTGCTATGTATGCAACTGCTGTACCACGAGACCTGTACGGATTTGAGCCCTGTTCAGTACACAATGCTTTCGACTAGCGATAGCATGTTGTTCAATTGTCTTCCATGCCGTAGCCGTCGATCTACGCGTCTTGAGGTCACTGAGGAAACATCGAGCAACGTCGGGCTGGATAACCAGCAGCTGTGGTCTTTCCTCACATCTCTTGATAGCAAAGTGGAGTTACTGGTTAGAAAAATGAGAGTATGGATGTCGGTTTTTGGAGGAAGCCACGCAACTAACATCAGCTGCTGTCGAAGAAAATCTGACTGAGGTGATGGCTACCGTATCGTGTGTCCCAGCGGTCCAGAATGCCCCTAAAGAAGCCTCTGGTCCGGTCAGGTCAGGTACAGCGGACGATAAAGGCCTTCGCCTAATGAGCGTCCTGTTTCTTGTGCAGGTAAGTGAATCGGCCCCCCGGCAATTCGATTATGGATTGACTCTTTCTGCTTCTGCAAAGAGATGAAGCAAGAACAAGAGCAATCTTTACACTTCATGTATCAGCATCAAAATATGCTGCATATTACAGTACAACTACAATATCTCCGGGAAAAAGACCAACACTCATCTATGCCCGTTTTGAAGGCTTCTACAAACTCACATTCCACTAAATCAGAAGTTTATTCCAGATGATAACTACTTTGTTCGCAAAAGATTTTGCGCTGATGTCCAAATGTGCTCTGTGATTGAGCTTCAGGTGATGTCAGAGCAGGTGGTCCGACATATCTAACTCAAACAGATGGGTGGGACTAATATCAATAAGTCCCTTAATGATCTTAAACATCTCAATCAAAGCCCCTCTCAACCCACGCCGTTCCAAGGAAAGTAATCCCAAGCTTTACTTTACTTTACTGTCATGATAGCGAGAAAGATGTTGAACATCTATGTAGCTATATCTCAATGTAGGACATGTCCCACTGACACAGTATTACCTGTAGTAGTGAGCTAGCCCAGGTGAAAAAAGTAAAATATTTACAAGCATAGAAAAAAGCTCCATGTACTTACGATATATTCTTGGATGAACCACATGGAGTCCTTCACCAGCTCCGCCGCCTATTACGGATAGGCATCGTTTCGGAAGCTGCAGTTGGTGGATTAACGGGCTCCATGGGTTATAATCATTGAACGATTCCTTCGTCAGTTTCCTGTGAAGGCTTCGTCGAATCTGGCATCCGCAAAGTGCGCGTCCAGGAATCGTTTGAATTCCGACACCGGGTTCGCTTCTACTATCCGCGAGGGCAAACGGTTCCACATGTTCACCACTCGCCGCTCAAGACACAAGGGATGAGCTACCCACTTGAGGTCAGGGACTACCAGTTTGTACTGGTGACCTCGTGTGCTGCTTGACGCACGGACATGGAGCGATGGCCTCAGCATCGGATAAGCACCCAGATGCAATACCCGATGGGTCATGATGAGGTCCACTCGCACGCGGCGGTAGGCTAGAGTATACAGACCCAATTGTCTGCATCTTTCTTCATACGGCACACCCTGAAAACCGGGAATGAGCCGTGTGGCTATGTGTTGTACTCCTTCGAGCTTGTGTATCTCGCCTTTCGTCAACGGACAGTAGGCGGGTGAGCCGTATTCTAGCACCGGTCGTACAATGGATGTGAAGAGACGAGTGGCAATCTCTTTCGACCAGGTGCAGAAGCTACGTTTCAACGCCCACAGCGAACGCAATGCTGTGCGATACATATTGTCCGTGTTGTCCAGTGACTTCATGTCGTAACGTTGTATAACGCCAAGGTCTCTGACGCAATGCGTCGGGTGTAGAACTTGGCCGTCGAGAGTGTACGATCGGCCCGCTCCACCTTTACCGAGGCACAGAAGTAGCGATTTTGCCGAGTTGATAGGCAAACTTACTTCGGCGGACCACATGGAGAGGCGGTCGAGGTCCTGCTGAAGTATGTCAAAGTCGTCCGATGTATGGATCACCCTCCATAGCTTCAGGTCATCCGCGAACAAGGCACACGGCGACCGAAGGAGATTGGGCACGTCGTTGATGTGAATCAGGAAGAGAATGGGGCCAAGCACCGTCCCCTGAAGAACGCCGCTCGTCGACGGGTACCAGTCGGTCAGGTGGCTGTCGACTTGCACCCTCCACTTCCGTCCAACTAAGAAGTCACGGATCCATTGATGCAGCGAGCCTGCGACTCCGCACTCCCTCAGTTTCTGAAGGAGGATCTCGTGATTCACTCTGTCGAAGGCCTTACTGAAATCGACGTATACCACGTCGACTGACTTACGTTGGTTTACTGCTTGCAACCATTCATGCCATGTTAGCAGCAGGTTAGTGATGCACGAGCGGCCTCTCACGAAACCATGCTGTGCAGGCGTCAGGAGAGAGTTGGTCTCCAGTAGCTGGAGCAGTAAATTCTTCACAATCTTCTCCAGAACTTTCGACAATACTGCGGTCAAACAAATAGGGCGGTAATTCTCCACTTTGCGTGTGTCACCGCCTTTTGGAATCGGTTTGACAACGGCGCATTTCCAGTCACAAGGCACGCAGCCTATGGACAGGGATCGGTTGAACAGGTCGGTTACAGCAGGTGAGATCACAGCTGACAAGGACTTGAGGATCAGCGGATGGAGACCATCCGGTCCAGCTGGCTTCGTGCTGTCTAGGCAGCTGACTAGCGCATGTACCTCCGCGACGTCGCAGATCACGTCGGTTAGCTCAGTCGGTGCGGCGACGGCAGAGCTTGGCGCGCAGGTTTGGTTAGTTACGAATACAGAAGCGAAGTGCGCCGCTAATGCGGACGCACGCTCGGTGCTTGAACTTAGTGGTTTTCCGTCCGAACCCACTAGCACCGGCACATCACCTGCAGACTTCAGGCGTCGCTTCACGTACGCAAATATGCGCTTCGGGGCAGTTTTAGCTGAGCAAGCAAGCTGCTCCTCAAACTGACGGCGTTTTCGCGTCTTTGTGCTGTTGCACAAGTTTCGCTGTCGCTTGTATGCCTCACAGTCATCGGCAGAGCCAGACAGGAGGAACGCATTCCATAGTCGACGCCGTTGTCGAGACAGTCGGTTATACTCTTTGTCAAACCAATGGGGTTTCATTGGTCCAACTTTCCGAGTCTTGAGGGGTACAAATTGCGCACACAATGAGTGCACTGCCCCTTTAATGTTTGCCCAGCAAGTTTCAACGGATGAATCCTGTGGCATAGACCAATCAAGCTGATTGGCAGCTAGAATGAGGCCATCGAAGTCAGCTTTCCAATAGTTGTATGTTGGCGCCACTGGACGCACACATGGAAGCTGCAGGTCTATAGTGGCCATAATTGTCGAGTGATCACTGGCCGCCATGGGCTCAAGAACTTCTATGTCATGCACTGTTTGTTCGCAGCTGGTTAGCAGCAGGTCCAGGCATGATGGCATTGAGCGCGGGGTTATGCGGGTGGGTTGCGTGATGTGCTGCACCGTTCCGGTTTCCAGTACCAGTTCGGCGAATCTTGTCTCCACTTCATTATGGCCAGGGAGAAGCTGAACTTCAGGCCATAAGATTCGAGGAAGGTTAAAGTCGCCATTGAGCAGGAACTGCGGGCGACTCATTTGGTTTTGGACATGTGTGAGCCAATCCAATCCGTTACTCAGTGGGCTACGATATGCCACACCCACAAGCAGTTCGCCGCGTCGTAGGTGGATCGAACACCACAGCTGCTCACATAGACCGTCAATGCTTCGGTAGGTGCTCACGAGTCTCCCGCACAGGGTAGACCGGAGGTAAAGTAGGACGCCACCGCGGCTATTCGACTGTCGATCACAGCGGAAGCACGAATAGTCCGTGATCGCAATTTCTTCGCTTGTCACTTCAGATGTCAACCACGTCTCAGCCAAACCAACCACATCTGGCCGACGTGAAGCAATGAAGCGGATCAGATCATCGTGCTTGTTCATTAAGCTGCATACATTAATGAACGCTACACGCAATCCGCGGTAGGAACCGCTGGGCGAGCTTGAAGCGTCATTGCTCTGTTTACCCGGATTCGGGGTATCCGGGAAACTGTGCGAAAATTTACGATACGCAGGTTAGTTTCACCGGCGTCCGTGCGTCGTTTCAGTTCGATCACGGCAGACTTCAGCTGCTCTCGTTCTGCGGGATCAAGGTCTGGTCGGACATGAATTTTCATCCCCTTTAGGCGACCGAGGCGGGACAGTACTAACCTTGGGGCAGTTTCGTCGGCGAACGCGATGCGCAGAGGCCGACACTTGCCATCAACTTGTTTCCCCAGACGAGTGACTTGTTTCACTCGTAACCCGGGTTCGCCAACATCCAGTAGTTTGTCGGTTAGAGACTGCAAGAATTGCACATCATGGTCATAGCGTACCTGGGGACTGGGATCAGGCGACTCAGGTGCGTGGAAAATCATGACGTTGCATAGCCGTCCCCGTGGTGACTTGCTATCGCTTGGCTTCACCGGTTTCGGTAAGGCCGGTTTCTCGGCTAGCAATTTCTCAAGTCGTGTTACCTTGTTTAGCACAGACTTTAGTTGTGACACTGTAGACGGTGATTTCGATTTGTTGTTGTTTACCGCCTTACAACTTTTCTTTTTAGGGGCCTGGACCCAGCCGGGTGGTTTTGCGGCGCCAGCGCTGGCCACGGCTGCGTAGGTCGCAGTTGCAGTTGGAGGGCCGACAGACGGCTTTTTTCGGTTGTCTTGTGAACTATGCATTGGTGTGTCCGCTGATGAAGCGGAGGAGGAGCGGCTTCGATTGCGCACAGTATGGATGCATGGAGGAGTCACCGGCGGTGGTACGGGCGTCATCAATGCGGCGTTATTATCTGTCATTTTCGCCAAAGTCAGATTCGCCAGAAGGGACTTATCGTTAACAATAAGTCGGCATTTGTCACAGTGGAATGTTAGCGCGGAAGGTGCCGTTCTTTTCAGGCATTCATAAAGATCGTGCTCAATGCCGCTGAACGTTGTGTGGGCCCATCCTTCGCACAGACCGCACTGCAGCGCTTTAGACCGAGAAGTGACATTTCTGCTGCAGCTCAGGCACTTAGATGCTGCTGCTGCTCTCGTTTTGTCGAGAGTAGCGTCCAAAGTGCTAGACGCACGGGAGGTCGCAGCTCGCTGGACCTTGCTGGTCATGCTTGATGTCTTGTGGATAGGTGTCGCTATCCAAATCACCTTGGATGTGTGAAGGAATTTGACAGACGTCAAATTCTATTACCAATGTGCGTTGAAACACCGGTATTCAAGCGTATTGAAACACCGGTATTCAAGCTACTTAGACGATCTTCTTACGACTTCCCTCGTTGGCCTTCGGTCATCCTGGTCGAAAGTTTCTGCATCTTTTCTATATACATGGCTAAAATGTCCGTAAGGCTCCCTCAAACCCTGAAGGTACTGAACCCATAATGGTATTGAAGGTGGAGCACAATGCTCCAACTCCAATCACCCCAGTTCCATTGGCGAAGAAACGCGCCGTCTCTACTTCGGCCACACCCGCAAAGTCTGAAATGACCAGACTGGCGAGGGAGTCGGAGGTAGAACACAAAGCCTCAACCTCAATTACTCCAGCTCCCTTGGCGAAGAAACGCGACTGGTCACCTGCCAAACTGGTCGAAACTGGGGTCGAGTCGAAGACTCGTGGAGTGAATACGCCTCGTCGAGGTGCTTTTTCTACTGATAGTAGCGTTATCTTTCGTGACGTTTCTGAATCTTCTGCAGCTCTTCCCAAGGAACGCATGCTGGATGACCTCCAGTGGTTCAAGCTCTGCATCAACAAGATACTTCGATCTGGTTTCCCCGGTGTCACTATCAGGAAGCTAACCAGATTGTGGAATGTCCTTGTCGATGCGCCAAATGTGCGACCCCGACTACTTCGTGTTGTCTTATCAACCCCGGAGGAACGCAAAGCGTTAATGCTTTTGCATTCAAACTCAAGTGTCAGCGTTCAGCCGGACGTCCCGCTGGCAGATCGACTGAAGTTAAAGGAAGCCATCGAAAACCTCAGGAGCAGGCGGGCGACTGGTGAACAAGGTCTTCGTCTTGTAGGTTTTCAGGTGGTCAGCCGGAAGTCAACTTCTGCCCTATTAGAACCCATCTTAGTAGCGTACGACCCAGGGCTGGTCGTGCCGAGTTCCTTCGGGTAGTGCTTAGCAATGTGCATAGCCTAAGGAATAAGGTACACGAGGTGGGTCTACTTGTAGATAAATCTAGTCCCAGCATACTTGCTTTCACTGAAACGTTGTTGTCCCCGGCTATCACAGACGGTGAAATATGTTTACTTGGCCACTTACTGGTTAAATGTGAACGCTCCGTTGGCCGCAAAGTTGGGGGCATCACTCTTTGTGCGTTGTAAACTTGATGTCTTGAGGACCTGTGTTTTCCAGTCGCCGGACCAAACTGTTGAAGCCCTGTCGACTATTGTGTGCACTTCCCCTGCTCAGTTTACAGTTGTAGGGTTACATCGAAGTCCTTAAGTATCTCCAGGTAGGTTGTTGAATATATTCGTACTCAGGCTGCCAATAGATGTCTAATACTGGGTGACTTCAACCTCCCTGAAGTTTGCTTGGCTGATCTATCTTGCCGTTCGGCGGTGGGCACTTTCGGTTCTGATCTCCTCGAGCTAACTTTGCAACTTCCTTTGCATCAGTTCGTGGACCTCCCGACTAGATATATGAGCAACCAACTTCCGTCTACCTTGGATCTCATTTTTGCGAAGTCACACGATTTCGTAAGTGATATTACCTACGACTGTCCTCTAGGAGCCGGTGACCATGTCTGCATATCCTTTCGATGTGCTCTAGATGTCAAGCTACCGCTGAGGCATGTCCAAATATTTGGCGGGAGGACTTCAACGCAATGCCAGACAAAGCTTCAGTTCTGCGTTGCGCTATCACCGTGGCTGACACCGTTGAGGCAGCCTGGGAGAAATTTAAGGCATACCTCATTGCGATCTCTTCTCCCCACACCCTACTCATTGAGAGACGGGTAACACGGGCGCGGCCTCCTTGGATAGATCATACAAGTAAATACCTTTTCAGGAAAATTCCTAAGTGCTGGCGAACTTACCAAGCGGCTCCAACAACCAGCACCTACGAAAGCTATCGAACGGTTAGAAATAAATATAAGCAACGTCTTAGGGCTCTTCTTCAGTACGAGGAGGATTTAGCTGACGCAGCCGTAACGAATCCAAAGTTCTTTGCTTACCTAAAGAGACGCAGCGGTACAGTCTTGTCTGTACCTGCTTTACTACGAGTGGACGGGACCCATACCGACTATGATAAGGCTTGTATGCTTAGCGAACAGTATACTGGTGTCTTTTCTCGTGAGTCCTCTCTACCTCAGATTGAGCTGGTCACAAAAGTCTCGGAGGATTCTTGTCTAACTGAAATCAGCATAACGGAGACACAAGTATTCGGGCTATTACAAGGGCTAAATCCTTCCAAATCTTCTGGTCCTGCTACAATGCCTCCGAAACTGGTGCATGAATTGGCCAGTGAGCTAATTGACCCTCTGACGTGCAGGTTTAAAATATCGCTTGACAGCTGTACCTTACCTTTGGAATGGAAGGAGGCAATCATCTGTGCGATTTTTAAAGGTGGTGACGGAACTCTGCCCGCGAAATACCGGCCTGTCAGCCTGAATAGAGTAGTGGTTAAGTTGTTCGTAAAACTGGTCTGGGATCCGGTGAAGATTCATCTGATTAAGTTTAACTTTCTCAGTTCAGCACGGATTCCTTAAGGGATGTTCGTGTCCGACAAATTTACTTAGCCCTTAAAAGCTGGGCTGAGGCAGTAGACAACGGTCACGCTATCGATGTGCTCTTCGTTGACTTCTCGAAAGCTTTTGATACTGTCCCACCTCAATGACTCATTAAAGTTGAGATCTTATGGGATATCTGGAGCCGCCCCTAGATGGGTTTCTGCTTTCCTATAGGGGGAGAACAGTGTGTACTAGTGGGACGTAGCCTTTTGCTTAGACAAGCTGTTCTTAGTAGCGTTCCGCAGGGCTCGGCTTTAGGGTCGTTGCTCTTCGCAATTTATGTCAATGACCCACACTAGGAGCTTGAAGTACCGTCGCTATTGTTTGCTGATGATCTCAAGCTCTGGAATATTGTGGATATCCCCTGGGAGCCCTGAGGCAATTCAGCGTGCCTTGGATAAGCTCTGGGATTGTTCAACCTTATGGTTGATGCCTATAAATCAGGCGAAATGTTCTGTCCTCCGCATTGGAGGTGCTAGTTTCCGCACGCGCTATGTACTTGGTAGAAGTGAACTGCCTGTTGTCACTCAGCAGATTGATCCAACTATCGTCCACACCTCAGTGCTTCACTCTGGGAACACTTGGATGAAAGCTGCTTGTAGAGGGTTCTGTATGATGTGGTTTATTCACCGCTCCTTCGGTGTTCTAACGGCCAATATCGTGAAGCTGTTTTCCGCTTTTGTGCGACTTCACTTAGAATACTCTATCCAGGCTTGTCCACCTGGTTTTGTAAGGGACAAAACGGAACTGGAGAGGCTTTTGCGAGTAAATACAAGGTTAGTGCTTGGATTACGGGGGCACACGTATCCCGAACGTTTGCTTAGCTTGGGTATGTACTCAATGCACTACCGCAGAATTAGAGGAGACTTGATCCTCACCTTATGCTAACGGGTAAGATCGGTCCAGACTTAGTCCCGTCAAGCTGCCTAGTCTCCGAGGTCACCCGTTGAAGCTGCACAAACTGCGTTATGACCGGATAAGGACGGAAACTCGCTTGTTGCGCGGGTTATTGAACGTTAGAACTCGCTTCCAGAGAACGTCTTTAGGGAGTCTACGGTAGAGGGTTTCGACCGTCAGTTAGATGCTCTTAAGTAGCAGTACCAAACCTTCCATTTCTCCTAACCGACTTGTATCTTCAACTTTCCGTTCGTTATTTTTATTTCTTCCACACATTGGTATTATCACTATTTAGCTGACATTCCTCCTCTTGTTTAATTAGCTTACCCTTCACTGTTTTGCTTCACATAAACCAGGCCGGTTTATGTGAAGCAAAACAGGGACTGCTGAACAGTAAAATATGGGCAGTAATTGGTTGGACAGGGTGTGATGCGGTCTTCGTATTAGGCTATTCAACATCTCAAGCAGTTCTATCAGTTCCCGTTCCAACGATATGTAAAAGAAGGAACATTCACGGGATTATCCTATCGTTCCGGTCCCAACTGAATTTGAACTTGCACTCGCTTCCGGAGCACGTCGTTAGACAGTCTGCGGTAGATGGTTTCGAGCGTCAGTTAGATGCTCTTATATGGCAGTACCAGGCCTTCCTCTTCTTCTAACCGACTCGTATATGCTTAGTTTTTTTTGTTCCTTACACTTTGGTATTATCATTATCTAGCCGACATACCTCCTTGTTTCCTTAGCGTACCCCTCACCCTCTTACTTCACGTAAACTGGTCTAACAAGGACTGCTGGGTAGGAAAATGTCATCATCATCAACAGCAGTACACCAGCCATTTGAACTGATGCTTCGCTGCCATACAACCATGTTGACCTATGAAATAAAGAATAATAAGAGGGAGAGAAGGGGGACTTACCTGAAAAAATTAGTGCCCTAAGCAAACATGCAGGGTCAAGGCGCCTACACCTTGTGTAGACAGCATGCTGCCACAAACAGCTGGCTATCGTACGAAGATAAGGCAGCATCGGTGAGACAGCTTCCTTGCGGCTTTCACTGCCACGCGTCATAATCAGCCATTACCCCGCAGATAACTCAACACCAAACACACATTAAACAGGCAATCCAATTAAAAGACGGCAGCAGACGCGCCACTGGTGTCTACTGAGAGCCATGTCCTGTAAAGTCTCGAGCCAAACACAAGGTGAGTCACGTGGACTCCAGCCTGGAAGGCGAGACGGACCAACGGCACCCAGTTTGGTCGTCAGTGACTTCATTTTCCGCTGCCAAGTCAACTTCTGTCCACCTCGAGCCTTGCGCCACCCTACATCTGGCAGACTAAACGAGGCTCTCGTAGGTAAGCGGTGACCAAGCATACTCAGCACTTGCCCGAGCCAACGCAACTTATTCAGTGTTATCTGTTGTTCTAGGGAGTTAGCATGACTATCACCATCTAGTACTCGCCTACGCACATCATCGTGGTGGACACGCTGGTGCCATCCGACTCTAGCAATGCTTCGCAGACGACGATGATCAAAGACTTGAAGGCGCCTCAGATCTTCGGATCGAAGGGGCCAAGTCTCACAACCCTAGAGCAGAACGGCCCTCACTGTGGCCTTGTATACCCGGCCTTTCAGACAGAGGGATACTCCCTTCTGCGCCAAAGATGCTGCAGGTTCAAGAAGGTAGCTCTGGCTTTGCAATGTGTAAGCTCACGTCAGTTTCTATGCGCCCATCATTGCTGATGCAGCTGCCAAGATAAGTGAAATGATCACCCACCTCGAGTTTTTCGTTAGTAAGCGTCAAGAGGTCATCAAGTGGCTGGTGGTCCTGCAGCAACACTTTGCACTTTGATGGTGCGAAGTGCATACCAAATAATGGGACCACTCTGGACAGGCTATTCAGGGTTGATTATGCCGCCCGCAACAATGTCGAAAAACAAGACGATATCGTCCGCATAATCTAGATTAACTAACCTTTCACCAGGGAGCACTTCAAAGCCTACATCGTGAGATTCCGCAAGGGAACACTCCATGATAGAATCCAGGACGAAATTGAACAAAAATGGGGAAATCGGACAACCCTGACGAACGCCACTTGTGGTCGGAAAGCCATCCGATATGACACCGCAGACCCTGACGTGGCCTGCAGTGTTCGAGTATAGAGCACGAAGGTTGTTCACATATTTCGTGGGAACACCTTTCCGAGCAACTATTTTGAACAGAATCGCTCGATAGACTGAATGGAACGCACTCTTAAAATCGAGGAACACAGCTATTGTCGATCTGCGGTATGCGTGGCGCTGCTCTAGTACCTGCAGCAAAGTGAATATATGGTCTATACAGCCACGCCCTGGTCGGAAACCGGCCTGCTCTTCCCTAATCCGAGATTCCCGTTCCGCAGGGAAGCGACGAACAATAATCGAGGCCAGTAATTTTGTCACAACTGGCGTTAGGCTTATACCTCTGTGGTTAGAACAGTCTGTGCGACTGCCCTTCTTGTATATTGCCACTGTAATCGATTCGCTCCAATTAGGCAGGACACTTCCAGATACATTCGAATAAGGAGGTCAGTGCCTTGTAGTCGACCTCACCTCCATCCTTAAATAGTGCAGGTGGGAGGGAATCCGCGCCAGCGGCACGAAAACGATTAAGGACTGTAATCGCGTTTCGGAACTCGACCTCCGACGGAGGCTCTAAACTAACCGTCTATGGCTCGTCCTGCATCACCTGAGTAGGAAGAGGCCCGGGAGCAGGGGGCCAGCTGAACTGGTCTTGAAAGTGTTTGGCCCAACGAGCCATACGGCGCTTCTTATTGTGTATCAGCGCACCCGCGCTGTCTCTGATTGTGTCACTGACGCCTGGTTTTCTGGGACCAGTGGTGCGGATTAGCTGGAAGAGCTTGCGGTAATTACCTACTGCTCCTGCTTCCTCCATTTCTTGAGCCCTACCGGTCCGCCAGGATTCCTTGTCAGCACGTAGGCTCTGCTTTAGTTCACGCCTAATAGCCCATCCGGTCACAGTGTGTTCAGAGCCAGTCGGGAGGTGTCTTCTAGATTCCAACAGGTTCACCGACCTCTCGGATATCCAGTGACTGGTGCGGTGAAGTTGGATAGTGCCACAAGCAGTTGCTCCTGCGTCGTGCATGGCGGCCGAAATCCTATTCCACTAAAGTTCAGTATCATTAGAACAAGACAGCGCAAGTTCGGTATGCAGTGCATCTTGATAGGCTTGCCTGACCGAGGACTGAGACAATTTCTCCGTTGCCAATCGTAGGGGACACTTCGTGCGCTTCCCGGTAAAGTTCATGGAGAAACAACAGCGTACCAAGGCATGATCAGAGTCGACACAGGTACTCCAGGATGAGCGGCAATCCAGGATGGAACCACGCCACCTGTAACTTATGGCAATGTGGTCAATTTGGGTCCATCGCTGGCCAGCTACAGGTGGACGCCAAGTGGCACTTCGGCGCCCAGTGTCTAAAAGCAGTGCTAGTAAGAAACAACTGGTGCTCCGCACACAGTTGCAGCAGACGCTCACCGTTGTCAGTCCGTTCGGAGTTAAGCCCACAATTACCACCCAGCTGAGCTTCTGAAGAGCTCAGACGCCCTACTTGTGCGTTCATATCCATTGCAAGTACTATAATATCTGCACTAGTAGCACTGCGTAGTAGGGCGTTCAGTTCGTCATAGAATGCGTCCTCGACAACATTAGAACTGCAGTCGGGGGAGCATAAGCGGAAAGCACAAACAAACAGCGCTTTTTACTACTTCGTGAACCAACCTTGGCTGATGTCGTCAAACGGGCTGCATATAAACGGCTGTTCACCGGAATCCAATCCACCAACGATGGCTCAGGCTTGGAGTTGAGAATGCTACCTACACCAGCTTGACCCGTGAGTGCTGCATCGGCGTCTCCGGATGCGTGCAACCAATAACGAGAGAATAAGCCGGGTGCAATTAATTCAATAACTCCGTTAGGGTCATTGAACCTAGTTTCGGACACCCAACACATCAATACCCAGTGTGTCAAACGTGCGTGCGAGTTCAGCCTTTTGACCTGTTTGTCTTAGAGTGCGAACGTTGAATGTCGCCCTGGAAACGGGATAGCGTGGCCTTATAAGGGACTTTTGCCGATAGGCGTCCGATAGGTGCTGTGGGATGGTGGCTGCAGATGGTTCTACTCCAGTGGCACTTCGATTGCTGTCAATTAATCTGGGAATTATAGAAGGAAGGTTAGTAATGGGGGTCGGGATGGAAGTGAGAGAAAAAGGTGGAAAAGAAAGAAGGGAGGCGCCCACAGTAGCACATTTTCGCTTCTCCGCCTTGCTGTGTGCAGCAGATAAGGCGACCCTTGATAATCTGCGCGACGGCCGATGCAGGATAAAATTTGTTTGAAGAAAAAGTCATGGTTGTATGTGGGCTGAGATACTGCCAGGGCGCCCAGACCTAGACAGGAGTACGATTAGGGTCCTCATCCAAAGCCTTTGGCTCAAAAGTCTGTCCGCAAGTCAGCGGGGTGGCAATGATTTAGTTTTACAGAAATGGACGCCATCCCACTTCAAACCCCAACCTGGAGGACCAGGAGACTGAGTTTGTCTGACCTCTCAACATTGACAAACCTGGTAGGAGTGGCTCTCAAGGTGCCCGGAAGCATCACCCAGTATAGCTCAATGGGTCAATGAGGTACGCAAACCGTCGCACCACGTTAAGATCCAGTCTCTTTGAGACGGGTAGGAAAATGTGGGCAGTAATTGTTTAGTCAGCGTGTGATGCAGTCTTTGTTTTAGACATTTTAACATCTCAAACAAACCTATCAACTAAAATAAATAAATAAATGGCTTATTCTCGAATGTATCGAGGCACGCCGAACCAGGCATGATCAACGATTTGCAAAAAGGGAACATTCACGGGATCACTCTATGTTTCCGGTCCAAATTGAATTTAAACTAGTTCATCTGGCGAGGGCGAGTTTACTTGGATTGCTCATTGCGTTTGAACTGCACTACGGATCTTCTTTTTTCCTTGTCTCGTTGTCTCTGCTCTTTTGCAAGGAACTTGTCACATTCACGTCGGCTTTGTGACACCTGTTACGGTTTGGTATTTCACTGCATACATGTACATGTGTGTACACATCCCGTCCTTCACCTATATGTACTCTTATGTCTTCTTCGGTCACTGTCACAAACAACCCATTTCTCGCAACTGATGGAAGTAACACCCAAACTCCCAGTTTTCAATGTCCTGCAATCGCAACCGCCTCACTCTACCGAAGTTTCAGCTCTTCTTCGACCTGGTTCTCCATTCATCCTCGCAGCCTCTAATGTTCGAACTTTGATGCAGATCAGCCGACAAGAATGTCTGGCCCGTACGCTTGAAACGTTCTCGGTACACATCTGTTGCCTTTCAGAGACCAGATTACAAAACTAGTGCCGTCATCAGTATGGTCTCTCCGGTAAACCCTGACGCCAAATACCACTTGCGGTTTTCCGGCGACCCAGAAGTTGCCGCCTATGGCCACGCTGGTTTTGGGCCTGCACTGAATGCCAGGGCTGAATCAGCTCTGCTTGACTGGATCCCAGTCAACAGTCGGCCGTGTGCACTCAGACTACGAGGTTCGTGTAATGTAAGCAGACGTCGAGACGTTAAGCGTGCCTTGTTTGTCCTCTCCGCCTACGCCCCTACAGACTGCAGTCCGGCTGCAGTCAAGGATAGCTTTTACCAACAGCTGCATGAACTTCTGCGTTCCTCCAAAAAGACTGACTGCGGAAGACTTTAACGCACGAGTGGGCCGTCTTTCACCAAGCGAGCACCAGCTCGGGGGTAGTTTTTGGTCTCGGTGGCAGTCGATCAGACAATGGGGACAGACTGCTTGCTCTTTGCTCTGGACACCATTTGTATCTTTTGAACACTAGTTTTCAGCACTCGAAGAGACTGCTATCTGGTACCCGCCCTCACAAACTCAAGAATACTTCCAGCTTGACCAGATAGCAATCAGCTACAGATAGCGCCGAAGCGTAACGAACTATCATTCGTACTGGTCAACTTATCTAGACTACGATCACGCATTGGTTCATGCTAAAATTTGCATACGCTTCGGAGGATCACCCAGTCGCACTCACTACCGACCGGACGTCGCAAATCTACAAAACCCTGCGATTTTAACCAGGTACCAAGCCTCACTGTCAACCTTGCTTGGCTCAACTATTGTCGGTGACCTCGATTCGCAGTGGGCGCAGATCAAAGATGCCTTAGTTTCCGTCAGTATCGACACTTGTGGAGTGGCTTGTCACCCACCGAAGCATTGTATTTTCGCCGCCTTCTTCCTGATGGACAAACGCCGCTTGATTCCGTCGGATTCCAGACACAGTGAGGAATGTCAATCTCTGGGTCGAAAGTTACGCAGCAGTCTGCAAATGGACCGTGAAGCTTGATGGTGTGAACGTGCTAGAGAGATGGAGTTTGCTAATCTCTGGTAATACCAGAAAATTGTTCCATTTCATTCGACTCACCGAAGGTGTTTGATCTGGTATAAGTGAAACAATACACGAAGAGGATGACACTTCATCAACAATCTTCAACGACAGTTGGAGTGCTGGGCCGAACATTTTGCCTCGCAGTTTTGTTTGCCCCCAGCTCCACAGATTGTGTATTATATATATATATATATATATATATATATATATATATATATATATATATATATATATATGTTGCGCTGAGGCTGGTGGTGGCTAGATCCTGACAGATGGTCTACCCGCTGCTGCTACTGTCGCGCCATAGTCTCATGTCCTGACCGCCTCCACGTGGCGACCGCTGGGTGGGAGTTGGGTTTCGCCCTTCTCCCTGCTAAGAATCAGGACACCAATCCGCATGAGTCGGCTAACTGACCATGTGCTAGACCCGCTGCCTTTCGGGTGTATATTTACTCGAAGGCTTTGGCTGAGGACCCGAGTCGTTCTCCTGTCAGATGTGGGCGCCCTGGCAGTATCCTAGTCCATCCTCTTCGGAAGTTAGGAAGTGGTCGATGGCTCACTTCACGTAAAACCTAGCCATGGGAGACAACAGGTCTACGGGTTATAAGCTCACAGCTCGATTGGCGTAGAGCACGAATGCCACGCATTGTCTCTGACGGTGGGAGGACACCTCCGGGTGTTCAATGGTTTGCTGCTGCCCGCCTCAAGCCAGGCAGCCTCTGGTCAAATTGGTGCAAACCCGCCTGCGTCTGGCCGTGGTCGCAAGTGCGTATCCTACTAAGGTCGCAAAACGTGGTAATTGTTCCGATACCTCAAAGACTTCGTGTGACGGCCGTCAAGCAGATCCCCATCTGTCTCTGCAATCACATTCCCGAGCTGGATCTGCTCCCCACTGCCTTGTGGGTCAGGCTATTGAGCCAAAGGCTCCGGGCGGAGTCCCTCAAGCAAACCACCCACTTCCTTGTGGGTCAGGCTATTGAGCCAAAGGCTCCAGGTGGAGTCCCTCAAGCAAACCTCCGAAGCACAACGACCACCTCGCGTGCGATTGCCCACCAATGCAATCGTATGCCTGCGCGTAAAGCACTCAGCATCAGGTGCTGGAACGTGCACACACTACTGGACCGGAACTCCGGCGAGCGCCCGAAGCGACGCACTGCATTGGTCGCGATGGAGCTGGCGCGCTACCACATCGATATTGCGGCGCTCAGTGAAACCCGGCTCGCTGAGCAAGGTAAGTTGTATGAAGGAGGTGCTGGCTACACATTCTACTGGGTGGGAAACGCCGCCTCAGCTCCACGTGAACATGGGGTCGGATTTGCAATATCCGATCGCCTCCATGGCCAACTGGTGGGTGAACCAACAGGCATCAGCGCGCGACTGATGACCGTTCGCCTACGACTTGGAAGAGGTAAGTTTGCTACTTTTATAAGCACGTACGGCCCAACCGTGTGTTATCCTGATGACACACGTCATCAGTTCTACACTGAGCTATCCTCTGTGATACATGTGCCGAGGAGCGACCGACTATTTCTGCTGGGTGATTTCCACGCGCGCGTCGGGCGTGATGCATCGGTGTGGACAGATGTTATCGGTTCGCATGGCATTGGTTCAGCGAATGCGAACGGTGACAGGCTACTCTCATTGTGTGCCACTCACGGCCTGACGATCACGAACACACGGTTTGCATTGAGTGCGAGTGATATAGCAACTTGGACGCACCCACGGAGTGGTCACGCTCACCTGCTCGACTATGTCATCGTCCGTCAGCGTGATATGCGTGAAGTGCGCAAGACACGTGTACTGCGTGGAGGTGAGTGTCGCACTGATCACAAGTTGGTGCAGACCAAACTGTACATATATTTTCGTAAATCTATGTATTGCAGTCCCGCCGTGAATCAGCGTAAATTTAACATTCTCTCCCTCGGTGCTGTGGCGGAACGTAGTGAGCTGGATAGGCGATGGCTGCACGACTGTGATGTGGACTGCATAGCCACAGTGTGTGACCTGTGGCCCTACATTCGTGACAAGTTGACAGTTGCTGCCGAGGAGACCATCGGGCGCACAAACTGTAAGCGGCCTGATTGGTTTATTGAGAACAATGCGGCGATCGGCGCATTGGTGTCGGAGAAGAATGCAGCATTTTTTGCACATGTCGCAGACCCCAGTGACTTGGGGAAGAGTAGTCAGTTTCGCAAACTTCGACGGCGACTGACCCGAGAGCTCCGTCGCATTAAAAATACATGGTGGACGGAGAAGGCGAAGCAGATGGAATGCTACGCCGAACGTGGCCAACACAAGGAATTCTTTGACTCCTTGAAGGTGGTGTATGGACCGAGATTGAAGGGCGTTGAGGACGCTGACTGATGATAGATCAGATGCTACCTGCACACAGACTGCATACATAATGCAGATCTGGCGGAAACACTTTGCCTGTCTTTTGAACAACCGTTCAGAGATCGGTTGACCTACATTGAATGGCCTCAAGCAACACAATGTGAAGGCGAGTCTGGCAGACACGCCGACACTAGATGAGACGCAGAGAGCACTTGCTCAGCTGCGAAACGGCAAGTGTGCCTTGGCCGACAGGATCTCGCCTGAATTATTGAAACACGGCGCACCCGCGTTGTTGACTACGCTGCACCACTTGGTGCAACGCGTATGGATTGAGGAGGTGTCTCCTGAGCTGAAGGAAGCCCTTGTGCAACCACTGTACAAGGGTAAAGGGAGTAAACAATGTTGCACGAATTATCGTGGCATCAACTTGCTGAGTTGTGTGGGCAAGTTGATTGCCCGAATCCTGCTCAACCGCCTCGTTTTTCAGGTTGTGGAACTGAACGTGGCGGAGGAGCAGTGTGGATTCCGCTCGGGTCGCAGCACTATAGGTATGGTGTTTTCGACTCGTCAGTTGCAGGAGAAGTGCAGAGAACGACACCAGCCATTGTACTCGCTTTTTGTTGATTTCACCAAGGCATTTGATACGGTGAACTGTGAAGCATTGTGATTCGTGTTAAGTAAGTTTGGCTGCCCGAGCAGGTTTGTAAGTTTAATTGAATGTCTGCACGGTAATATGCGGGCGAGGGTGCAGCTGAATGGAGAGACCTCGGATAACTTTGCAGTTGTCTCTGGTGTGAAGCAAGGCTGTGTGTTAGCTCCTGCCCTGTTTAATATATATCTTCATGCAATGTTGTCTTGTGCATTTGATGCGGCTTGCGCTTACGGTGTTCGTGTGGAGCACCGTATTGATGGTGGGTTGCTGAACATCCGTCGTTTCGGTACGATAACTCTAGTCTGGGAGACAACTATCCGTATGTTGCTGTTTGCTGACGACTGTGCGTTGTTTTCACACAGCGCGGATGAGTTGCAGCACCTGACTAGTGCTCTGGCTTCGACAGCGGCCACAAATTCGGGCTCACCATCAACACAAGCAAAATTGCCTGTCTCTTTCGGCCTTCAACGGAGGTGCAGTCTTCAGTATTGCCGCGAATCAGCATTGGTGCTGAAGTATTGGAAACCACCTCCCGCTTCAGCTACCTTGGGAGTGTGATGTCGACTGATCAGCAGCTACACGTTGACTTGCGTATTCGCGTGTCGAAGGCAGCGGCGGCATTCGGGAAGCTTGAGTACCGAGTGTGGAACAACCATCAGTTTACCATTGGCACAAAGCTGATGATGTACAAATCCATAGTGCTGTCCATTCTTCTATACGGCATATTCCGGCTGGAAGCGAACACAGTGAAACTCGCAAAGAGCTCCGGGCAAAACTCCGTGCTAGCCTGAAGAGAGACCGCGAATCCTGGTGGTCTCGTCGTGCAACAGAGATGGAAATGGCCGCTGCCCTTGGTAACCATCGTGAGTTATTCCGTCTTATACGGGAAACGGGCAGCAGGAGACCTGGTGTTAGTGAAACTATAAAGGAATCAGTCTGATCTCCATCGCCTCCAAATTGCTTGCCTCTGTCATCCTTCACAGACTGACTGACACTCGTGCAAGCCAGATTCGTGAAGAGCAAGCTGGATTTCGTCGAGGTCGTAGCTGCATTGACCACATCTTCACCTTGCGTCAGTTGTTGGAGCACCGTCACATATATTGGCGGCCCACCGTTGTCGTGTTCCTCGATATCAAAGGTGCATTCGATTCGGTGGATAGACGCACTTTGGGACTGTCTACTCAGGAAAGGTGTACCTGAGAAATATGTGAATATTATCCGAGCATTGTGTGCGCGTAGCTCGGGCAGAGTGAGGGCTTACGGCAAGTTGTCATCGCCCTTTAATATCTCCAGCGGTGTGAGACAAGGATGCCCGCTGTTACCTTTCCTCTTCAACTTCGCTGTTGATGAAGTTATGGAAATCGCGTTTACAGGACACGACTTAGGTGTGGAGCTACTCCCAGGAGAACGACTTCTTGACTTGGAGTATGCAGATGACATTGCCCTCATCTGTGACAGCTCCCAGGCGTGCCAAGCCGCGCTGGACAGATTAGCACTGGCTGTCAGCCGCTTCGGGCTTTGCTTTGCACCATCGAAGTGTAAAGCGTTTCTCCAAGATTGGTCTGGACCGCCTCCTACGCTGACCGTTGGTGGGGATCAGCTAGAAGTCGTTCGGAAATTCAACTACCTGGGAAGTTGTATCAGCGCCCGTGGGATTGAAGATGAGATCACGAATCGTATAGCAAAAGCTCGGGACGCTTTTGCTAACCTTCGCCACTTATGGCGCCGGCGCGACATCACTGTTGCCCAGAAGGGTAGAGTGTACAATGCAGCAGTACGTTCGACCCTATTGTACGGTTGTGAAACCTGGCCGCTTAAAGCAGCAGACCTGAAGAAGCTAGTTACGTTCGACCACCGGTGCCTTCGTAATTTAGCTCACATTTGGTGGGAACACCGCGTGAGCAACGAGCGTGTTCGACGCCTTGTTTATGGCACAGGAAAAGGAACTGAACCGCTCAACACCGTTATTTCACGCATCAGGCTCCGATGGCTGGGCCACGTGTTGCGCATGCCAGCCCACCGACTTCCGCGACGTGTGTTGTTTGCGCGCCGGGGGTGTGGATGGAAGGAGAGGAGGGGTGGCCAAGCAATGACTTGGTCCAGAGGAATGAAGACCCTCACTTCTGAGCTGGCCTCGGTTGGAGCTTCACGGCTCCCTGGTTGGGGTCCGAAAGACGATGAACACTTTTGGTTGGACACACTTGCTGTTATGGCTAGGAGCCGACCTCAGTGGCGTTCGTGCTGTGAGTTTCTTTGTCCCACCCCATCCCTCTTAGCCTCCCCCTCCAACCACGATCTCATTACTTAGCCTTATATAATTTTGCATAATAATTTTTTTTGGATGCACAGCAGCCGGCTGGTAGCTTACCGGAACGGTGCCCATCCGTTACCGGTAGCTCAGCCAGCTTTCACCAGTTGTTTTTTCTCTCCTTTTTTCTTTGTATTGCGGCACAGTAGCTGAGGTGTTCCCCACCTCTAGCTAACGTGTATGATGATGATGCGGATTGGTGTCCTAGATCTTAGCAGGGAGGTCGTAATCCAACTCCCACCCAGAGGTCACCACAAGGAGGTGTCCAGGACATGAGCCAGTGGTACAACAATAGCAGCAGTGGGTAGACCATCTGTCAGGATCTAACCACCACCAACATCAGTGCACCATGGGTTCTCCCGCCTGATGCCGGATACATGTATGTTACTTAGTTGGCCGTGTTGTAGACCGGGTGTTTCGCACTACGTTCACCGCTAATTAAAAACATCTTTTCTATCCCCGGTCCAACGCAGGAAAGAACTCTCATGATTTTCCTACTGCTCCAGTCCCGCTTTAACTGGAGTCTGCAAGGTATCGTACAGTCTTTGTTTTAGGTTCATCTAAACTTCAACTTGGCAGTAGGCAAAAGGTTTGGATAGTTTCAGGATCCCGTGGCCTAGTCTTGTTCATATTGGCGCTCTCTCATGGTGCATAGGCTCCTTACAGCTTTGTACTCCAAGTAGCTTGAGGTGAGCTGTTTGGTCTTGAAGTTGTCTCACAATTTCCGTCATCTTTTCATTAATGACCTTATATGTTTATCAACCCAAGGAGCCCTTTGAATGGCTGCCGGCTTCTAGAGTTTGGAACATATTCTTCGGTGAACAGCATCGTCTTAGATCGTAGAGGTTCCCGTGTGTCATCTCGATCCACGAAATGCGGAATACTCCAATTTAGGGCGCTTGTAGTTGTCCTTATTCTCGATTGGTCGAAGCGCCAGAAATAGCAACGGCATGTCCCGTGATCTTGCGTTGTGTTCACGACGTAACTTGTACAGTGATCACTTTTGCTAAGTGCTTAGGGCATCGTTAGGTCGGAGAGGTCAGGTTGGACCGGGGTGAAAATGACTTATAGTATGTGGCGTTTGGCCCGGGAGCATCCGTGTCGGTGTCAAGAAATGTTGAGTCAGGTTGCATTCGTGGATGGTATCTAGGAGATTGTTATAATCTTCTCACTAGACGCAACTCCAAAAATAACAATTCACTGCTCCGCAAAACTTCTAGCCCAACCGAAGGAAAAAAGCAGAACGCCAATGACTTTGACAAATAACGTATTAATCGCAGCCAACGAACACGGAACAACGACTGAGGACCCTGGCTGTATTTATAGGTCTCTGCTGACCTTCGACTTCTAGAATTGGAAGGTCAGCTGCCAAGGTTAGTGGTTCCCCATATCTTTTGCCGAGAGATCAGGTGGATTTTGATCACGTGTAGAAGAAGAACATTCAGGAACGTTCGAAATCGATGCGATAATCGTTAATAATCGATTAATCGCTAAAATTGGGACTTTCCAAGGCAATTCTTACTTTCTCCCGGACAGAGATCAACTTCAAAGAACTCCGGAGGGGTTTACTCTGAAGGTGTCAGATATTACCGAGACCTTGGAGCTACCCATAACCAAGCAGTTTGTGCCTCTGCCGTGTTCGAATGGAATGCATTAGACATGAGCCAGATCCTGATGGAGCTTTGTAGACCACTCCGACCATCATTGATTAGTAGCCGTCATGCTTTCGATGCCAAATAACTTTTGACATTGTCACAATCCGCTTCGATAACGTGGACTTTGAGGTAGGCCTTCGAGCAGAGGACTATTCCACCTCCAGACCTCTCGCCAGAGCGATCAGATCAAAACAGTTTATACCCTGACACATGAACCTCTGAGTCCAAAATCCCAGATGGCAGCCAGGACTCAATGAACTTCATTCGGTCCGGTGGCTGCTCAGAGATAAAGAACAGAAGTTCATCCAGCATTTTTCTGAGACTGAACACGTTTGCAAGTGCTATTCCCAAACCACTTTTTATTTCAGGTCTAGGAAGGAGGATTGACCTCCATCAAGCCTTATGTTTTTCGCAATATGCGAAAATCCACAATCTGGAGATCGCTTTCTCCATTCGTTTGACGAGTTCGCAGCCCGGCGACGGCTTGCCTCATTCTGACTCGGTTCTCTAGGGAGTGGTCTCAGTACGTAGAAGGCGCGGGTCTCGTCTAAGTATACGCTGGCATTCTTCATCCTGACAGACGATTTTCAGAGTGCGTATCTTAAACGGGCCATGTCGTTTTCTGCCAATGCGGAAAGTAGAGAGGAGTTTGATCCCCTGCTCGCTCTCATCAAGCAATGTGGAGGATATTCGCCTAAAGAATGCTAGGTCATCGAGTATCCTCTCAGCTGGGGACCCTTTATCAGATTGGGTAACGTTTTTGATGATTAGACAAGGGTTACGAGAATACTTTGCTTTTTCCGCAGACACTGGCTTTTGAGGACGTATTTTTCTTAATCAGTTGCTCAAGTTACTTTATTCTGTAATGGACGTGCTTTAGCTCGATGTTTTTGTTGTTTGGTTTCACCTTGGGCCTTGTGATACCACCATGTTGAACGGTTCTAGCCCTTCTTTTATGCTTCCATGTTGCAAACAAAGTTCGACATCAATGCATGTTAGCTGTGGGTAAGAAACACACTAAGCTAACGTGCCGCATTGCAAAGAAGATAAGATATTAGATACTGCATACTACAAAAAATAAAAGGCAGCAGCAGTACGCCGGTACGCAGTACCGGCACTTCGCTCCTGCGCAGCCACCACCAGCCGTACGTGGGATAAAGTTGCTGCGAGGGTCGCCCAGTCCCTACGCATTTTCGAACCCGCGCCCTCAGATTACAAAGCAGGCTTTTGATCCTTATGGCTAAAGTAATGTAATGCATACTAATATATTATGCATTGGGCATGAGGTCGTCGTTGGAGGGGAAGTTAACTGGAAGAGGAGTAACAACGAAACTCACAACAATAACGCCATTGAGTTAAGCTCCTTGCCATGTCAACAAGTATACCGTCCTTCGGACCCCAGCTCTGCAGTAGGGAGACCCCAACCGACGCCAGCTTCGAAATGAAGACCTTCATTCTTCCTGACCGAGTCATCGCCTGACCTCACTTCCTCTTCTTCCATCCACACCCCGGTCGCGCAAATAACGCACGGCGCGGGAGGCGGTGTGCTAGATGCGCAACACGTGGCCAAACAATCGTAGTCTGTTGCGTGGTGTAACTGCTGAACGGTTCACTCGCTCCTATACCAAATACGCGATGCAGAACACGCTCACTTCTCACCTGGCGTTCTCACTACACATGAGGTAAGCTGCGATGGCAGCGATGATCGAACGTAGCTAACCTCTGTCTGTCGACTTGACGGGCCAGATTAAGCAGCCGTACGGGAGGGTTAAACGGACGGCTGCATTATAAACTCTGCCCTTCAGGGCGAGCATGATGTCGCGTCGGCACCACAGGTGGTGAAAATCGGCTGAAGCGCCTTGTGCTTTTGCTATACGGTTCATGATCTCTTCCATTCCAATGGCGCTGTTATAGCTGCCTAGATACTTGAATTCCCCTGCAACTTCCAGCTGATCACCACCAAGGCTCAACGAAGGGGTAGGTCCCTGCCAATACTGGAGGACTTTGCATTTCGAGGGTGCAGAGCCTAACCCGAAACGAGTGACAATCAATGTTAATATGTCCATTGTGGTTTGGAACGTTAGGGAACTGTAAAATGAGAGCAATGTCGTCAGCGTACTCCAAGTCAAGAAGTCGGTCGCCTGGGAGCAGCTCCACACTTTATAGGTCGTGCCAAGTGAACGCCGATTCCGTGATTTTGTCAATGGCAAAGTTGAAGGGGAAACTTGACAGTGGGCAGCCTTGTCTCATACCGCTGGATATATTGTAGGGCGCTGCGTTTGTCACAAACCCTCATTCTGTCTAAGAACATGACTACCTTGAATCGCCAATAAACATGGCGGTGCTCTAACAAATGAGCTCCTCTGGAAATGTGGTCAATACGGCTTCGATTTCGACGAATCTTGGCTTTCTCCTCTCGCATCTAGCTTTCATGGATGCCAGTCAAATTACGTAGGACCACGGGGATAATTAACTTTGAGGCATTGGTGATCGGACTGATTCCTCTCGTCATCATCACTATACACCTTAGCTAAAGGTGGTAAACATAGCTATTTTGCTGAAATACATAAGAAGAAAAAGCATGCAACAGACACGCCGGCTGAGTCACCATTAACGGATAGACATCGTCCCAGCCGGCTACTTTACCGCAGAGTTACATTATACGTAGCAAATGAGATCGTGGTTGGAGGGGGAGGCTAAGTGGAAGGGAGAGAGGACAAAGAAACTCACAGCACTAAGCTACTGAGGTCGACTCTGCCATGTCAACAATTATCTCCAGCCAGACGAGTTTATCGTTTTTCGGACCCCCCAACCAGGGAGCCGAGAGTCTCCAACCGAGGCCAACTTCGAACTAAGGGACTTCATTTTTCCTGACCAAGTCATCGCTTGGCCACCTCTCCTCTTCCACACCCCCGGCGAGGAAACAACGCGGGAGTCGGTGGGCTAGCATGCGCATTATGTGGTCTATCCATCGGAGCTTGGTACGTGAAATAACTTTGCTGAGCGATTCACTTCCTCTTCCTGTGCCATAAACGAGGCGTCGAACACGCTCATTGATCACCCGGTGTTCCCACCAGATATGAGCCGAACTACAAGGCACCGGTAATCGAAAGTAACTATCCTCTTTATGTCGGATGATCTACTAGGCCGGGTTTCACAACCATACAATAGAGTTGAACGTATGGCTGTATTGTAAACTCAACCCTTCAGGGAGGAAGTGATATCGCGCCAGCGCCATAGGTGGCGAAGGCGCCTTGTGCTTTTGTTATACGGTTCGTGACCTCGTCTTCAATTCCAGCGGCGATGATACAACTGCCTAGGTAGTTGAATTTTTGAACGATTTTTAGCTGATCTCCACCAAGAATAAGCACAAGCGGCGGTCTCTGCCAATCTTGGAGAAAAGTTTTGCACTTCTAAAGTGCAAAGCATAGCCCAAAACGGCTGAAAACCAGTGCTAATTTACCCACTGCAGCTTGGCAGTTTTGTGAGCTTCCGTAGATGAGAACACTATTGTCAGCATGCTCTAAGTCAAAGTCGTTTTTCTGGGAGCATCTGCATTCCTTCTAAATCATGTCCTGTGAACGTGATCTCCATGACTTCGTCAATAGCGAAGTTGAAGAGGAAAAGTGACAGCGGGTATCTTTGTCTTACAGTGCTAGAGATATTGAAGGACGGCAACAGCTTGCCGTAAACCTTCACTCTCGGATACTATTTACATATTTCTCGGGCAACCTTTTCTGAATAGATTGTCCCAAAGAGCACATCGCTCAGCCGAATTGAAGGCACCTCTGATGTCGAGGAACACGACAACGTTGGGGCGCCAATATATGTGGCGGTGCTGCAACAATTGACGCAAGGTTAAGGTGTGGTCGATGCAGCCACGACATCGACGAAACCCGGGTTGCTCCTCACGAACCTGGCTTTCACCAGTGTCAGTCAATCTATGAAGGATGACAGGCAAACAATGTGGATGCGATGGAAATCAGACTGATTCCTCTATGGTTGCTGCATTCCGAACGCGAGCCTCCCTGGAACATCGGAACAATAACAGAGCGGCTCAACTTGGTTGTGACAGTCTGCTCCCATAGCTTCACTAGTAAGTTATCCAAATCATCCATAAGAGCAGGTCCCCGACTTTTTAGGGGGTTGAGTGAAGTCCATCTACTCCGGCGGCCTTGTTTACTTTCACCATTGTTCTCACGTTCGACTTCTGCGCGTGAGGGCGGATTAAAGGGGACGGCCCAAGTAAGAGGGCAATCAATGATCGATAGAGAAGCTAGTAAACCTGACTGATTAAACTGCTTCACAAAATGTTCAGCCCAGCGCTCCAAACGCTTTGACAAACTGTGCGTCGGCTGTCTACTCTCGTCGCGTATGGTCTCGTCAATATCAGATCTCCTGTTGCCCATTTCCCGTCTCAAACGGAATACTTTTCTATGGTTACCGAGAGTAGCGGTGGTCTCCATCTTCAAGGCACCAATAGATCACCAAGCTTCGTGCTCTCTATTCAGGTTAGCACGCAGTTTCAACCTGAGGTTTTTGCGAGTCTGGCTGTGTTCGCCCCCAGTCGGAACGTGTCGGTGAGCATCCAAAAGTTACAGAGAATGCATAGAGACACTATGTCTAGGTTTGAAATTTGAGTTACCACATAAAGACATGCCTGTTGCTAATAACTTCTGGCGGATATGCGACCGGTGCTCTTCGGGTAGATGTAGTGAGCGCTTACTCAACTTAGACGCTAGCGCACTTTGATACGCACACATAACATCTGACTTCGCCAGTTGGCATCTAAGCGCACAAAGCACCGTTACGGACGTCCGCCGAAACGCACCCGCACGTCGACGCATGCAAATGCACAGTCAGTGTCTACACGTGCTCCAAATCGAGCGACAGTTTTGGACGCAGCCTCCCTGGCAGTAACTGAGCGTGATGCGATCGATTTGCGTCCATGACTGTTATGAGGCGGGCGAGCGTAAGTGCTGTGTCGAACTTAGTGCTCGCAAAAAATAGACGTGCATTTTCACACAGGTGTAGCAACAGCTCACTGTTATTGTTACGGAAGCCTACACCGTTTGGCCGCCCAAATGCAGCTCATCAGTGGACAGTTTTCCAATTTGGGCGTTTGAATCACCAGCCAGCAGCGATAGCGGACAATTCTTCTGCCACCTGTAGCGACCAACTTATGCAAAAACTGGCAAAATAAATGCTTAAATCGTGTTATGCAGCTTTGTTAACCTATACAATTTTTAAGTGTGAGGAACTCTTGGATTTTTGCAATCTGCTTCTACGTTGCTTTGACAGACGGCTTTTCAGCTAACATATAAGCTGCACACCTAACCCGAATTTGAACCATACAGAGAAGATTGCGATGGCCAATGCGCAACGATGACATTCAAAATTCAAAGCTGTAAAATAGTTACACGCTTACACATCCATCCACAGGAAGGCTTCTCTGCATTCTAACCTCATCCTTGCACATTATTTTAGGTTAGGATGGAAAACCAAAAGCCACGATTGCGCAACCCTACTTACGACATTTATTTGAGTGCCCGTTTTCCTTCATTTCTAGCTCGTAAGACATTAGCAAGCTGCCACATTGCTTACGTGGCCTTTATTAACTATGGAGGCTCACACGGAATATGCATTTACTGTCCCGCATCTTCTAGTTTATGTGGTTTGCCGGGATGTTTAGTGGTCACTTACAGCATAACATTGTTCATATACTTTTCGGTTAAGCGGAAATCCGTAGTAGAACAATTTTAAGTTTGAATGTCCCCCGTTATCTGAACTACCGCGCGCAGTCCAAAGTTCGCGGGGTAGAAGAATTCCTCGCTACCGCTAACAACATGGTATCCGTACTTTTCTGTTGCGAATGAGCGCGTTCAATCGATGATAGAATTCATCTTTTACCGAGTCAGCGCTACAATTTGTGGGCACTTAGACCTCAATGAAAAAACTGGCACCATTTGTCTCCGCGCGATTTTGAAGCCTTGAACGAGCTAGTCAATCTGACAATGCACTGACCGTTCACTGGGAGCCCATCAATCAGTGAAGCTTCACTTCCGGGGCTCAGAGCAATAACCACACCGGCTTAACCGGCATATGAAGCTGCATCATCTCCAACCAAGCGCAATGAAAAAACACCGTCCTTGTCGCAATGAGGCTGGACCTTACGGGGGTGCGATGGTTTGTGTGCCTCAGTGATCCATTGAGCTATGCTGGGTGGTGCTTTTGCACCTTCAAAGGCACTCATACCAGATTGGTCAATGGTTAGAGGCCAGACAAACTCAGCCACCTGGTCCTCAAGGTTGGGGGTTGGAATGAGCGTGGCACCTTATCTCTTAAAATGGACTCTTTGTAGCCCAACGCAATACCCGCTGCCTTGCGGTAAGGTTTTTGAACCAAAGGCTTTGGTTGAGAACCCTAATCGTTCTCCTGTTTAGGCATGGGCAACTTGACAGTATCCTGCCCACGCAAAACAATGAATCTCTTTTCAAAAAATTGCTGATGCTCCGCGCGTCGCAGAGGATAACAATGGCGCTCTATCTGATGCATGGAGCAGCATAGATAGGGGTTGGGATGCTACTGCTCAAGCCTTCCCCCTCTTGCGCTTTTCCACTCTTACCATCCCGTTCCAACTTCACTTTCATCCCCCCAATTTCCAACCCCCGATTCTTGGCCCTCCCCCAACATACTTTCCTAGGCATTTATCTTCTAATTTCAGCTCACATGTGAACGCGGAGCGTCACTCCTCTCCTGTCGACAAGCCCATGTCCAACCAAGCGGTCCATTCCAGTTCATCGGCTTCCATTTGGAGCCCTCGATCCTGCTACAGATTAGCATGCCTCAATGTACGCACACTACTACAGATCAGACAACAGGCAGCACTTGCCCTCTCGATCGATAGCTGCTGCTTATCGGAGACCTGCCTGCAAGACTCGAGCTCTGTGCTCACTCTGCGATCCCTTCAAGTGACGCAAGCAGTAGATTCTCATCGCGGCTATCCGGCAACGGTGCAGCTTCGGGCACCGGCCAAGCTGGTGTTGGCATTGCCCTGAGTCCCCGGGCTGAAGCTGCTCTGTTTGATTGGATTCCAATCAGTAGCCGGATGTGTGCGGTCCGATTGGCTGGCTCGTTCAAAGCTTCGAAGTCGCGCGGGACCAACAGGTGTCTATACATCATCCTTGCCTACGCGCCCACAAACTGTAGCGATGATTCGGTAAAGAACGACTTCTACCGCCAACTGACCCAGCTCCTTCGCCACAGAAGAAGCACGGACACTGTTGTGCTGGATGGGGATCTGAACACACAAGTTGGAAAGTTGTGAACTGATGAAATGCATTTGGGCGGTCGGCACGGTGCAGACTCCCGTAATGATAACGGTGAACGGTTACTTCATTTATGTGAAGATGCCCGTTTATTTCTTGCGAGCACTAACTTCCGACACAGCACCCGCCGGAGGGTGACTTGGCGCCCACCAGCCTTGGACGCAGATCGATCACATTGCTATCAGTTGCCGCTCGAGAGGCTGCATCCAGAACTGTCGCTCGATTTGGAGCACATGTGTGGACACCGATCATGCACTTGTATGTGCTGACATGCGGATGCGTTTTGGCGGACGTCCACGACGACGCTGTGAGCGCATTGACACCAGCCAACTGTTCTGAATGCGTACCAAAGTATGCTGACATGCGAGTTGAGGAACCACTCACCGGAGACAATTGATGGCCACTGGTCACGTGTTCACCAGACCTTACTAGCATCAGGCAAATCCTCATGTGGTATGTCTAATTGCCAACATGGATATTGGGTCTCTTCCCAGTCTCTGTAACATATCGACGTTCGCCGGCATATTCCGACTGGAAGCGAACACAATGATACTCGCAAAGAGCTCCGGGCAGGACTCCATGCTAGCCTAAAGAGAGACCGCGAATCTTGGTGGTCTCTTTGTGCGTCAGAGATGGAAGTAGCCGCTGCTCTTGGCAACCATCTTAAGGTATTCCTTCTGATACGGGAAACGGGCAGCAGGTGACCTGGTGTTGATGAAACTATACGTGACGAGAGTGGACAACCTATCCACAATTTGTCAAAACGTTTGAAGCGTTGGGCTGAGCATTTTGAAAAGCAATTTAATCGGCTAGAATTGTTCGGTTCTTCGCCGGCCAGTGATCGCCCTGCTCCCTGGGCTGTCCCTCTAGATCCACCCTCTCGCTCAGAAGTCAAACGTGAGATCGGACTGTTGAAGTTGAACAAAGCCGCGGGACCAGATGATTTTCCTCCAGCCTTCTTCAAATTCGGAGGTTCTGCTCTTGTTGATGCTTTACATGAATCACTAGTGTAACGGTGGGAGCTGCTCCATTATTGTTCCCATCTTCAAATGAGGCTCGCGTTCGGAATGCGGCAACCATAGAGGAATCAGTCTGATCTCCATCGCCTCAATAATCCTTCACAGACTGATTGGCGCTCGTGGAAGCCAGATTCGTGAGGAGCAAGCCGGGTTTCGTCGAGGTCATGGCTGCATCGACCACATCTTCACCTTGCGTCAGTTGTTGGAGCACCGCCACACATATTGACGGCCCACCGTAATCGTGTTCCTCGACATCAAAGGTGCCTTCCATTCAGTTGATCGATGTGCCCTTTGGAGTTGTCTACTCAGGAACAATATGCCCGAGAAATATGTAAATGTTATCCGAGCATTATACGCGCGTAGCACGGGCAGAGTGAGGGCTTACGGCAAGCTGTCACCACTCTTCAATATGTCCAGCGGTGTGAGACAAGGATGCCCGTTGTCACCTTTCCTCTTCAACTTTATTATTGACGAAGTCATGAAGATTGCATTTACAGGACATGACTTGGAAGGTGTGGAGCTACTCCCAGGAGAACGGCTTCTTGACTTAGAGTATGCAGACGACATTGTCCTCATCTGTGACAGCTTCGAGACGTGCCAAGCCGCGCTGGACAGATTAGCACTGACTGTCAGCCGCTTCGGGCTTTGCTTTTCACCATCAAAATGCAAAGCGTTCCTCCAAGATTGGCAGGGATCGCTTCCTACGTTAAGCCTTGGTGGGGATCAGCTAGAAGTCGTTCGGAAATTCAACTACCTGGGAAGTTGTATCAGCACCCTTGGGATCGAAGACGAGATCATGAACCGTATTGCGAAAGCTCGAAGTACTTTTGCTAGCCTTCGCCACCTATGGCGGCGGCGTGACATCACTCTCGCCCTGAAGGATAGAGTGTACAATGCAGCGGTACGTTCGACCTTACTGGACGGTTGCGAAATCTGGCCCCTAAGATCGGCGTACATAAAGAAGCTAGTTACGTTCGAGCATCGGTGCCTTCGCAGTTTGGCTCACATCTGGTGGGAACACCGCGTGAGTAACGAGCGTGTTCGACGCGTTGTTTACGGCCCAGGAAAAGAATCTGAACTGCTCAGCACCGTCATTTCACGCACCAGGCTCCGATGGCTGGGCCACGTGTTGCGCATGCCAGCCCATCGACTTCCACGACGGGCGTTGTTTGCTCACCAGGGATATGGATGGAAGAAGAGGAGGGGTGGCCAGGCGATGACTTGGTCCAAAGGAATGAAGACCCTCACTTCGGAGCGCGCATCGGTTGGAGCGTCACGGCTCCCTGGTTGGGGTCCAAAAGACGATGAACACGTTTGGCTAGATACACTTGCTGACACGGCAAGGAGCTGACCTCAGTGGCGTTCGTGCTGTGAGTTTCTTTGATCCTCCCCCTCCATCTACGACATTTCGTGGTGTAAAATATAATAATTTTTCTTGTTGCCTAGTAGCCGGCTGGTAGATTACCGGAACGATGCCTATGCGTTGCTGGTAGCTCAGCTGGCATGCAACTGTTGTATTTATTTTCCTTTTCTTTTATGTATTGCGGTAGAGTGGCTGAGGTGTTTCTCACCTCTAGCTGACGTGTATAATGATGATGATGATTGATGATTGTCGTATGATCGGGATCTCAAGGTAGTCACAGAACTCGAATTTTGCAGTCTGATTTCTGAAAAACTGCAGATTTGGATAGATAGGATCTTTATTGTTCCGGCAAGTGTTGCACGTTGGCCATTCTGTAACAACCTGCGCACCTTGATGCATACCAGCCTTAGGGAGGATCAAGGCTTCAAAGCAAATCGGATGAACTAACGTTTTCCACTCGGTTGCTTGGACCAAGGCGACGCCCCACGATTGCGTGTGTGTTGAAACTAGAAGACAAATGCTTATTGAAGCAATATGGAGAAGGGTCAAGAATTGGAGTGTTATAAACGGGGGGATAAAAGGCGCGGTACGATAGGGATGCAAAAGTGCTATAGGGGAATAACAAGACAGGAAGGTCTGAGCAGTGGCATCCCCTTCCCTATCCACCCTGCTCGATGCAGCAGATGGGGCGCCACTGATTATCCTCTGCGACGGCCAGTGCATCAAGAAATTGTCAGAGGGGAGATTCATGATATTGCATGGGCAGAACGCTTTCAGATTGCCCAGGCCTAGTCAAGAGAATGATCAGGGTTCAAAAAGCTTGACCGCAAGACAGTGTGGTTTTGGAGCTGGACTATAGGGCGTCCACTTTACGGCGAAAAGAGCCACCCTCACCTTAACCTGACGGTCCAGGAGCCTGAGTTTGTAAGACCTGTAACCATTGATCAATCTGGTATGAGTGGCTATGAAGGTGCGAAAGCGCCACCAAACATAGCTCAACGGATCGCTAAGACGCGCTAACCATCGCACCACGTTCAAGTCCATTCTCTTCGCTATGGGATACACGTAGACGTAGTAGTTCTATTGCAATAAGTACTGTGTAACAAAGTGGGCATTTTTATCATTATACGAAGCAGTGCTTTGGCCTAATTTGGGCTACTGTGCTCATTTTCGGGCTCCTTATCTCCATGGTGATACTGCTCGTATTTTAAAAGTACGAAAACTGGCTATTAGGGTGATTTTGTAGCGTGATCTGACTCACAATGTTTCGTCGTTTGTTGCATGGTCACTGTTGGAGTGTCGTATTCCTTCGTCTCCATAATTCGGATTTATTTCCGCTCATGCCAAGGTCACTGCGACGGGAGCGGGATCCTTTTCCTCCATCATGTTCTTCACTCGTCACTGACACTGGCTGCCTGGAAACAGCCTACGAGTAATCACCTCTATTGTTTCCATCCGATTCAAAATCCCATGCATCCTCTCACCTTGCACATGTTCATTGCCATCGAGGTCACGACAGAGGCATCCGTAGATTTGGCTCTGGGAAAACTCTAAACACTTCGTTTTCCTTGGACGCAACTATATACTTTTCTTAACAACTGCCGGTATGCTTTCACTGTTTCACATGAACACACCTGCATTCTTCCTTAACACAGCAGGGCACGGTCTGGGGGACATCGACGAGTTTTGACTATTTTTCCCTACAATAAGCCGTGACTATCCGGGCCGCTGCGACTGTATTTTTAAACCTGATGAACCACACAACGCCTTCAGACGGTCTTGAAACCATCGTCATACCATAGTCCATTTTTACTCTTGCTTCTGTGCGTCCTCGTGCAAGAAGAGTTGTCATCTTGGGATACTTGCTGATGTTACGGATTGGAAATCGCCACGCTTGATCGCTCGGTCCACATGTTTCGCACTAGCTCCAAGATCCCAAAGCAAAATATCGTGTTTTTAAGCAGGAGCTTTAGTGCAGACAAATAATCCGACGACAACCGGACAGCTGGTAGAAGTACAGCTCGGGGAGTTCAAAGTGCACCAGCTGAAACGAAAAAGAGAACACTCGATAGCGCAATGTTCCGCAGCGAATAAGTCTTCAGTGAGCGAAAAGGAAACAGCTTTTCGAGCGATGAAAACAATGCCAACGAAAAAGCATTGCACATTGTTTTGCTTCTCATAAACACGATTTCGATAAACGATCATTCAAAGAAGTGAACTACCACAACTGCTGATCACAATCCACGTTTTTGCGATGCAATCACATATATCAGCTGTCTACACGGCTAACATACACTTGCTGACATGACTAGGAGCCGATCTCATTGGCGTTTGTGTTGTGAGTTTCTTTGTTCCTCTCCCCAACCGCGATCTCCTTTCCTAGCATAATATAATTTTTTTTGCGGCCCGATAGTCGGCTGTTAGCTTTCCGGAATCATATCCACCCGTTACCGGTAGCTCAGTTGAGGTGTTTTTGGTACGTGGTTTTCTTTTCTTTCTTGTTGCGGCAAAATAACTGCGGTGTCTTACACCTCTGGCTAACGTGTATAAAGTTGATGACTGCGCAGCTACGCCTTACGGTTCAGACGGTGTCCGAAATATGCTGAGCCAATCTTGCTTCCTGATTTTTCTAAGACAGCGTCGCTTCCTTTACTTACGACTACCGAAGTCAGCAATTCTCACAAACTGATAACTTTTGATTAGGTTGCCTCGTCATCGTACCAATACAAATCGCCTCCTGCGTACACCAAACACTATCGGCCGAGTAACTCATGATTTTTACTTTACTTGATCATTGCGTTCCCTCTCTTCTGTTAAGCACGCGTCTCAGTCACCTTTGCCACTTGAAGCACAGAGTCTTCAGCTTTTTCATGGTTTCTGGTTTTAGATTACAATTCCATGCTGATTGAATTTCTAGGCATCAGTATACACGTTAACTAGAGGTGAGAAACACCTCAGCCACTCTGCCGCAATACATAAAAGAAAAGGAAAATAAATACAACAGTTGCGTGCCAGCTGAGCTACCAGCAACGCATAGGCATCGTTCCGGTAATCTACCAGCCGGCTACTAGGCAACAAGAAAAATTATTATATTTTACACCACGAAATGTCGTAGATGAAGGGGGAGGATCAAAAGGGATGGGGAGCATTAAAGAAACTCACAGCACGAACGCCACTGAAGTCGGCTCCTTTCCGTGTCAGCAAGTGTATCTAGCCAAACGTGTTCATCGTCTTTTGGACCCCAACCAGGGAGCCGTGACGCTCCAACCGATGCGCGCTCCGAAGTGAGGGTCTTCATTCCTTTGGACCAAGTCATCGCCTGGCCACCCCTCCTCTTCTTCCATCCATATCCCTGGTGAGCAAACAACGCCCGTCGTGGAAGTCGATGGGCTGGCATGCGCAGCACGTGGCCCAGCCATCGGAGCCTGGTGCGTGAAATGACGGTGCTGAGCAGTTCAGATTCTTTTCCTGGGCCGTAAACAACGCGTCGAACACGCTCGTTACTCACGCGGTGTTCCCACCAGATGTGAGCCAAACTGCGAAGGCACCGATGCTCGAACGTAACTAGCTTCTTTATGTACGCCGATCTTAGGGGCCAGATTTCGCAACCGTACAGTAAGGTCGAACGTACCGCTGCATTGTACACTCTATCCTTCAGGGCGAGAGTGATGTCACGCCGCCGCCATAGGTGGCGAAGGCTAGCAAAAGTACTTCGAGCTTTCGCAATACGGTTCATGATCTCGTCTTCGATCCCAAGGGTGCTGATACAACTTCCCAGGTAGTTGAATTTCCGAACGACTTCTAGCTGATCCCCACCAAGGCTTAACGTAGGAAGCGATCCCTGCCAATCTTGGAGGAACGCTTTGCATTTTGATGGTGAAAAGCAAAGCCCGAAGCGGCTGACAGTCAGTGCTAATCTGTCCAGCGCGGCTTGGCACGTCTCGAAGCTATCACAGATGAGGACAATGTCGTCTGCATGCTCTAAGTCAAGAAGCCGTTCTCCTGGGAGTAGCTCCACACCTTCCAAGTCATGTCCTGTAAATGCAATCTTCATGACTTCGTCAATAACAAAGTTGAAGAGGAAAGGTGACAACGGGCATCCTTGTCTCACACCGCTGGACATATTGAAGAGTGGTGACAGCTTGCCGTAAGCCCTCACTCTGCCCGTGCTACACGCGTATAATGCTCGGATAACATTTACATATTTCTCGGGCATATTGTTCCTGAGTAGACAACTCCAAAGGGCACATCGATCAACTGAATGGAAGGCACCTTTGATGTCGAGGAACACGATTACGGTGGGCCGTCAATATGTGTGGCGGTGCTCCAACAACTGACGCAAAGTGAAGATGTGGTCGATGCAGCCATGACCTCGACGAAACCCGGCTTGCTCCTCACGAATCTGGCTTCCACGAGCGCCAATCAGTCTGTGAAGGATTATTGAGGCGATGGAAATCAGACTGATTCCTCTATGGTTGCCGCATTCCGAACGCGAGCCTCATTTGAAGATGGGAACAATAATGGAGCAGCTCCCACCGTTACACTAGTGATTCATGTAAAGCATCAACAAGAGCAGAACCTCCGAATTTGAAGAAGGCTGGAGGAAAATCATCTGGTCCCGCGGCTTTGTTCAATTTCAACAGTCCGATCTCACGTTTGACTTCTGAGCGAGAGGGTGGATCTAGAGGGACAGCCCAGGGAGCAGGGCGATCACTGGCCGGCGAAGAACCGAACAATTCTAGCCGATTAAATTGCTTTTCAAAATGCTCAGCCCAACGCTTCAAACGTTTTGACAAATTGTGGATAGGTTGTCCACTCTCGTCACGTATAGTTTCATCAACACCAGGTCACCTGCTGCCCGTTTTCCGTATCAGAAGGAATACCTTAAGATGGTTGCCAAGAGCAGCGGCTACTTCCATCTCTGACGCACAAAGAGACCACCAAGATTCGCGGTCTCTCTTTAGGCTAGCATGGAGTCCTGCCCGGAGCTCTTTGCGAGTATCATTGTGTTCGCTTCCAGTCGGAATATGCCGGCGAACGTCGATATGTTACAGAGACTGGGAAGAGACCCAATATCCATGTTGGCAATTAGACATACCACATGAGGATTTGCCTGATGCTAGTAAGGTCTGGTGAACACGTGACCAGTGGCCATCAATTGTCTCCGGTGAGTGGTTCCTCAACTCGCATGTCAGCATACTTTGGTACGCATTCAGAACAGTTGGCTGGTGTCAATGCGCTCACAGCGTCGTCGTGGACGTCCGCCAAAACGCATCCGCATGTCAGCACATACAAGTGCATGATCGGTGTCCACACATGTGCTCCAAATCGAGCGACAGTTCTGGATGCAGCCTCTCGAGCGGCAACTGATAGCAATGTGATCGATCTGCGTCCAAGGCTGGTGGGCGCCAAGTCACCCTCCGGCGAGTGCTGAGTCGGAAGTTAGTGCTCGCAAGAAATAAACGGGCATCTTCACATAAATGAAGTAACCGTTCACCGTTATCATTACGGGAGTCTGCACCGTGCCGACCGCCTAAATGCATTTCATCAGTTCACAACTTTCCAACTTGTGTGTTCAGATCCCCATCCAGCACAACAGTGTCCGTGCTTCTTCTGTGGCGAAGGAGCTGGGTCAGTTGGCGGTAGAAGTCGTTCTTTACCGAATCATCGCTACAGTTTGTGGGCGCGTAGGCAAGGATGATGTATAGACACCTATTAGTCCCGCGCGACTTCGAGGCTTTGAAGGTGCCAGCCAATCGGACCGCACACATCCGGCTACTGATTGGAATCCAATCAAACAGAGCAGCTTCAGCTCGGGGACTCAGGGCAATGCCAACACCAGCTTGTCCGGTGCCCGAAGCTGCATCGTTGCCGGATAGCCGCGATGAGAATCTACTGCTTGCGTCACTTGAAGGGATCGCAGAGTGAGCACAGAGCTCGAGTCTTGCAGGCAGGTCTCCGATAAGCAGCAGCTATCGATCGAGAGGGCAAGTGCTTCCTGTTGTCTGATCTGTAGTAGTGTGCGTACATTGAGGCATGCTAATCTGTAGCAGGATCGAGGGCTCCAAATGGAAGCCGATGAACTGGAATGGACCGCTTGGTTGGACATGGGCTTGTCGACAGGAGAGGAGTGACGCTCCGCGTTCACATGTGAGCTGAAATTAGAAGATAGATGCCTAGGAAAGTATGTTGGGGGAGGGCCAAGAATCGGGGGTTGAAAATTGGGGGGATGAAAGTGAAGTTGGAACGGGACGGTAAGAGGGGAAAAGCGCAAGAGGGGAATAAGAAGACGGGAATGCTTGAGCCCTCTGCCGTTGGCCGAGTGTTGTGCACTTTTGCTTTGCAACCATTAGGTCACCGGTTCGAATCCGCGTATGGGTGGGCTTCCTCGCGGTATACTCATTCTGCGCACGACTGATGTTGGTCACGCGGCAGCGAAGCGCCTTTACGGCGTACAGCTGACACATTATTATTTTGTTTCTATCCATTCTGCTCGATGCAGCGGATAGTGCGCCATTGTTATTCTCTGCGACGCCCAGAGCATCAGCAATTTTTTGAAAAGAGATTCGTTGTTTTGCGTGGGCAGGATACTGTCAGGTTGCCCATGCCTAAACAGGAGAACGCTTAGGGTTCTCAACCAAAGCCTTTGGTTCAAAAACCTTACCGCATGGCAGCGGGTTTTGCGTTGGGCTACAAATAGTCCATTTTAAGAGATAAGGTGCCAATCTCATTCCAACCCCCAACCTTGAAGACCAGGAGGCTTTGTCTGGCCTCTAACCATTGACCAATCTGGTATGAGTGCCTTTGAAAGTGCAAAAGCACCACCCAGCATAGCTCAATGGATCACTGAGGCACACATTCCATCACGCCACGGTAAGGTCCAGCCTCATTGCGATGGGAATTTTTCGGCACATTTCCTGTGACCCCTCACACTGATTCGTCGTATTTGGTCTTACGCTATCCGGCGTTATGCACGAACTGCCACAAGCCGCGGCGTGTTACACTATCATCATCTTCTTCTTCATCGTGATCATCATCATCATAACAACCACTTGATCTTATGCTTTGCTGCCATACGACCATACCAACCTACTGAACGAAGATTAATAAGCGTCAGAAAAGGGGGACTTATCAGGAAACCTTACTGCCCTTGTCAGAAATTTAGAGTCAAAGCGTCTACACGTTGTCAAGAACATGCCATGGCAAACAGCTGACCATATTGCAAACATAAGGCGGCATCGGCAAGACAGTGCTCTTGCGGCTTTAACTGCCCCGCTTCACAATCAGCCATTACGCCACAGACAACTCAACACCATACACACTTTAAACAGACAATCCGACTAGGAGACGACAGTAGCGAGCCATATCCTGCAACGTCTCAAGCCAAGCACAAGACCAGTCACGTGGACTCCAGCCTAGTAGGTGAGACGGACCGACGGCAACGAGTTGGGTCTTCAGTGACTTCATTTCCCGTTGCCAAGTTAATATTTTCCCACCTCGGGCCTTGCGCCACCCTGCATCTGGCAAACAGAACAAAGCTCTCCTCGGCATACATACTACATGCCCAAGTCAACGCAACTTATTCAGTGCTATTTCTTGTTCTAAGGAACTAGCTTGGGTATCATTGCCAAGCATGTATCTACGCACATCATCGTTGCGCACACGCTGGTGCCACCCGACACCAGCTGTGCTTCGCAGACAGTCATGATCAGACTTGGAGGCGCCTCATATTTACAGACCGAAGGGTCCAAGTCTCACTCCCATAGATTATTACAGCCCTCATTGTGGCCTTGTAAACATGGCCTTTCAAACGCAGGAAAAGCCCTTTTTGTCGCCACTTATATCACAGGTTCGAATAAGCCGTTTTGCAATGCGTGAACTGACTTCAGTTGCTATGCGCCCATCGTTGCTTATACAGCTGCCTAGGTAAGTGAATCGATCAACTACATCTGGTTCCTCGCTATCTAAGGTCAAGGAATCATCAGATGGCTAGTGGTTTTGCATAAACTCCTTGCACCTTAAAGGTGCGAAGCGCATATCAAATAATGAGACCACCCTAGAGAGGCTATTCGGGGTTTATTGCGTCGTCCCAGCATCGTTAAACAGCAAAACGATGTCGTCCGCATAATCAAGGTCAACTAGCTTCTTCCTCGGCAGCACTTCAACGCCTGCATCGTGAGAACTCGCAAGGGAACATTCCATGATGGAGTACACGACGAAATTGCACAAAAGTGGGGAAATTGGACAACGCTGACGAACGCCATTTTTTGTCGGAAAGTTATCCTACAGAATTCTACAGTATTCCGTCGCCCATTCAGGATTTGCCTCCGTCTTTGTTTCTTCAGCCCACCGGTTGAATAATTTGACCTGTTTTCCTATCATGCATGCTCCTAGGTGCTTCACGGACGTCGATTGTTCGCTAGTTAGGAAGAAAGATGTAGCGTCATCACTCGATCTCCTCTTGTCTCTCCCAACTCAGTCATGCTGGTGCCATCGGTATCCTGCTCCCATCAGCTTTTTGTAATACTTTACTGTCGCTGTTATCTTTGTTGGTATATTTGTTATAACGCCGATACTGTCCATAAGTTTTACTCGCCGCACGTGAGTCGTACGTTTTCTTTTTCATTGAGTTCTATCTCGACCAACGGGGTCTCACCGTTTGTTACATGCTCGGTGTTGATCTCGTATTTCTTCATTTTGACACGGATCTCTTTTCATACTAGGACCGTTGCACGTTACCGCCGTGTTTGAGTTTTTAGGTGATCGCAACTGCTGATCTCTACTATGCTATAAACCACACTTGATGGATTATGTTTCGTGGTTTAGCGAAATGCGACTGCGTCACTACTAGACCTTAACTTCGACTGACTGGTAGTCTTTATCATTTTCTTGCGAAACTTTTTGCGGGAGATTGTAGTTGTTCATTTTATTTGGAAATATCTACCGGTCCTCTTATTCTCTTACAGCTGACAATGGTCCCTGGGGCGGTAGAGAAATCCGAGACGAAGCACGATGTAACAGATACTGACAGTGATTCTGATGATTCAGCTCCAGAACTTGTTGATTCTAAGGAACAGGGTGACGCATCGAAAACCAGTGCTTTGCCTGACGATTCATGCAGAAACAAGCAGTCAAGGAGCGAGAAAAAAGCGAGGAGAGCCATCTTGAAACTCGGTTTAAAGCCGACATCCGGCATATGTCGTGTTACTATTCGGAAAGCGAAGACCATTATGTTTGTCATCAGCCAAGCGGAGGTTTACAAGTCTTCTGCTTCTGACACCTACATTATATTCGGCGAAGCCAAAGTGGAAGATATGTCTGCGCAAGCACAAATAGCTGCTGCCGAGAAGTTACGTTCTCAAGGTATGGGTGGTCCCGGATTTGGTGGGTGCAGCGCTTCCAGGGACTCAGGCGTCATTTCAAAGTCTGTTATTACCGAAGAATCTGAAGATGATGAGGAAGTAAGCATTTTTCTTTTTTACTGCATTATTCTAGCCCGATGCCACCGGTCTGGGAGAGAAAGATATTGAGCTGATCATGCAACAAGCCAGTGTTTCGAGGAGTAAGGCTATAAGAGCATTACGAGAAAACGACAATGATATGGTCAACGCTATCATGGTAAGCGCATTACTTTCTCTCATGTCTGTTTTAGTCACTCACCGTTTGAATTCTTTCAGCCACGAATCAAATACAGAAATAATGAATTCTTGCACTGTTTTGCTTCACTGAATTTCTATAGCGTGTTGGCCTCTGTCACGCTCCGATTTTGCTAATCTGCAATTTCATATAATTCATGAAAATTGAGCCTACTGACCAACAATGTTGATTTATTTTTGATCTTTGTGTCTCCAGCCCATCTACTGCACATGTTTCCAGGCCGCATTTCCCTCCTGTTACCGCCTTATATGTAAGTCTCACTCAGATATCTGATACGTTCCAGCTTCGGGGGCCGGTGTTCAGTCAATTCGGGTCCCACATGCAGACTTCTGTTTATCACCACGCTTTATTGTAGCCATTCCCATTATCGGCTGTTTGATGATTTCATCTGACCACAAGTTACGTCGCTCTTTCATCTCCCGGGCTCCCATTTTAGGCGACATAAACAAGCAATATAGTTTATGTACCAAACCTCGGCCACCGTTTCACATTGTTTTTTCGGTGTTCGAACGCTTCATCACTTGTTCTAACCACGCTTTCCTTAAGTCATGTGTTGTATCTCAGAAGCGTGCATACAAGCCAGCTGCTTTCTGCTGTTATTCTCCGGTTTCAGCCAAACAGGTTGTGCGGATCGTATCTTCGTCCCCTTCCAACTTCACTTTCATCCCATCCTTTTCAACCCCCCAATTCTTGGCCCTCCCCATCTTGCTTAAATGGTCGCTTGTTTTCTAGTTTCAACTCACACGCAATTACAGGGCGTCGCTCCAGTCCAGTCGATAAGTCCATGTTCAGCCAAGCGGACAAAGTCAGTTCATCCGTTTTCCTTTGGAGTCTACGATCCTCGCTAAGACTGACATGCCTCAACGTGCGCACTTTGCTACAGATTGGCCAACAGGCAGCACTTCCCTGAACAAGAGACCCTATCGTTCGATATTCGCTGTTTATCAGAAACCCGCCTGCAAGATTCAAGCTCCATGTTTACTCTGCGATCCACCACATGCGACCCTGGCGGTACATTCTCATTGCGCCTGTCTGGCTGTTATAATCTTCTCACTAGACGCAATTCCAAAGATAACAATTTCCTACTTTCTCCCGGACACCTTTCCTCCTGAGATGTCGTCCGAGATATACGACGAAAGCTTAAGATTAACTTGCAGTCTTCGGGACGGTGTTCTCCGCCTGTCGGTCCATCACCTTGGCAGAAGAGCCCGAGAACTTTGTTCTGATGTCCGTGTTCTGGATTCGTTGCTCGATTGTGTGCAGTCGTCCACTGCTACCTTCGGCAAGTTGAGGCTTTCCACCAATAAATCGAACAGGAGGTCAGTAGGCCTTGCTTGTTCTGGTTGGCACAATGTGGGCTGTAACTGGTTTGTATGCCGTGCCCAGATCTGTGCGCCCACCATCACGTCATATATGACGTTTCCGCGCTTGCTTTTGACCGTCCCTGGCGTCCATTTCGCATGGCCTTTCCAACAGTCGCGTACTAGCACATTCTGTCCAAGCGTAGACGATCGCTTCTTTGCGCCATGCCACCGGTTCAAATCCTGTTCCATTCTGCGGTTTTCTTCACTAACAGAGGACTCCGAGCACGGTCGGGTGGCGTCGAAAGGCATGCGGAGCTTCCGGTTCATCATGGCCTGTGCTGGAGAGACTCCGTCTGGCGCTTGTGGACTCGGTGTTGATCGGAAGAGGGAAAGGAACCGGTCAACCACCTCCTCTATACGTCCCTCCCCTTTTGATTTGAGGAGAGCTCTCTTGAACGTATCGACATACGTTTCTGCCTGGCCATTTGACTGTTGGTGAAACGGCTGCAAGCGAACGTGCTGTACGGCGCATTGTTTGCAGAACTCCGTAAACGTTGCTGAAGTAAATTGTGAGCCATTGTCAGTGACAGTTGTATCAGGACAGCCGATTGTGCTAAAGGTTTGGCGCAGTTTCGATACAGTGGCATTAGTGGTTGTGCTATCCATAAGAAATATTTCAAGCCACTTGCTGTATGAGTCGACTATAATGAGGAAACCTCTGCCGTTGATCGGTCCTGCAAAGTCGACATGGATGCGACACCATGGCTTAGTAACTTTTGGCCATGAATAGAGTTCTGATTTTTGTGGCGCTTTCAAGACATTGGCCCACTTTTGGCAGCGTTTAGCTATTTCTTCTAACTGTTTGTCCATGAAGGGCCAGTATACCTAACTGCAGGCAAGCGCCTTCATCCGGTTACTTCTAGGATGCCTGGTGTGGAACTGTCGAATAAGGCGCTCCTGAAGTGCCTTGGGGATGACCACTCTTTCCGAAAATAGTATGCAGTCGTTTACAATAGATAGCGCGTGTCTCCTCTGGTAGTACTGTTGCAACTCGGCTGATGCACATGAACGTGGCCAACTTGTTTTGTGACATTGTGTAACCTTCTTGAGTATTGGATCCCGAAGTGTTTCGGTTCGTACAGCTTCTGCGGTAACTGGTAGGCCGTACAATGCATCAGTTGCCAGAATGATAACGTCAGGTTCAATCTCGACCGAGGCAATGATTGTGTTCTCATGTTCTTGCTGGTGGGCATCAATTAGGCGTGACAGTACATACGCTTGGCCAATGGAAACTGTCGACTGGTATTGGATCTCGTAATCATACCCCATTAAGGTAAGAGCCCAACGTTGTAGCCGGTTGGTTGTGTAGGCCGGAATGCCTTTTTTTTAACCAAAACTAGCCAGCAAGAACTTGTGATCTGTCAGAAGCTTGAAGCGGCGGCCGTATAGCATTTTGTGGAATTTCTTGACCGCGTACACTATGGTCCATTTTTCTTTCTCAATCTGGCTGTAATTCTTCTCGACCTTCGTAAGTGTTCTGGCGGCATGGGCGCTTGCTTTCTGAGATCCATCGGTGTCCGTGTGTGCAATTACTGCACCAATCCCATGGCTTGATGCATATGTGGTTCGGACAGTCTCTTTGGAGGGATCAAAATGAGTCCAAATCAAATTTGAGGAAAGCAGTATCTTGACCCGTTTGAAGGCATTCTGGCCTTCTGATGTCCAGTTCCAAGTTTGGCCTTTGGCTAGTAGCTTGTTTAACGGGGCACGCAGGCGGTGCATCTCAGGCAAGAATGCGCTGTAGTGGCTGATGAGCCCACAAAAGGAACGCAAGGACTGTAGATCTGTTGGTGGAGGCATTTTTCTAGTGGCTTCTATGTTTTCCGGATCTGGTCGCCTCCCATCCTTTTGGAGGATAAAACCGAGGTATTTGATGAGCGACGTGAAAAATGTGCATTTATCTCCACGCATCCGGAAACCGTACGATCGTACGACTTCATCCAGGCGGTTACATAGTTCTTCTGGTGTTCGACGCATCACTATGATATCATCCAAATATGCAGCGGTTCCAGAAACGACCGCTAGCTTGGTATCCACTAACTGTTGGAAAATGCCTGGCGCTGTTTTCACACCAAATGGCAAACGGTTGTATTGGAATAGCCCACGATGAGTGTTGATCGTCGACAACTCACTCGAGGCTTTGTCAACATCCACTTGAAGATAAGAATCGGATCGATTAAGCTTTACCAAGATATCTTCCGGTACAGGTAATGGGTACTAGTAGTCGTCCAGCGCGGCGTTGAGTCCAGTTGAGAAGTCAGCGCAGACGCGTGTCTTTCCATTTGTTTTCTTCACTGCGACAATAGGTGCAGCCCATGATGAGTAATTGACGGCTGTGATGACTCCGGCACGTTCCAGTCAATAGAGTACTTGCTCAACGGTTGACATGGCTGCATGTGGTACCAGCCTTTCAACCTTGAACGCTGGTTTAGCATCTGGTCACAAGTTCAGCGTTGCCTTGAATTTCGTACAATGGTCCAAGCCATCCTGAAAGACAGAGGCACATTTTCCTTTCAGGGTACTTGTCATGTCTTCGACGGACTTTGATGATGGGTCTGGACTTGCTCGAACTCGGTTGCAGATCTGCTTCAAGGTAACATCGAGGAGATTCAACTTTTCAATCCAGTCGAAGCCAAGAAGATTCAAATTCGGTCGGTCTGAAATGTAGCATATTCCCTATCTATCTCATGAACTTTTCAACCCCGACTTACCCTATGGAACAATAAGTGAGTTCCAGACATTCCTGGTGATAGCACACGTCCTAGATATTCCAAACGTTAGCAGTCAATCGCAAGGCTGACTGGAATCCATCTCACAGAGCAGGAGTCTGTGAAACTTGCTGACGAGTAGGACCGGCTCTGTGGTTACAGTCGAACAATCGGATTCTGCGTGGTCAAGCTCGTTATGTTAGTGAACGGAAAAGATCATGCTAATTCTATCCCTTTCTGCACAGCAAAACAATCACTGGGGAAATGTATCCAAACCCAGCCTGGTGTCCAACTGATGTTAAACCCATTATACACCAGATGGATAGCTCATGTCCGGGGAGCGACTGCAGTACGTATGCATCCACGCACACTCCCAACCGAATTCCTTTCTCCAATACTACAGGTAAACTCTGGCCTACACACCATCGGTAGCCGATCGAACCGATCTGAATCCAATATGCCGTTTATAAGCACTTTCGCGATTGAAGGATGCCATGCGAACAGTGCTATCAGTACCGAGCCAAAGCAACCTGTCGATTTATTGAGTTAACCGTGCATAGGTTATGATTTCAAGGTAACAGTAAGCTGCTAAAAATTCCAACGAAGCGTAAATGTCACTCGCAGTGTTTACTGTTTTTTTTGCCAATTGGACAGAATGATATCTGTCCATGGAACGATAATAAAGGCCACTTAAAAATGAGTGTATGTGAAGATGCTTCGTGTCACATGGTTTAGTTACAAGCGTAACGAACTCCGACTGCAGTAAGTCGTTTTTGGATGGACTCGGTGACAAGATGCCTTTTCATACAAATTGCAAGTAGTACTTCGAGTATACGAATGTATATTGTCATTCCAGGCTTTGGGTACAGTGAATGAGCCAATGGAAGTGAATGCGCGAGTGGCGATTAACGGATAATTGGAAATCGCACCACAGACCATTAATACATCACTGTCGTTGTGGCGCCATGGTTCATACGCCAACGCGATCCGTGAAGTGAAACTTATAAGCGCCGACATGGATATTAAAACCAAGCAGACTAGGTCCGAACCAGCAACTCAAGTGGTTCGGGTATTATCGACCATCTTAACCCGCATTCGAGCGCCATCAAAGGGCGACATCTGTTTATGAACAGGACCCTCTAAATTCGATCTGCTTTGCGATCCCCTCACAATGAAGGGCCACCACAAACCCGCTACGTTTGAATCTGGAACTACCTAACTTCCTCTGCATCAAAAGTGGTAGAAATAATCGAACCGACCTAGGTCAACCTCCAAATGCAGTGCTATAAGAAAATGCGTACCGTAACCGATAGGCATAATGGGTATCAACGATACGTCCCGCAACAATAATCTACGTTCGCAATCTTTTGAACTTGTCGCTTCTAATTGGGCAAACCGCGCACCTCTCCTTGATCATGTTATACAAAGGAGGCTGAAATGAATTTGTGGAAAACCTAACAACTGTGCGAAAGTGCATCATACTACATAGAAGAGCGATCTTTGAAGCAAACAACCAGTCTCCTTGATTAATAAAACGCATACTTTGCGTCTTTGTGCACTCTTTCGACTGCTGATTTACCACATCACTACGACCTAGCATTACTACCACATTTCTTAAACCAAATACTGATCTATTCAGCACCTGTGAAAAGCCTACATATTGATAAGAAGACGTGTGTGCTATTTATGCTCGGGATCAGCTAAGCACTGAATTGACAGCAGATATTTAACTCAGCACCACAACTGAATGCGTATGGATTTCCGCAGCACTGTCGTGCTATGTAGTTTGGTTCGGATGTATTTGCAGTCCATATAGTTATGAGGCCTTACTTTTATTACGACTCACTTCGCTTTTGAGTATGCTTCCGAGCTGACCTTCAGTCCAAATTTAATCAGGGTGACGTTATTTGCTCACAGATTTCTTAGGAAGCGTAAACAGCACCACCAAGTCTGCTGAACTTCGTTTCTAATGTACAGGTCCAAGGACTGATGCAAGTGGTACATAAACCTATCGGGTTAAATGATATGTAGAATTCACATTTATCTGAAGTATCCACCTCACGTGTTTCGATAAGTTATCCCGTTTTCCAGGTATAGATTTCAGAGCCGTGTACCTCAGTTTCCGTGGTAGCACAAAACTGCTAGAAGAGCCCCGTGGGGATTTCAGAATTGCGAACAGGGATACATTTACTGCAATGCAGCAGAAAAATTCAACTGGGGGGTCTGCGCTTCAACACAGCGGATCCACAAGTTTCGCCAAAGGAAAACTATGTCAGCATCCAAAGCGATACTTAGAGGCATTTAACGAACACCACTTGGGGAAACCGAACAATTTTAAAGCCAAAATCCATATGGCGGGTGTTAGTACGCCAAATGCTTCAAGGCTAGAACACTACCTTCTTTATGGCCAAAGGTTGAGGAAGCATCGAAACGGCTCCAACACGAAGGTACTATCGTACCGGTTCAACAATCTGAATATACAACACGATAGTCTGTCTGTCTAAGCCAGATGGCAGTGTGCGGATATGCGGTCCTTACAAACTAACGGCGAATCGCTGCACTATCATGGACCGTTACCCTCTATCGAAAGTTGAAGATTTACATGCCACTTTATCTGGTAATGTCAGGTTTGCTAAACTTGATTTAACTCAAGCTTATTCGTTGGTAGAATTGGACGGCGATCCTCCGATTAGCACCCATTTGGGTTTATTTGAATGCACTCGACTCTCAGTTGAAAGTAACTCTGACTCGAGAATTTTCCAACAGATAGTCGACAACGTCCTACGTGATATACTGAATATCTGTGCATACCTTGACGACTTACTAATCACTGGCAAGACAGAAGTAGACCATTTGCGCACTCTGGTTAAGGTCTGACACACATTGTCCGAAAACGGGTTGCGTTTGAAGCGTTCCAAATGTGCTTTTCTAGTTTCTTCTGTTGATTAGCTTGGATATTGACTAGGTAAAAATGGATTACATGCACGAAAAACAAGCTAGATCCCATCATTAGTGCACCCAGTCCAAACAACAAGGCACATTTATGCTCTTTCGTTGGGATGTTTTCACACTACCGTCGCTTTCTACCTAACCTGGCCTCTGTGACCGCACCTCATCATGATTTGGTAAAGAAAGAAGCCAAGTGGTCATGGACAAAGAAAGAAGAACCAGCATTTTTAAAGTAAAGAATCTACTTGTTTCTCCACCTGTATTATTGCATGATGATCCAAAAAAACCACTTGTCTTACAACGCGATGCCTTATCGTTTGGAGTGGGAGCAGTCCTAGAACATCAGAGTCCCGGTGGAACCATCCGCCCTATTGCTTTCGCATCCCGAACACTGCAGGGCGCTGAGAAGAATTACGCAAGGCCAGACAAAAAGGCACTGGCCGTGATAATTGGGGTTAAGTGTTTCCATCAATATTTGTTGAGCAGTCGGTTAGAGATATAGACAGATCCTAAACCACTGCTTTCGCTGCTTGGTGAAGGACGAGGTGTAGAACCAATTAATGCACCCCGTATGATACCCTGGGTACTCATCCTTTCCGCTTATAGCTATCGAATTCGAGACATTTCTGGTTCCTACAATAATGTAACCGATACCCTCAGTAGATTGCCAGAGGAACTGGAAAGTAACGAGCAAGGTGGAGCGCCTTGCAAGGTTGTCCAGTTTTTACCTCAGACACCACTCCAATATCCATCGACATGGTTAGGAGAGCTACAGACCAAGACCCGGTCCTGTGGATTGTGCAACGTTTGATATTACGCGGTTGGGATTCCCGATCCACTGAGGTCCCACGTCCGTTCTTCAATTGCTGATTGGAGCTCAGTCTGCATGAAGGATGTATCATGCATGGATCCCGTATTGAGAGAATTACATGATGCTCATCCAGGAGTCGTCCGCATGAAAGCTCTGGCCAGAGTCTACTGTTGGTGGCCGGCAAGTGATCAAGATATTGTATCAGTGTTGAATGCATGTGTCATATGCCAACTGAATCAGAAAGACAAACCAGCCGGTCCGATTCACCCTTGAGAGCCACCTAATGGGAGCGGGTTCACGCAGACTATCGCGGTCCGATTGAAGTAAAAACGCTACTACGTCTGGTGGATGCGTACTCAAAATGGATATATATATATTGCGGAAAATTAAAGCCAATAAGAAATGAACGAATGGAGAAACCAATCCGGGACACACAAAGAACGTAAAGTGAGAGTGCTGGCGTCAGAGTATGGCTGCGATCTAAAAGGCAAAAGCAACGACTCCAAATAACCAGTAGGGGCTACGACATGATGTATTATAGCAAACATCATTGAACCAACCATAGTAAAACGAAAGTCTGCAGTCGTGAACGACGACACAGGCATACCTAAATGTTTATGCTGTTCTAACGTTCCCAGTGCTTAAAAGTTAGTTACTTGCCGGCTGTTGTAGCTTTTCCTTCAGCGTTCTACTTGGAATAGCCAAACTAAGTGTCTTCCCTTTTCGGCCCTCCCCTGTGTTCCATTTCCCGGATTTCTCAAAGGCTGTCTGCAATGTCCGACGAAGTCCATCGGTTTGCTATTGTCCCACTATTTCAGTAAAATCGTTCGTTGTTATAAAAACTGTACTGGTTCTTTATGTAGCGCGGCCTCGTTTGATTGATATGGTAGATACACACCTGCGTACCGACACGGACCTTATACATGACCTGACTAAGACGTCGTACGATGACACCAGGTATCCATTTCATCCTGTTCCCATGCTGAGAGATGACAAACACCTGGACTCCAACTGCAAAATCCCTGTGCCGCGCTCCTTGCCGCCTATTGTACTGGGTTCCCATTACGGGATCCGTACGGCGCGTCGGTTGGCGTTTGGGGGTCAGTGAGTCCAAAGTTGTTTTTAGTCTTCGGTCCATAAGTGTTTCTGCAGGGGACTTCCATCTGGTGCATTTATAGTCGGAGGAAATCTATAATTCAGTAACTATGTCTCTAGCCCTTCTTCCAGCGACCCTTCCCCATTCGATCGCAACAGCCCTTGTTTCATGGTATTCAAAAATCGCTCGGCCTGTTCATTAAATTGAGGTTGATAAGGTGCAGTCCTCAAGCGCTCGATTCCATAGCATGCACAAAGGAACAAACTAACCAGACGTGGATTGCCCTTCGTTATCCGACAAAATGGTTTCTGTTAGGTTATCCTGGCTCTAAGTGCGTATCAATGCCTGTAGTGTATAGGTTACTGATGTGTTCTACATCATATTTACATCCGACCACTTTCTATAGGCGTCGACAACTATAATGAACGAAACTCCTTCAACCTGTGCCGTACAATCCACATGAACCTCTGACCATGGTGATTCCGGCGTGGGTCTAGGCTGCAGCGCTGTGCGAACCGGCAGCTTGTAAGCATATGCGCATTGTGAACAGGTACGACCAATATCCTCTAGCTGATTGTCAAATTTCGGCCAGAAGGCTTAGCTCCGAGCAAATGCCTTCATTCGGGCAATTCCTGGATGACCTTTGTGGTGTTGTCTTAAAACGAGTTTCCGCAGGACTTAAGGTATGATGGTGCGATCGGCGAAGAACAGACAGCAGTGCGTTTCTGACTAATAATCGTGTCGTGTGTAAAACTGGGTAAGTTCTTTCAGGCATTTATTTGGCTAGTCATTTCTAATGTAGGCCAAAACCTCGTAGCAGCGTATTACGTTTTGTGGCCTCCTGAACCATCTTCGCATTGACAGGTAAGGTGTTCACCGCATCATGCAACATATAACTGACATCTGTTTCAGCTGTGATTGAGCCAATTGGTCCGCGCCTGCCGTTGTCAATTAGGCTTGATAAAGCGTCTACTTGCCCGATAGAATCCGTTGACGAATATTTCATGGTGAAATCGTAACCAAAAGCAACGTCGCCCGTCGCTATAATTGACTGGTTGTGTATGTCTGGATACCTTCCTTTGACCCAAAAATTGTGGGAAACGGCTTATGACCCGTTAGCAGCGTAAAACGTCCTATGTACTGCATTCTGTGACCTTCTGAACAGCAAAGACGATAGCCGTTGCTTCATTCTCAAGCTGAATATGGTTCTTTTTCGATGCCGTAAGAGTTCTTGCAGCATGTGCTACAGCTTTCTCCGTATCGTCCAGAAAATGGTTGGAAAGGACGGCCCCAGTTCCATAGCTGGAAGTATCCGTGGCCACGACAATTTCTAGCCTCGGGTCATAGTGAGTAAGCAGTGGATCCAATTCAACTTTTCGAAGGATTGCTGGCACTATTTGAACCACTCTCATGCATCATCCTTCATCAGCAATTGATACAACGGATGACCTAAGCGATGCATATACGGCAAAATTTACCATAGGCGCTCACCATTACCAGAAATAAGCTCAATATTATGATATCCATTGGTGCAGGTAACAGCTCTATAACCATTATATTATCCGGATCTGGTCTTCGGCCATGCGGATCAAGCGCAAATCCCAGGAACTTGCTGGACTTCGTCAAAATTTGCATTTATCCGTTTGAAAATGGAAAGCCTAATCTTTACTTTGCAGCATCACTTCATCCAGTCAATGCAGCAGTTCATCTTGCATTCGGCTCATTATGATAATGTCATTTAGATAGGCTGCTGTCCCAGCTACGACGGTCAGCATGGTGACCATAACTTGTAGAAAAATCGCAGTGCTGTTTTGCCTCCAAATGCGATGCATGTTTATGGTAAGAAGCGTCCTGCTTTCTGCCTCAACTTCAATTTATAGATAAACGTCCGTGAAATCAAGGGTAGCGAAGTACTTTCCTTCATTCAACTTCGCAAATATGTACTCTGGGTGGGGAAATGGGCATTGATGAGGCTCCAATGCGGCGTTTAACCAAGTTGAGACGTCGTCACTCAAGCCAATAGCATTGTTGGGTTTATTGATCACAACATTGGGAGCGGTCCGTGGTGAGAAATTGGTTTGCTCCATCACACCAGCCCGCTGTATCCGTCCGAGTTATTGCTCCACGAGTATTTGTGAAGCATATAGAACTGTACTTCTGGGTCGAAATACTGCTTTTGCGTCGGGAAGGCGAATGAGTTTCGCCTGCCATGTTTGTGCGGGGTTCAACCTCGGATCGGAAGAGTGAGCGTATTTCGCGTAAAGCTGTTCGGAGAGGTTTCCACTGGGATGAATCGGTGTAGTAGTATGCTGACCCTGACTTTTGTTTCGGAACACACAAGGTTCAGTGGCTTCTCGAGCAGATTTAGTTACACAATCCAATCCATTACGAGTAGATTAATGTCGGAACAAGAAACTAGGTAGATGATGCCGTTGAGTCGTCTACTTTGGTATTTGTGCTCACAGTCCATTTCTCCGTCTAACAACAACGGTTCTCTTGCTGCACTTTGAGCCGTGAGACTTGTATGTTTGACTGGAGATTCACCCAGCTTAGCCCATGTCGATCGGGAAATGATGGTGATGTCGGACGGTGTAACTAGCTGCAGCGATACCGGAAGGTTGTTGGGTTTCACAGTTGATTTCCGTTGTTTGGGAATCCTGTGCGAAATGCGGCAAGTATCGTATCCGACTTTGCACTTTGGGAGCTGTTTTTCCTGAACTTGGAGTCTGCTCGAACTATTGGAGTAAATATGCGACTAAAATTGTGCGGTTCTTGACATTGGGTTTCCTTATGATCAATTCGTTAACATTTGTGACATTGATGATTCCTGTAGTCACAGTCTTTCGCAAAGTACCACTCGCCACGGTTCTAAGACGCAGCGGGGGGATTCCGATTGGGCATATTTTTATTTACATCTTTGCTGCGAACGGCTGTGCGATAGATGTGGGGCTCGTTTCCGGAATCCGAACTCTCTCCCATTTTTGTGTCAGGTTTCAAGTTCAGCAGCCTCTGATACTTGGCAGCAATCTCCTGCAATGTCAGCTGCGGTTCTTGTTCCAGTTTGTGAAGGAGAAGCGTTTGAACAAAACAGCTTCCGCATGGGATGGAAAACTGCATCCGAAGACAGGGCTCTTGCACTGATCAGATGTCATGGTGCCCAGTTTAAACGTTCACAATCTAGGTTCACGATGCTGACTACTGTGACGAAATCATGTGCATTTCATTTGGTCAAGTTTATACAGTTGTACCGGATACTGAATAAGGACGCTTGCTCACCGAATATCTGTGTCAACGTTTTCACCGTCCGCTTGAAACTAAGATCGCTTGGATTATTGCGTAAAACCAATTTTGTATACCGTTCACGTTCAACTACTCCGAGTTTCCTCAACAGCAAACGGACTTTCCAGGCATCATCTTTTTCGGCCAACTCCACACGGAAAATATCTTGGTACTTTAAGAGCCACGATTTGAAGGTGACATCAGTCAATCCATCAAAAAGGAACTCTGAAATTGTTGCCGCAATAGAGTCCACGGATGATCGTGATGCTGGCCCTAGGGATTCTGCCTGAATATTCAGCTTCTGCGATAACCACTCGATTCGTTGTCGCTGTGATTTTTCTAATCGCATCTGCTGCTGCGGGAGTAACGCCTGCATATATTCAAAAGAAATGGCCATGGTTTGCCAATTTCTCGTCGTCAGAAATGTCGTCGCGGAGCCCGCGACTGCTACCACCCACTAAATGTCGTGAGAACACCAACGGTCAGGGACACAAACTCAAGGGTACTTTTACATAGAAAAATCACTTTGTTTTATAGCCTAACACACAAAAGTGAAAGCCAACCAGAGTGCGCAAAGCGGGCAATTAAAGCCAACAACAAATGACGAATTAATCAGATGCAACCATAGAGTCTAAATTGGGAGTTATAGAGTCAGATTATGGCTGCGATCTAAAGGCAAAAACAACGACTCCAAATAATCAAAAGTCAATGTTAGCAAACATACGTTTCCGATAAATCTTTATTAGGCTAGTACAATTATATGCCAATTACATTGATTGGACAGACTTCTGCGTCGTTAAAACGGGGTGAAATCAGTTTACTAATGGTCAGCTATCGCCAATAATCAGCTCAATGTCAGCGTCTTCGCACGATCCAACTAAGTAAACATTACTACTCCATCGGGCAAGGGCAGTTGTAGGGCTTGAACAAATCGCTTCTGAGTGCATAACTTTGGTTCGTACAACCGCATTGCAATCCGGTTTCTGATGAAGAATTATCGAAAACATATATTCGCTAACCCTGACTGTTGTTTGTCCTTATGGGTTTCTTTAAGATTGCAAATAACTAATGGGGATAACGAAATGATGCGTTAAAACAAATATAAGTGAACCAACATAGTAAAACGAAAGTCTGCTGTCATGAACGGCTACACGCATATCTGAATTTTTAATGCTCCTTTAACACTCCCAGTACTTAAACGCTACTTACCTGAGGGCTGTGTAGTTTTTCCTTCAGGGGTCCACTTGGAATGACCGAACTAAGCGTCTTCCCTTTTCGGTCTCCCCTGTGTTCCCTTTCCTTGTTCTATTTCTCTGCTGTTAACACCGGTATTTTCTCTTTGTGATATCTGCTATGGATCTGAATGAACTTCTCAGGATACCCATTTGACACCAAGGTTTTGAACAAAAATTATTCTTCAGCTTGTGGCATTTTGGGGCTGCATATCCGTTTGGCTCTGTGGACGAGCGTTTTTGCTAGGCCATGTTTGTATGCGACCGGCGCAAAGCGGGAATAGTGGAGGCACTGTCCGCTCCAAGTTGCCTGGCGACGAACCGTGCGCTGTAGTGCGCCATCGGTCTGTCTCTTAATGAGTATATCCAAAAATGGCAGACTATCGTGTTGCTCCAACTCATGGGACACCGATAGATTTGGATGAATGGAATTCTGAATTGTCGACAGCCACGCAAAATGTTCGTTTCTGGTGAAGACTAGAATGTCATTCACATACCGCTTGTACGGCTTAGCTTCACCAATGCTGGCAGTAACTTGGCTTTCTATCAAGCCGAGAAAGATATCTGCTTATACTGGTCCCAAAGCGCTAGCCATGGCAACGCCGTCGATCTGTTTATAAGCAGTTTCCATAAACTCGAACCGTATATTTTCAGTGCATAATAGGATCATATCCCTTGAATACTCCAGAGGCAGGCCAACAGACATGTTTTGACTCGCCATGAAATCACACAGTTTCAACCGTCTCGCGTAGAGGCACGTTTTTGAATAGTGAGTCGAAATTTATTGAGTACAGGTGCTCCGCACCCAGCTCCACGTGTTCTAGTGTCGCGACTAATTCAAACTAGTCCTTTAGGCAATACGTGGTCAGGAGTTTACGTACCGGCTCCAACCTTTTCGCTTGCCACCGCGTAATCTTGTGATAGGGTGAGTTGTTCATACACATAATCAGACGCAGGGGGTTACCTGCCTTGTGCAATTTGGGAGCGCCTCTCATTCTGGGTGTCTGGGTGCCAGTCGGTTTCAACCGCCTGTATTGCGTGTCATTGATATAACCAGGTAGCAAGAAAGTCTGTAGTTTCCTTGCCAGTCGCTTTTTGCCCAACATGTTGTTTTCTGGTGGATTGTCTAATTGGAACTTCCGTATGTCCCCCAACATACATTTCATCTTTGCAATGTAGTCAGGCCGGTTCATTATCACAATGCCTGCTCCATTATCCGGTTGCAGAAATATTATGTGGCCCATGTGTTTTAACTCTGATCGGCATTTAGTTTTCGGCTTTCAGACAGCCTCTCTGGCTTATCGGCCTGTTCAACTATTGGTTCGCAATATCTACCAATTTCGCCCGGAATACATCCACATCTTCCATTGATCTTGGCGTGTGGTCACTGAGATGTTCATTCAGATGCTCAGCCTGAGCCTGCGTGTTGTGCTTATCTATTGCTTTTGGCGGAAATCGATATTTCAGTCCAAGTGAGAGAACTAACCATTGTGGGCGCGTAAACTAAACCGGTAACAGATTGTGTACGTGCTTTAAGCCCTTAGTAGGGAAAGTAGCATTTACCGGTTTTGCAAGGGAACCCTGCAGATTGCGGACTGTTTTAGTTCTCGTGCGACGGATAATTTCAGCGGAAAAGGCCTCAAATTTCGACCGGCAAACCAACGACAACTACTTGAGCATGCATGCGAACGGTCTCTGCGTCTCTAGGAATTTTCCTACTCGATCGAGACAGGCGTCGACGTGCACGGCCGCTATCCTTGAGAGATTGTTAATCGGAAGCGTGCTGACAGCGTCTTGGCAAATCGTTACGGAAAACAACATGAGCGGATACATCCTTCGAGAAATTCGCTCCAAGTGCGTTCTACAGTTAACTTGCAGCGTAATTATAGCAAAAGATCCAATGCCCTCGCAACGGTAGTGGGGAGTTTTTTTTCAGAAAGGTACAACAGTGGGTCTCCTTCAGCCATTGCGTCAGAGCAGTGAGAAGACAAAAGTTGCGATATGTCAACATTTCGATTGTTCTCCTCAGTCGCAAACACAATACAAGGGGAATTCATGGACAGTGGTATACAAGGGGAAATTGGCACACCAATCAGAATGTCGAAATCAAGACAATCAATTAGGTTACGGTGATCTAGATTTTGAGAATATGATTTGTGTGCCAATTTTCCTCTGTATATAACTGTCCATGAATTCCGCTTGCACTTTGTTTGCGACTGATGAGAACAATCGAATCGTTGACATATTGCATCTTATGTCCTCTTAGTGCCAGTAGCCAATGTATTTTTTAGCTCGCTTTTTCCTCTTGACTGTTATCATATGCAATATTTTCGTTATCATGTTGACACATTATACATAAATATGCATACATTTACCTTGAGGCTGTATAACATGTTAATCTCTCTCCATCATACAACCATCATTTAGCTAATTAGTCTAGTAATTTTAATATTTGTCAATGAATTCGCAACAACTAGCATTTCATGAGTGTACTACACTTTTGGAAGCATTTATCCAACACTTCGGTGGATCGGCTCAGTCGTGGCCAACAGGGGTAGGAGGGAAATAAACAAAAAGTAAATGAATGATGGAAACCTAATAAGATGATGAGTTTTTGTCTGAACTTTTTCTCACTGGAGACAAAAACGTTCAGAAATATACGTTTTTTAAAAATTTTCTGAGGAACTAATTGGGATTGCTCCAACAGTTCTAGGAGATCAAATTTGGGTGATTGGTGATGTGTAATCAATTTTTATGACCCTGAGAAATGCCGTAAATGTACAAAATATTTTTTGCCCTGGGAGGGATAGAAAACTGTATGCAATGTAGAGCAAGTTTACTGTCGTGCCAACAGTCTAGCTGCATTCGGTAAGAGGATAATTTGATTTTGACTGTGGTAAGCATTCACAGTGATCGTAAACATGGATACTCCTGGTAGGTTTTCAGATAGGGCCCTCAGATGAATCTAGTCAAAAGTGTAGATAATTTCTATGTTGTTTTCGCGGAGCACGGAGAATCGCAGCACGTGCCTAAAGAGTGGGCTCCAAGAAAAGTAGAAAATGATTAGTGTTGCAGAACGAATATGAAACAGTTTCCTAGAGAGAAGCTCTAGGACATATTTCCTCTTTGCTAAACGTAAACTTTATGGTAATCGGGAAATTTGTTCTTTAGAAAACAGGTTTTATCTACTGATAGTCATGGGGAGGGTAACAACATTCTGGCAAGAACGGAAAGAAAAAGTACCCAAATATTGAGGCTATATCCATCTTGCACTCATTTTGTACGAGGATTCACTTGTCCTGATAGGTCGCAGTAAACCAACCGCTGCTTCTACATTTAGAAACGAATGTATGGCATGTCGGAACTTCATCCCTGACTGGATTACACGTATCTCAAATGGTAGTCCGTTCCATAGTATGAAGTATGGGTTAAGGAAAAAGTTGCCGGACTGTTTGGTTCGTGAGCCCTTCACTTTTACCTTGTTGTTGTTATTAGTTCGGGTGCGATACATCAACAGGTCTGCTCGTTGTACCGCTGGGTGTAAGGAGTGTATCTTTTTAAGTAAGTGTAGCAAAGAAGATAAAAAGGTTAATTTGTATTCTTTGCAGCTAGAGTGGATCAAGTTGTAAGGCAATGCAATGATCCATCTAACCAAGGGTAGTGAAATAGTCTAGTAGACGCTTACTAATTGTTTTGTACACGTTCCAATACCATACCATCACTCACTCTGGAATTACAGTAGATGATTGAGTCATAATCATGCAACGGATGTTTTTATTTTATACATAGTGTCAACTGCTTCTTTCGGGTGAAATGTTTTGTACAGATGCCCAATGCTCCGACGTGCTTGAGCCGCAATATGTGCAGCGTGCTCGACAAAGTTAAGGATGTTTGAGTAGTGGATCCCTAGGTCACGGATAGTGCGGCACTGAGACAATGGTTTGACATCAAAATTAGGCGATCTTGGTATGATGTCACATCTGTAGGATACTACGTGGCATTTATTAGCAGAGAATGTCACCATCCATTTAGAGCTCCATGAGTCTTGACTGCATCGTAAGTCTTTTGGTCGTCAGGAAGAACTAGAATGTCATCGGTGACATTTAGCGGAAGCGTGGAAACGACAAGGTGGAACTTGGTCTTTACGGACCTAATACCACGCAAAGAAAATTGCGACTCTAGCTGACCAAACCAAGACTTAGGATTAGTCTCGCGAAAAGGTGCGATAGGAAGCGTAACTGTGCCGATCTGAACGTCAGAATATACGCGATCAGTTTCCATAGCGAGCAAAATAGCGAGCCAGCGAGATTAAACCGAAAAATGAAAAGTGAAAATCAGACGGGTTAGCGAAAAAAATGTGGCCAAATCTGAAAAGAAAGGTTGGCGAAAACTCACCGGATAATGACCAAAGGTCGGGGTCACCAATAAAGGGAGAAGCAGGATCGGTACGCTTTAGAACCAATACGCGAATATAAGGCCAACCTCCGATGAGTGGAGAACACAAAAAGTAACGCTAGGAAAAATTTATTAAGTGGGGCGAAACGCTATCTAGTGTTAAAAATAATGCACTGGAAGATAGCTAGCTAGGGGAAAGGTGTGGTCGCGTGCGCGGAGAGCAAAGATGGTCGCGGAGCCGATAAGCGTCGCGCCGTTCGAACGCGGATGCTATGTTGACTCAAACAAACGCGAGCAACGTTCAAACAGGCGAGCGGCTAATTTGCTATGTACATCGAGAAAATATAATTTTGTGATTTTGTAATATTGTACGCAGCATGCGGCAGCCAAACAGGGTAATCTCCAGGTCACTGCAAGCGCACTTAATTCACGCTGGATTTCGCTTTGCATAATACTGACTTCAGTTGGGTTAGACGTGTAAAGCATTTTTATGTCGTCGGCAAATTGAAACGTTTGCTGGAGGAAAAGATGCGAAAAGTATCGTTTACATACAGTAGGAATGAAAAGGGTCCCAGAACATCAGTTTGTATCACGCCACTGGTGATAGGTTTTGGCGTGTTTGTTCCGTTTGATTCGCACCCAACAAATAGAACTCAGGTTGTTCAGATTCAAAACGGAACAAACACGCCAAAGCCTGTCACCAGTGGCGTGATACAGTGTGAATCAAACCATGAAAGCAGAGTGTTGCCTATGTCATGTGCAGTTAGTTTGGATAAGTTATGCGGGACACGATCAAATGCCTTGTGCATATCGAAGTAGATGACTATTTCTGATGAATTGCCATCCAGCGCACTAGTCAGGAGATTGGGAACGTCGGTCTAACATGTGATGCAGAATCGCGAACTTAGGAAACCGTGTTGTGGGGTGCTGATAAGCTTTCGCGTCATCATGAAGTCAAAAGTTTTGGACTTTATGAGACACCATCATTTTAGTGAGTACAGAAGTAATGCTTACTGTGCGGTAGTTACTCATTCCATACGCAGAGTCCGACATGTAGACAGGAATGAATACAGCCTTCTTCCATTGGGTTGGCACAGTATCGGCTTTCATAGTTAAAGATTCAGTAGTAGTGCACGAATGTCGGATGCACCGTTTTTGGTACATTATAAGGTAAATTGTAAGGCCCAGCATACCATGAATATTTAGTAGTGGAAATAAATCGATTTATTTCACAGAGTTCAAAGGCAACTGTGCAAAGTTTGTCATCAGTAAGCAGAAGGGGGATTTGCGAGGTAACCTCGGCCGTGGCGTTAAATGTAGAACAAACTAGTTATTAAAACCGCTGCTTAGTTGGTTTGCTAGTTACTTGGTTGCCATGAAGCAAAATGGTTGGGGTTTCCGTACTCTAGTTCCTCCGGTATTTCGTCTGGGGTCGCATGTGGTAATCTGCTTAATGCATCCGCTGTGTAGCTGTTCATCCCACGAATATGGGAAATTCGATATTTACATACACTTAATATTAATGCCCAGCGTTTCATTCTCGGTGAAAATATCTGCACGATACTCTTGGACTTGCCCAGCATGGATATCAGTGGTTTGTGGTCAGTTTTTAGCTCGAAATAATTGCCTCAAATGTAATAATGAAACCTATTGACGCCAAATATAACTGCTAGAGGTTCTTTATCCAACTGGGAACAATTCTTTTTGGCGGGTTGTAAACTCCATGAGGAAAACGCAATCATGTGAATAACACTCTTTGACCTTTTGCGATATAGAACTGCTCCGACTCCGTATGGAGAGGCGTCACACTGTAAGCTTAATGGCTTTATACTATCACAATGGACCAAAACAGGAGCGGAAGCAAAACACTTCTTTGCATAAGCGAAAGCAGATTGATGCTCGCTCTTTCACATCCACGGGGTGTTTTTGGATAGCAGTTCGTTCAACGGGGCAAGAATGGTTGAAGCATCCGGTAGGAACCGGCCATAGTGCGACAATGATCTTAGTTCATCACAATTCTTGGGCTGAGGTGCCTGCAAAATAGGCGCTATTTTATCTTGCAGACATGCAAACCGGTTTTGTCCAGTTTGTAATCAAGGTAACGAACCGAATAGGATAAGAACTCATATTTGGACTTTTTAATTTTAACCCGCCCTCTTCCAGACGCTCGAGAACAGTTCGCAAGTTGTTTAGATGATCAGTGTCACTTCGGCCAGTAACAAGGATATCGTCCAAGTATACACGGGTGAACGGTATATGCTTAACTATTTATGCTTGGTCCGTTGGAAAACGCAGGGTGCTGAATTTATTCCAAACGGGAGACGCCTGTACTGGAATAGTCGTCTCAGGTGGGTAGTTATTGTAGTCAGTTCCCGTGACTCCTCATCAAGTTCGACTTGAGAGTATGCGTGACTGAGATTCAGTTTGGAAAAATTTTGTTCGCCGGCTAAAATCGCGTACAACTGCTAGGGGATATTTTCCCACTTTCGATGCTTGGTTGACTGTCAATTTGTAGTCTGCGCAACTTCGGACGGAACCGTAAGGTTTGAGTACAGGTACAATCGGAGTGCCCCATCTGAATGTTGCACTGGAACTATGAAACCTTCTGACAGCAGACATTTAATCGCTGCCTCAATTTTAGGGTGCATTGCGCAAGGTAATGATCTGGCTTTGTAAACATTCGGCTCAGCACCCTCACGGAGTTTGATGGATGACTTTAAATGACGCATAGTTCCCTAGTTGTTTTCAAACAACGATCAGAACTTGTTCAATAATCCATTCAAACGCCGTCTTCAACAATGTGTTGGTTGCGTTGCATGGTTTCGGGAAAGTACTGTATCCAATCACGACCCAAGAAATTCGGTTTGTTCTCAGGTACAATGATTAAGGGTAGGGTGAATTCTCGCTCCCGTGCCTGGCTTTCACGAAACATCTGCCTTACACCTGAATTGGATCACAGATATACGTCTGTAATCTCGAGCTGCAGAGTTGCAAAGGTGGTAGCTTTTTCATGGAACTACGGTTTACAGTGGTGATTGACGCCCGGTATCTAGCTCCATATCCATCGGTTCGTCCCCTACCGTCAAACGTATTGTGTATGGAGGACACTGTTAACTTCACTGTTCAAATTTTCTAGGACTGTATCTTCAAGTAGCTCTATCTTGCTTGACGATTCGTTGAAGTGATGTTCGTAGGGCGAGAAATTTCCGCTCTACACAGGCAAGCGAAGTGGTTTAGCTTGTCGCAGTTCCGACAGATCGTTTCTTTATGTAGCCAATCGGTAGCGTGAGCGTGCTGTAAACCGCAACGATAACACACGAATTGTTTTCAATGTTCAGTGTCTTGTTTGCGGACCGCGTGCACATTATCAACTACCGGACGACCAGTGAACTCGCACAACTGGTGTATAATATTCGCTCGCTGGAGAAAAACGAAGCAAATGTTTGCTTACGTGTCGGCCGACTAATCCAAGGATAACAAGTTCTCTCCAGCACTTTCGCCCGATACTCCCGCAATTAAACATTGAGTTTTCATTTGCTCTTCAATTTTGCTAGGTGGAATATCCTTATTCTTACACGCAAGAATAGTTTGGTGATTATGCGCAATAAAATCATTGACACATTCGTTCGGCTTCTAAACAAGTTTTAAAATGTAGTATCTGGCAGTACACGCATTTTTCTTCAATCTCCATACTTTGATATAAATATCCAAATCAGAACAAAGGGTGGCATAGTTTGCCAGCAGCAGGGCCTCGTAGTGTCGTTGAATTTCATCGCCAGGCATTTGCCCGAATAGTGGGATTTTGTAAGCCCCAAATAGGCAAGCGGTCGAATTCAGTACAGGAAGTAATTACATGTAGTCAGAAGATACTTTCCTTCATCTTATCCAGTTCGACAAGTCCGATTTTCCTCAGCAGGTGACCAAAAGATAGGATGTGTATTCAACTTTGGGTTCATCATTTCCGTCGCCACTAAAACGTAGTACCGCTAAGCATGTTACGCACAATTCCGAGCCACGTAATAGCAAGCAGAAGACGTCTGGACAGCTGGAGATTAATCAATCAACTGAGGAAGGTAAAGACTCGGGAAAATCGTGTTGCGAGACCGGAGACGTGTGTCAGATGGTTTGCTGTCTGGTATGAGTGGTAACCACTCCGCGCACAGCTAAAGTAAACGGATCGAAGTCATTCGCGTACGTGACAACGATATTACATATAAACCCGCCCAACATGCAGAATGCAAGATGTGCGTCCGCAGTAAGGGCTGTTGATGCTTCACGAAGTCACAGAGACACTGGCAGAAAGTCACCTTCACCATCTCTACTGGCAAAAAGAATTATTTGATTGTGCTCGATTGTCTTAGTGATCATTTTGAGAGTGCTATTTTACTACTAGTGCAAGCGCCCTCATAAATACAAATTCGCTGGGTTTGGGATGTCTGAGGCGGTGAGCTGGTAACGGACACCAATTTAATCGTGCAAAAGTTAAAGTATATTGAGGCCAGGGTTCGGGAAAAGGTCGATTTCGTTCCAGCAAATACAGACGCATCTTCAAAAGCGAGAAGTGCAGTTTGAAGAGTCACAGCGGCAGTTAACTGTTTCTATCAACAAAGCTGAATATCCAAGTGGATTGAGAACCGGAACTGAGGTTGACATCCCAAGAAATTGTACCTGAATGCAACAAAGTGCTCAGTTTGCATCATGACCCAGAAATGCTTGAAGCCTTAGATTTCAGACAAGAACCCCAGTGCTGTCATACAGTCATCTGTAGCCAAAATGTGAATGGAGATGTGCCGACCCGGAAGACTCCCATTGCATTATGGAACGGTGCGGTGTGACATTCCGCGAGAATTCTGGTGTACAAAAGTCATCATTGTCAAGAGTCGAACAAATTCTGTCGCTTGCCCACACCAAAGTTACAAACAAGCTTTAAATGCAAATAGACCTGGTTTCGTGGCGTAGTAAGGAAGGCGATTTCCGCAGCATTTCGCACAAATTTTTTCCGGAAGAGTAAACCACCTACAGGGAAACACAGCAATGTTCCGGTGTTTCAGTAACCAGAAACGGTGCATACAACCACGACCACTTCTCCATTGACCAGGCCAAGACTTTGCACAACATTAGACAAAACTATGATTCTAACGGCTCAAAATGTTTCTGGAGAACCTCTGTAGCTGAAAGTAAGAATCACCTTTGTACGGATAATAATTGGCCCGGAATCTATTGGACTGCGAAGTTAAATTTATCCAGTTAGTCGCTGAGCCATTTATCTACTGAAAAAATTGTCACTCTCAGCAATAGCGACCGTACCTGCTCTAAATGCTTGTGTGGTTACAAGTTATCTGTACAGACGACACTGCTGTCTTGGCCGGAGCCCACACCACCATGGTCGCGGATGCACGTGGACCCAGGTGGATCTCATCCCCGTAGCAATAGCCATGTGACCTCCACGTAACTCATTTTTTAACGGAGGGTGTTAGGAGGATAGGTATTTGACCTTCATTTTTGTGAAGGAGCTTAATAGCCATTCTTTATGTTTCCTATTTTATACTTCTTCACTGTTGTGTAAACCCTCCACTGTGTTAGCCCGATTGGTACACACGAGTCATTTTTATTGGACGCTCATCTCCGTGTCATCTTCAGCAGTGCCATTTGCAAGAACACATTCCATTGGTTTGTCCGCATCACTTTTCTACTTGATTATGTTAAAGGAATATTTAGTTGTCACACAATTGGTATATAAGTTTTTAATTGTTGGGTCGGCACTTCTTATTCTCGTTTGGTTCGTGACATTTGTTTACACGCTACCGTTCGTTATTCTGAATGGCTAGTGCCCTTCACTGCAACTGGATACTATTTTTAAAGACATGGGATTCACCCTTGCCTGTTGCAGCTGACATTTTCCTTCTGTTGGTTGGATCAACTGTAATTTAGTAGCTTCCCTTCATTTTGCCTTCATAACTATATAAGCAAACGTGCTTTCATAGAAACAGGTCTCTTTTCGGCTGGTCTTTGGACTTCGTTTTGCGGTCGTGGGGTGAAGGCGTCAGTGGCGACACAATAGAATGGGATTTCCTCCATTAGTTCACCAATGCGTTAACCAGACGGAAAAGTGGACTAGATGGTTAAAGAGGCAAAGTGCTACAGAGACCCATGAGGATATGCAAAACCCATTTTCCAGGGTCTGTTTGACTCGCCGACACTACAAGCTTAGTGGAAAAGTGACATTATCACCCCAGTATACGAAGGAGGTAAGCGATCGGATTCTGCCACCTGTCGACATATTAATTTCTCCTCTGTTTTATCCAAGTGATGGGGTCGGGAATCGCGGGTGAAATGTGCGATACTTTGAAAGTTTACGGCTTATTTCTAATGCCCAACATGATTCCGGACGCAGAGGATCTTGCCTCACCAATTTACTGCTTACTCGGGAATCATGGAACAGAGCACAGTCCACGTATATGTGATTTACTTAGATTTTTCTAAAGCATTCAACAAGCTCTATCACTTTATTCTCCTCCAAAACCTTGCTGTCTGTGGTATCAAGGGTTCCCTGCTCACCTGGTTGGAAGAGTACTTATACGCCAGAACTATCGAGGTAAGCGTAGCCGGCACATTATGAAAACCTGTGCGTCTCCAGTGGTGTACCGCAAGGATCCGTCTTCGGTCGGCTAATGTTTTTAATCCATATTAATAACCATCCAGCATACATTCTATCCCCGATGCAAATAGTTGCAGACTATTCTAAAGCATGAAGAAGGATTCGCTCAGTTTCCGACCGTGTTTAGCTTCAGCAAGATCTGGCTCGGATTAACGAATGGGCAGAAACGAACCAGCTTCCACTGAATCCTGCAAAGTGCCACTCGCTGACAGTGAACATCAGCTTCGTCAACACATAACTTTTGGGGCAAAAAGTCCTGCGAAACGCGACTTAGGGATAATCGTGTAAGAAGTCTTGGCAATTCGCTCCAATGTTCGAAAACAGCAAGTGTGACGAACTTTAATTTGTGACTTTTGAGGCGAGCTAACGGCACTTTTGAGTGACAACTAGTACCAATGCTGATTAGCTGGTATATTTGTCCTCACGTTAAACATGCAATTCAGGCCTGGCGTCCATGTTTAAAACGAGGCATTCGCCTATTGGAGCAAACCCACAGAAGAACCACAAATGCAACACTTGGACTATCCGGTCTCAGTTACGAACTGCGTCTTCGTTTACTCAATGTCTTCTCTTCAGAATACCGAAGATTCCGCGGAGAACTCATTCTTGCCTACTGGATACCAACTGAAAGCGAGCAACCATTTACATTACTGTTTCCCCTTGCTTCTTATAAACAATGCCGAGACAACCACCTGAAAGTAATGACGCAACACCTTAGTTTAAATTGAAGAGTATATTTACTCACTTAGAATCTGTTCCCCTTGGAATACACTACCAACATATATGGTGAACACACCAGATATGATGATATTCGAAAGACTATTAGACTTTCATCTTAGTGATGAACGCTACACAGCCGATTGAAAAGCCTAATATCTTAACCACTGATATTGTAGGTTCAACATTGAAACCTTTTGATTTTACTTTTCCTTTGCGTATCCATCCTGTGGGTTTTGTAAAATTATAGTTTTTATTCCATCATACACTACTGAACTTTTGATAAAAGAGACGCGCATTCTGTTGAAATAAGAAGCAGTCCAATATAGTGTTCGTTCAGTCGCCGAACGAAGACGTTGCTGCAAACAGCCAGGATTCCGCTGCAACAAGATACCATGTGGTGACCGTGGATCGGGAACCATTCTGTCTATAGCTTTGTGAGACGAAGTATGGGAGCAAACAGTACCAGAAGATGATGGGCTTTGGAATTGTGGGGTGACTGAAGACCTAAGAGGAAACGATGAAGTCAACGTTACGAATACATCCTTCAACGAAACCGAGTGCAGTTGGGTAACCAAGTAACCGAACTCTGCAACGCGAAGATCTGAAAAAAATTGGTGGACAAGCCAATTGTTACCTCGAAACAAGGCCGTAGGGATACACGCAGTGGTAAAATATAGGGCTTATCTCACAGCGCTTATTCAACGAAAAGTGAATAGGTGTAGAATAACTGGTAGCTCGGTTGGACGAAGTCGACGCGAAACTAGTGGATGAGGAGCCAGCGAAACATCAACTACAAAAGCTGGCCATGGGCAAGATGGGTAGCGCATAATTCCTTAGTTGTAGCACCAGCGAAGGGTGACTTGGTCTCAGACGTGCAAACGGATTCGTTATGACTGGAGTGAGCTAACAGTACAAGCGCTAGCGAGCATTGGCTAACAACAGGGCATGCAATAGTAGATAGCCAACTGAGCGTATAAAGGTTATACCAGATGAGTGAACAGATGACATGCGTGACAACGTACACGACTTGTGTATAGTGGACAACGTAGAATTCACACGCTTTAACGGGAAACAATCTCAAGATGATTCTTGGTAGGGCATAAGTGGTTAGGAAAATGTACCGTGATTGAATGGCGCGTGCTAGCTAATAAACGATATGGGAGGCAACAAAGGAAAATAGTCCGTGAAAAGATACCATCTAAAGACAACTTAAAATATATGTACAGCATAAATGAATTTATGATACATTACATTATCCAGACTTCATTTGACTCACACAGACCCAGTCGGCCAGCGGGCGTGCTGTGCTGTAGTATAGGCCTTGCGATGGACGATAAGATGCGGGTGGCGACCACTTTAGGGTAAGTTTGGCAACTGCGATGGACAACGTGGTGTGTCTGTTTATGTAGTCCACAGACATGAAATTGCAGCATGAGTGAATGCCTAAGTCCTTTACGGGCGCTTAAGTTCCGTTCTCACCACTCTTCCCCGGGATCATTTTTACCGGACCAAGGAGAAGCGATTAAGGTCCAGTCGAAATGGACCGCAGTTCTTAGGATTACAAATATCTTAAATAAATAAATAAATAAACGTTTTATTCCTCAGCAGTGCGAGGCACAGACCAATTGGGTGGTCTTATCAACATGTACAACGTGATCGCATAATATAGTTAATTATTCGTCTTTTGATCAATGGTTCCCATATGGGTTTTTGAAATGATTAGCAGTTTGGAAAAAGTAGAGAGATAAAGAAACTGGGAACAATAATAAATGTAGATTTTGCGGAAAGTTCAAGTAAAGTAATACGGTCATCCATGGAACTGTCCCCAGGGGACTTGCTTCCATGCAGGGTATTCCACGATGGGTTTCACCCGCACTTCCATGCTCCAATTGGCTCTGTGCCTGTGTGGCAAGATAGTAAATAGGCCATCAGAACTAGGTGTCAAATGTCTTTTTTAGGGCTGTTTTATGCATACATTATAGGCGATGAAGCCTCAGCCCTTTCTGTCATGCGGATCAATCAATTATGGCACTTTTTTGTTTTAAGCCAGCGAGTCAGTAGTAATATGATTTGCATGGGTATACTTTTTAATTTGGAAGCTGTAATCCGTCGCCACAAGAGATCAGCCCAGTCATGACCAACGGTGAAACAAAGAAGAAGATAAAGTATGAGGAATTATAAAACATAATGATGAATACAAACGCTTGCCGATAGGCCAGTCACAATTTGATGGAAAATCTTGGCGAGTGACGACGATGGTACAGAGACATCAGCTTGAAAGGTGTAGTGCATCTACGAACCAGTGCGTCAAAGGAGAAAACAGAATTGGTTAGACGGATTAATAGGAGTAAGATCGTTCTCAAATATATACTCAAGAATGCAATTATATGTAGGTAATCTTATATTATTGAAACGAATAGAGGATATGGTGACTTTCATACGTATCCAGGACCTTTCTCATACAAATCATCTAGAGTCACCGTTTGGCTTAGTGTTGACCAGATGTTTGCAACAGTCAGGTGAATATTAATCATGCGTCTGAATTGTGCATAGGTAGTGCAGTTTCTAACACTCGATGGAAGTTTGTTCCATATTAACGCATATTTTACAGAGAAAAATTTTGAGCGGAGCTTTGTGCGAGACTTTGGTATTTTCACTGTGCGCTCGCTGTTTCTTAGTTCATAGCGCATACGAGTCTGAAACTCGAGTTGTGGCTGAGCAGTGAAGGTTAATCCGAATAGTAAGCGGTATAGAAGGCACAGATTAAGTTTGAGTCTGCGTAGCCATAGCGGCTCCAGATTTAGCGCCTCGCAACGCTCACGGTATGTCATAGTATTAGGCATGTTCAGAAACCTTTTGTGAATGATCGTTGAATGTTTTCTAGTGCTATAATATCCACTTTTCTCAGATTACTATGCACTATCGTACAGTACTCAAGTTTCGGCCTAACACATATTTTAAAGGCTTGAAGCCTGGAATCCCTCAAAATAAGAGTTCGACTTATATAGGCGATCACTTTTCTGGCAGAAGCCTGCAAGAATATAACATGCTCTAAAAAGTTAAATGAGGCAGAATATCTTAGACCAAGGTCTCGGACTGCGCCACACACAGGAATAGGGGTATCGTTTAATGTAAGGATGTTCAGAGAAGGGCCACAGCCGTGGTACAATAGATTACTCTTGTCCGTGGCAAAGTGCAGCTTCCAGGAGTTACTCCAGAGCTCCAATGCGGACAAGTCAGACTGAATATAGGCTAAGTTAGGACTACATTGCCCAGGGGCGGAACAATACACAATTTTAACATCATCTGCGAAAAGGAACGGCTTTCCATACGAGATTTCGTCGAGGAGATCGTTGAAATAGATTAAGAATAAAAGCGGGCCTAGCACGCTACCTTGAATCACTCCACTAGAGATTTTAGTGGCTTCAGATGTATAGTTACCGATTTTGACTACTTGCTTTCTACCCTCGAGGTAGGAAGACAACCAATCTAGAAGCGAATTAGTGATACCATAGGACATAAGCTTCAGCAACAATAAATTGTGTGGGACACGGTCAAAAGCCTTTTGGATGTCAAGAAATATTACGATGATAGCACTTCCGGCGTCTCTTGCTCTAGTCACATAATCAAGGTAATCTAACTGGCAGGTAGTGCACGACCTACCTTTCAAAAAACCGTGCTGATGTTTACTGAGAAGGCTCATAGAACTCAAATATTCTATTATGCGTTCTTTAACTATCCTCTCCATGATTCTGGAGATAATAGATGTGTGGTGGATTGGGCGGTAATTTTTTACATCTTGCATAGATCCGCTTTTGTGTCTTGGTATTATAGTTGATTGCTTCCAGTGTATAGGATATCCCCCATTGAGCATGGAAAGTGTAAATACATTAAGCAAAAACAGGGGATGTCTGGACCTCCGTGCTTTACCAGTATTGGAGGGATGTTGTCAGGGCCTGGTGAGCATGATGGCCGAACTAATCTGAGTTGGCGACATATGTCACTAAGTGTAAATTCAACAGTTTGGAGTGTATTTCTGCCTCTGTGTATTAGGTTGAGCTGAGGATCTTCATTCGCATTAGTGCTATAAGTAGACATGAAGTAGTCATTGAAGATTGAACATATGATTGCACCGTCGGTTATGGCAGTTCCATCAGAGTTTACAATGGAGTTTATACAACTTGATTTTCTATTCTGCCTACGGTCCAAAAGTTTTGAGATGCAGCCTACCACGTTGGCGCCCTTCAGTGCCATTACTTCCTCAGAGCATAGCATTTTGTGGTGGTCTTGGTATAACGCTGTAAGCAATCTGGTGTGGAGCATCAGCAGAGTAAAATCGTTTGTTTTCCTAAATTTTTTTCTTTATTTTATGAAGTTTAGTGGCTGCCTATTTTGAGATGCCTGCAGGTGCAGCAGTCCTTTTTAACTTCTGGGTACGTTCGGGTTTCATAGGTTCAACACAAAGCTGAATGCTGTGGTAGAATACATAACAAGCAATTTTTACATTTCTGTGCTAAAAAGAATGGATCACAATATGAAGACCTTATATGATCCGAGAAAATTGACCAATTCACAGAAGAGAATGGGCAGTAATTGATTACTGATTCTGTCGGCTTAGAAAGAATTTGGAAAGAACAAGCAACAATGTTATGACAGCGTCTTGACAAATCGTTACGGAAAACAACATGTGCGGATACATCTTCCGAGAAATTCGTTCCAAGTGCGTTCTACAGTTAACTTGCAGCGCAATTATAACAAAAGACCTAATGCCCTCGCAACGGTAGTGGGGAGTCTTCTTTTCAGAAAAGTACAACTGGGTCTCCTTCAGCTATTGCGTCAGAGCAGTGAGAAGACAACAGTTGCGATATGTCAACATTTCGATTGTTCTCCTCAGTCGCAAATACAATACAAGGGGAATTCATAGACAGTGGTATACAAGGGGAAATCAGCACACCAATCAGAATGTCGAAATCAAGACAATCAATTAGGTTACCCTGATCTAGATATTTTGAGAATATGATTTGTGTGTGCCGATTTTCCTCTGTATTATAACTGTCCATGGATTCCGCTTGCATTTTGTTTGCGACTGATGAGAACAATCGAATCGTTGACAGATCACATCTTATGTCCTCTTAGTGCCCGTAGCCATTGTATTTTTTGGCTCGCTTTTTCCTCTTGGCTGTTATCATATGCAATTTTTTCATCATAATGTTGACACGTTATACATAAATATGCATACATTTACCTTGAGGCTGTATAAGATGTTAAGCTCTCCCCATCATACAGCCATCATTTAGCTAATTCGAGTCTAGTAATTTCAATATTTGCCAATAAATTCGTAACAACTCGCATTTAATGAGTGTACTGCATTTTTGGAAGCTTTTTTCCAACACTTCAGGGGATCGGCTCAGTCGTGGCCAACAGTGGTAGGAGCGAAATAAACCAAAAGTAAAGGGATTCTGGAAACCTAATAAGAAGATGATGAGTTTTGTCTGAACTTGTTCTCACTGGAGGCATAAACCCTCAGAAATGTACATGCTTTTTAAAAGGAATTTTCAGAGGAAATAATTGAGATGGCTCCAACAGTTGTAGGAGATCAAATTTGGGAGATTGGTGATGTGAAATCAATTTTTATGGCCCTGAGAAATGCCGTAGGTGCACAAAATATTTTCTCCAGGGAGGGAGAGAAAACTGTATGCAGTGTAGAGCAAGTTTACTGTCGTTCCAACAGTTTAGCTGCATTCGGTAAGAGGAGGTTGATTTTGAAGGAGGTAAGCATTCAGAGTGATCGTAAACATGGATGATCCCGGTAGGTTTTCAGATAGGGCCCTCAGATGAATCCAGTCAAAAGCGGAGTTAAAATCTATATTGTTTTCGCGGAGCACAAAGAACTGCAGCGCGTACCTTAGGGGTAGGCTCCAAGACAAAGTAGAAAATGACTAGTATTGCAGAATGAATATGAAGCAGTTTCCTAGGGAGGGGGTCTAGGACATATTTCCGTTTCGCTAAGCATAAACTTCATTGGAATTAGGATATTTTTTCTTTACAAAACAGCTTTTATCTACTGATAGACATGGGGAGGTTAGCAAGGTCTGGCAATAGCAGAAAGAAAATGTACCCGGGTATTGAGGCTATATCCATCTTGCACCAATTTCATACGGGGATTCATTTGTCATGGTGGGTCGAAGTAAACCAACTGCTGTTTCTACGTTTAGAAATGAATGTATAGCTTGTCGAACTTTATACCTGACTGGATTTCACGTATCTGAGATGAAAGTATGTTCCATAATACGGAGTATTGGTTAAGGAAAAAGTTGCCGGACAGTTTTGTTCGTGATTTCTTCACTTTTACTTTGTTTTTGTTATTATTTCGAGTGCGTTACATTGACAATTCTGCTCGATGTACGGTTGGGTGACAGAAGAGTATTTGTTGTGTAAGTGTATCAAAGAAGATGAAAAGAGTAATTTTCATTATTCTTTGCAGCGACAGTGGATCAAGTTTCGAAGAAATGCAACGATCCAATTAACAAAGAGTGGTGGAGTAGCCTGGTAGACGCCTAGTAAATGATCGTTGTACACTTTCCAGTGCCAAGCGATTACTCACCCTAGAATTACAGTAGATGATGGAGCCATAATCAAGCAATGAACGTGTTTTTATTTTATACATGGTGTCAACTGATTCTATCAAGTTGGATGTTTGGAACAGAAGCCCAATGCTCCGACGGGCTTCAGCTGCAGTATGTCCGGCGTGTTCGGCAAAGTTAAGGGTGTTTGAGTAGTGGATCCCTAGGTCACGGATTGTGTGACAGTGAGACAATGGTTTACCCTCGATAGTAAGCGAACCTGGTATGATGTCACATCTGCAGGATACCATGTGGCGTTTATCAGCAGAGAATGTCATCATTAATTTGGCGCTGCATTAGTCGAGCGCACTTAAGTCACGCTGGATTTCGCTTAGCATAATACTGACCTCAGTTGGATTAAAAGTGAAAACAATTTTTGTCATCGGAAAATAGGAAAGGTTGGCCAGAGGAAAGATTTCTAAAATATAGTTTACGTATAGTAGGAATAAAATGGGTCCCAGAACACTACCTTGTATCACTCTACTGGCGACAGACTTTGGCGTGCTTGTTTCGTGTTGAATCTAAACAACCTGGGTTCTAATTGTGAAGTACGAATCAAACCATGAAAGCAGTGGGTTGCCTATGCCATGTGCAGTCAGTTTGGATAATGGGAAGTTTTGCGGGACACGATCAAATGCCTTGTGCATATCTAGATAGGTGACCGTTGCTGATGAACGGTCATCTAGCTCACTAGACAGGAGATTGACAAAATCGATCTGACATGTGATGCGGGATCTCGCACTTAGAAAACCTTGTTGTGAGGTATTGATAAGATTCCGCATCAGCATTAAGTTAACAGTTTTGGACTTTATGAAACGCCCCATCATTTTAGAGAGTATAGTAGTATGGCTTATTGGACCCCAGTTGTTCGTTTCGTGCACAGATCCTGACTTGTAGCGAGGAATGACTACAGCCTTCTTCCACTGTGATGGCACAGTACCGGCATTCATTGATAGAGAAAAAAGATTCAGTAGTAGTACAGGGGTGTCGGATCCACCGTTTTTTATCAATGTTAGTGGTAAATTGTCAGGCCCACCATATCTTGCTGATTTAGCAGAGGAAATAAGTCGATTTATAGCACGGAGTTAGAAGGCAAATGTGTAGAGTCTGTCATGAGTAAGCAGAGGGAGGATTCGCGTGGTAACCTCTGCAACGGTTAAATGTAGAATAAAAATCATCATTAAAATCGTTGCTTAGCATAGTTGGATTATTAGTTATTTGTTTGCCATAAATCAAGATGGTTGGGGTTTCCGTACTCAAGTTCCTCCGGTGTTCCGTCTGGGGTCGCATGTGGTAATCTGCTTAATGCATCCGCTGTATGGCTGTTCAACCCAGGAATATAGGAAATTCGATATTTACATACACTTTATATTAATGCCCAGTGTTTCATTCTCGGTGAAAACATCTGCACGATACCCTTGGACTTGCCCAGCATGGATATCAGTGGTTTGTGGTCAGTTTGTAGTTCGAATCATTGCCTCAAATGTAATAATGAAACCTATTGACGCCAAATATAACTGCTAGAGGTTCTTTATCCAACTGGGAACAATTCTTTTTGGCGGGTTGTAAACTCCATGAGGAAAACGCAATCGTGTGAATAACACCCTTTGACCTTTTCCGACATGGAACAGCTCCGACTCCGTATAGAGAGGCATCACACTGTAAGCTTAATGGCTTTATACTATCGCAATGGACCAAAACAGGTGCGGAAGCAAAACACTTTTTTGCATAAACAAAAGCAGATTGATGCTCGCTCTTTCACATCCACGGGGTGTTTTTGGTTAGCAGTTCGTTCAACGGTGCAAGAATGGTTGAAGCATCCGGTAGGAATCGGCCATAGTGCGACAATGATCTTAGTTCATCACTATTCTTGGGCTGAGGTGCCTGCAAAATAGGCGCTATTTTATCTTGCAGCACATGCAACCCGGTTTTGTCCAGTTTGCAATCAAGGTAACGAACCGAATAGGATAAGAACTCATATTTGGACTTTTTAACTTTAACACGCCCTCTTCCAGACGCTCGAGAACAGTTCGCAAGGTGTTTACATGATCAGCGTCACTTCGGCCAGTAGCAAGGATATCGTTCAAGTATGCACGGGTGAACGGTATATGCTTAACTATTATGCATGGTCCGTTGGAAAACGCGGGGTGCTGAATTTATTCCAAACGGACCGCAACTGTCCGACTTGCCAGCGAGCAGAAGTTCATCGACATGTTGCCGCTCCGATAGGACGCTTCGCGTCACTATCAACTCGATTCACTCACGTCCACCTCGACATGGTTAGACCACTTCCGCCGGTCAGAGGAATGGTCTACATCCTGACCATGGTGGATCGCGCCACTCGGTGGCCTGAAGCTGTCCCAATTCACGATGTATCCGCTGAGACCATAACGCGCGCATTCGTCCAGCGCTGGATCGCTTTACATGACTGTCCAGCCACTGTGACTACCGACCCTGGTCCACACTTCGAATCGTCGACTTTCAATGACCTACTCAAAGTCTTCGGATGTAAGCGCATCCGCACAACTGCCTACCAAACGGAATAGTGCAGTGTTTCCACCGACAGCCTAAAGCCTGGCTAAGTGCCGCAAATGCACTTAGTTGGAAAGATGTTCTGCCAATGGTACTACACGGAATTCGACCAGCACTGAAAGCCGTTCTCGAAACGTCCAGCGCCGAACTGGTCTATGGACAATCACTCCGATTACCAGGCGACTTCTTCTCTGAAAACCCGAACACTCCTCGCTACAACGCGCACTACGCTCGGCAGCTAGCCACGAGCATGCGCCACAATAAATCGACCGCAGTACGGACACAGAATCGCAAGTCTTACGTTCCCAAAGATCTACACCCCTGCCAGTTTGTCTTCATTCGCATTGATGGTCTACGCAGACCATTCGAACGACCTTACGAAGGCCTATTCAAAGTCCAAAGATGTAAGGATCGCTTCTTCGTCATCGAACGCAACGGCAAGCACGAAACGGTCTCAATTGACCGCCTCAAAGTTGCTTACGTCGAAGCAGAGTCGAACGACCACTCCAGTCCTTCGTCCTCCGATGAATCAACCCAACCTATGGTAGAGAAAACGCCCACAGACAGTAACACAACAACCGGGAACCCGCCTCCTGAGCTCGCCGACTCTGCCACGCCTAAAAAGGTTACTAGGTCTGGTCGTCAGGTTCACTGGCCGACACGTTTCTTAGGACGTTAGCTTAGCAGTTTTGCTTCCACCAGCGTTTCCAGGTTTTCCTTCGCATCGGTGCCCTCAGTAAACCGCAAAAAGGAAAACAAAGCGTGTTAAAAACTAAAAACATCGCAAAAGGTTTTGAGAAAGAAGAAAAAACGGAACAAACTTTTGAAAACCGATAACGAGTTGTTTCCTTGACTTTTCTTTGCCTATTTGGTAAGTGCTTTTCCCGTCGGTTGCTGTCGCCTTTTCTACATGCCTGACTTCCCCCGTTGCTTACTTTTCATGTTGCGAACCGGAGAACACTCACTCGTGGTCAAACATAAGTGATGGTACGCTACGAACGTTCTCCGCCTTATTTTAATCGGCACCTTAAGGGAGGACATGGGTGGGAGTCTGCTAGTGTTCGATCGCTTGGATCTCCCCCAGCAGGTGCATCAGATTTCATCGCCTGGTCTCGCAGAAGGCTAGCCCGCCACGGACAGTCCTCACGTGGTTGGAAGGGTCACTAACGGTCCCATTCTAGGGGGAGGCTATGTAGTGACCTGGAGATTGTTCTGTTTGTCTGTGTAAAATATTATTCAAATATAATAGCATTCTGTACATAGACAACTTAGGAAGCTTGCCTGTCAGCACGATGACTACGTGTGTTTGAGTCATCCAGACGAAACGTATTCGTGCGCTTCTGGCTTTTCCGCCTCGAAGAGCGTTTGCTGCATCCCGGCTGGCAATTATACATTTCCCCTAGCTAGAAAAGTTTTTACGGTGCCTTCAGACAGCGGGATTATGCGTTTCGACAATAAATGTCTATCTCGCCCGTATATGCGTCTTTTTCCGACTTTTCCTTGAGGCGGGACGAAGCTGACATATAGAGACCGAACGATTCCGCTAAAAGCGGCACCAGATATCCCATAGGACATCAACTTTAATGAGAATCCTAGATTTGGCAGTATTAAAGGCTTTGGAGAAGTCGACAATATGCACGTCAGTAGCGTGGTAGTTGTCTGCTGCCTCAGCCGAAATTTCACGAACTACAAGTGTATTTGTCAGATACGAGCATCACCTACGGAATCTGTGTTATGCAGCGTTGAGAATGTCAAGTTTATTCGCATAGTTCTCCTCCGAATCCCTCAGCAGTTTTTCAACTAACCAACGCTTGTCAATCTGACAAGCCCGTAGTTCGCGGGCAGAGTACTCAGTGCCTATAAAAGATGGACAGGTGAGTGCCTTCTTAGATTCCGAAGGTAAGGCCCAGCTGTCGAGCGATATTGTAAACGAGCATGTAAAATGATCCTTTATTTCAGGGGCCAATTTATGCACCACCGGATGAATTGAATGAGGGCCAGAATCTTTGGAAGAGTTAGCCATTTAATTGCTTGAAGACTTGAGACACCGTGCTAATAATTGCAGTTAAACGGGTGTCCTGCAATACCCTTGAGACCAACTCAACCTGCGGTGCAGAGGTCTGACGAGCAACGATATCGGCATACTCTTCGCTAGTCATACCATTGTTATCATATTTGACATGCACACGGGTCCCGTCTTCTCGTAGTAAGGCTGGTATAGACGATTTCGCACCGCCGCGCCTCTTTAGGTATGCAAATGGTCCTTGGACTTGTTGTGTTTGCTAAAACTAAACGCTTTTCATAATGAAGATAGGTTTCGTAGGTGCTGTTTTGTGCCGCTTGGGACGTTCGCCAGTGTTTGACCGCTTCTTTATCAGATTTTAGTCCTATCATCTATCCATAGAGGCTGCGCCCGTGTCACCCATTTTTCCTGAGTGGGATGTGCGCAGCACCGACCTCATTGAGATTTGCGTTAACTTTCTCCTAGGCTAACTTAGCAATGCGGGCCACCGAGATCACAAAATGCAGAAGTGAAGCTTTGGCTAGCAGCACCTTAAAGTCCGCCCGCCAAATATCTGGGTATACCTCAGCGGTGCCCTAATGATGCTTAGTGAGAGCACATCGAAAGGATTTGCAGAGGTGGTCCCTGACCCCTAAGGAAGAACCCTGTGTAATACCACTTACGAAATCGAGTGACTTTGTAACAACTAAGGTCCAAGGAAGATGACAGCTTGTTGCCCGTGTACCTAGGCTGGAGATCAACGAACTGATGCAAAGATAGTTACAACCTTAGTTCGAGGATATCCGAACCGTAGGTGACCATAATCGTAACTGCAAGATAGATCCGCCCAGCAGACTTCAGTGAGCTTGAAGTCCCCCAGTCCCAGACACCTATTGGCAGCCTCAGTACGAGTTAACTATACCCTCCTTGGAGGTACTTCCAGGACTTCGATGTACCACTACGATTGTAAACTGTGAGGAGGAGATGCACATAACATTCAACAAGGCTTCAACAGTTTTATCCAGTGACTGAAAAACACCGGTCCTGTACATATACAGATTACAGTCCATATAAAGAGCGACGCACTCGCCTTGGCGGCCAATGGGCGAACACATAAGCAGTGCGTAACCAAGTAAATATACTTCATTGTTTGTGTTATCCTGAGAAAATCATGTATCAGTGGAAACATATCGGGACGAGATTTGTCTATAAGTAGACCCATCTTTTGTACCTTGTTCTTTAAGTTACGAAGTGTACTGACTAGTGGTTAGTTTTACGGAGCTGTACGCTACCGGCCGTATCCCCAGGTTGCAGATCGGGGAATGCTTTCCTTGTAGAGGTACCTGTGAATAAGTCTCGTCTGCTTTGCACGCGAGATGAATAAACAGTCGCGGACTATCAGCGGCAGCGCATCAGAGCGTGTGTAGCTCTGGGCTTGTCACCTGGTTCTCCATCAAATACCACAAGAGCTCGTACGGCGCTGTGTCAAAGCCAATATGACCGGCTATAGGGTTACTGACCACTCACTTCTGCGACCAGAAGTGTATTCAACAGAGAGCGGATGAACCACCTCGAGGGCCACCGGCTTCTTTGCAGGCGTATGAGCCACCTGGCTGTCAGCCCCCTTCATGCTCTTCGGCGAGTGCGTTGGTCTAGCAAATTTCTCCTGCTCTCCAGGCTGCTTCATTCAGGCTTCTTGGCAGCCTGAGCAGTTTGTTCTTGCTCTAAAGCCGTGTTATCATCATCACGGTTGCCGGTTCCCAACGGTATGCAATATACATCAATCGCCCCCTGCCTTGCTGGTCAGGTCTTTAGACCGAAGGCTCCGGATGGGATCCCCTAAGTCAATCCTCTACCTCAGCCTTGGCAATTGGGAAGTACCAAGCCCACACAACATATGGACCAATGTGTTGACGTACTCCTGCTCTTTGCCAACGCTTTCCTCGGCCGAACATACTATATCTCGCTGTAGCGTACCACAGTTTGGTGATTTTATTCCACGTTTGTTCAATTCCCCCATCCTTGGTAATCCCCCTCCGGTTCCGAATCCACAACATCGTGCCACATTGGGCGAGTGTTCTCGCCATACGGATCAGGAACTTAGGTCCGAGGGTGTACCGCCAGGTAGTACTGGTAAGCCTTTTCTAGCGGCCTGTTCCCAATTCAAGCTGGCAACTTTTAACGTCCGGACGCTGATGCAGATCGGATCACAAGCAGCCCTTGCTCGCACGCTTGTGACTACTGCCATTGATGTCTGCTGCCTCACTGAAACCCGAATACAGAATCTTAGCACGAAGCTGCGACTGGTTTCGCCATCTGCGAGTTCCACTAGCATTTTCACCTTGCGCTTATGTGGAGGCGAAACCGCCGAAGCCGATGGTGTTGCCGGCGTGGGGATTGCGTTAAACGCACGTGCTGAGGCCGCGCCACTTGACTGGATACCTGTCCACAGTAGATTCTGCGCTATCCGACTTGAGACTACAGTGCGACTTTCCAGCCGTAGAGCCAGCAGACGTTGCTTGTTCGTTATAGCACCATACGCTCCCACAGAATGCAGCCCGGATTCAGTTAAAGACGAGCTCTACTGTCAACTGTCCGACCTTCTCCGAAAAAGTGCCGTGCAGACATTATGGTGCTTGCAGGTGACTTACAAGTTGGTATACTTGAAGTTGAAGAGGGCGAACTCGGTTGTCAACATGGCTATGGCACTCGTAGAACAGGCAACGTTTATCACCATTTTCAGCTTTGTGTCGATCACGGGCTCTTCCTGTCGAGTACTAGTTTTCGGCGATTCTGACACCAACGGGCAACCTGGAGGCCACCGTCACCTGGCCAGCCATGGACGCAAACTGACCACACCGCCATCAGGTATCGCTGACGGGGCTGCATACAGGATTGTAAATCCTTCTGGAATACGTACGTCACTTCGGACCACACGATCCAGTGTGCTCTACGTTTTGATGGCTGATAACGGCGCCGCCGGAATCGGTTCGATGTAGCCAAGCTTTCTACCCTAAGCGTTCTCAGCGCATTACAGGATACGTTGGCCTCAAATCTCAAGAGCGCGTCATGCTCAGACGTTGAAACACACTGGGCACACATCCACAGCGCCATGCACAACTTGGCAAGATTGGTCTGTGGTTTCGCCAGTAGTCTTGTCAACAACTGGATCTTTGCACGATCTCCAACTTCTCGAAGCTCATCGGGCACTTCCAGCTGGTGTTGTCATTCACTAAGTAGGAGTACTAATGTTGAACTCAAACAGATCCTCAGGGAAGACCGCGAGGCCTGGTTGACGCAACATGTGATTTATATGGAGCCGGCACTTTCCGAAATCGTTGGTTTCCACTTTCGCTTTTATGGTGATTTAGCACACAGCATATGGGAAAGCTAGTGTTGGGATCGCCCCTAGTACCGGAACAGAAGCCGCCTTTCATTGTTGAATTTCAATCAATAGTCGTATATTCGCTGAGGATCTATGGCTCCTGTAATGTCGGCAAACGTAGAAAAGACAAAAACGTGCTTTACTTGTAATCCTCGCCTACACTTCCGACGACTTTAACCCGACGGATTTTATCCTAACATACCTGATGTGCTCTCAAGTACAGTAAGTTGGGGTAATGCCGCACCGGGGGCAATTCCACACCTTTTCTAGTTATATAACTTTTTGTAAATGGAAGTTTGTTTTGCTCAATACATAAACCATCCTTTTAGTGACAACATCTTGTCATCTTCCCGTTTACATTCGATCAGCACCATGTACAAGTGTCCAGCTAGATATATAGAATACACGAGCAATGCAGTAACCCATATGTGAGTAGACATGTGACACTTTATAAGTCTATTGGTCTTGAAACTCATCATATTGTCAGAAATCGAGCAATATAGAGTAATATGGTTATAGTGTTAATAATCGTTGACGTTTAAATTATTTGTCTCATCAGCTGGATTTACCTTCGTGAGTGACAAACTACTAGCAGGTTGGGGAAATTACGCACCCCAAATTAAAGCTTGTGGGGCAATTTCACATATTACGGTGTGTATTTAAACCATGTTTATTTCTGAGATTTTTGTATATGAATGGTCTAATATAGATTTCAGAATGGTTCGGAACTACAAACATAAAAAGGCAGCTAATGACACAGCTCCAATGCAACAAACCGTTGCTCAAGTTAGAAAAGGTATCAAGGGGTACAAGATAGCTGCCAAGTTGTACAATTTGAATAAAGAGCAATTCAAGACCATGTAAAATGATAATACAGCAAAATGGGAGCTGATAAAAAAATAGTTCTCGCTGAAACTGAAGAATTTTACAGCCGTTTAAAATTTGTTGCCCTGTGGGATTTTGTATTCGCATGCACAGAAGCGATGTGGGTGACTATTACTTCTGTTGGTCAAGGTAGGACTGTTTCTGGTGAGAAACATGTTCTTGGTCGAGACTGGTTGTAAACTTTTTAAAGAGACATCCGGATCTGATATGCCGAACTGCAAAGCAGGTAGAAAAAATCGAAAATCTAGTTGGCTGCAAATAAACAGACATTTGAAGGGCGGTTTCAGCTGCTTAATGAAACCCTTATAGTCAATGGCATAAGGTATATGCCCGAAAAAGTTTACAACGTTGATGAGAGTGGCTTTCCACTCGACCCTAAGCGATGGAAAGTGATTTGTGGAAAGGGGATCAAAAACCTATTCGGTGTCATTGGGGGCTCAGGGAGAGATTCTACTACGGTGTAAGAATGTGCTAGGGCTGATGGAGCCATGCTTCCCCCATATATCCTTTATGGGACCAAAACTAAGAGTTTCTTGGACGCAAAATGAACCTGACAATGCTAGCTACAATATCACAGCAGCTGATTGGATGGACAGTGCTTGTTTTAGTGACTTATAACCTATTTCATCCCATTTCTACCAGAAGGTAGACCTGTTCTGTTAATTGCTGATGGGCATACTTCACATATGAATAGTAAAGTCATTCGAGCAGCAATTCAAATGGTGTTCTAAAAATGAAACCCATCCAATTCAATCCACCTGGTCCAACCTCTTGATCTGGGTGTCTTTGGAAAAGAGAAGACAGCGTAGGAGAAAATTCTTATTAAATTTGTCAGGCAGAACTTAGGTACAGCCTTACCCACAGAGCTATTTCCTATACTTGTGAAGAAGTTATGGGAAAGTGACTGTGTCAGCAAAGGGAATATTAAATCCGGATTTAGCAAGTTTCGCGCCATGCCGTTTGACCCTACCAAAATTCCATTCTTTGTGCATGAATCTGCAGAATAGGTGGGCAGCGTTCAAGCAACATCAACAGCGCATGACGCAAGCCGCACACATGTGGGCATACGGCAACGAAGTGAATCGGTCAGTCGTTTCAGTTCTGTCAACAGATTCTGCCACGAGGACAGAATCAGCTTTATCTCAACTTTCCACATCCAGAAAAGAATCTCACGATGAGAAGTAGAGCGATCAAAGAAATTCTATTGGTCACTTTTTTCTGAATAGGCTGTCACCATTCCTGAAACAAAGCACATCTAAAATTCAGAGAGACAATTAAAAGACATTAGGGAAAAGACTGACTGCTCAAAAATGTGTGGAGCGAATGGAGCAGGAAGAAGCAGCAAAGGTAGAAAAAATCACAAGCTCATGGAGATGTTTGCATAAAAATAAAAATGATCTTATGCATCGAAGTGATCTGGACAAAAGGAAACCATCCGTTTCACATGGTCAGAAAAATACCATGGATCAACGGCTTCGTGATATCTCCGCGAAGGCAGCAAAAACCACACGATCACAAAGACATTCGTTAAATGAAGTGCATGTACTCCATAAGACTGCAAGTGTTGTGGACGAAGATAAACCATCTTGTTCTTATGCTCAGCTCAGAAATAATACCACGGAACAGCAGAAGGGGGGTTTAGAATCCTGCAATGATATCGATTTTTCTACATCGGACAGTGATGACGAGTGGTTGCCCCCAAACGTGTCTAGTAGATAAATATTTGAGAAATTAAGTTTCTGAGAGGCATGATATCAAATGCATGCCAGTTGTTTGGTTGTGGTGTTTGAAAAATCCTCACTAAAACAGGTGTGGAATTGTTCCATTTCCCTATTTATCAAAAAAGCAATCAAATGCTAATATCTCGGTTACAATTGTGATTTCAAGCAAGTTCTTTCGGTAACATTAACGTATTGCTATCCAGATTATATGTGGGAATACGAATATTGATAATCATTTAGTTTTTTATAAATCTTTCAACAAGTACGATGCGGAGTTACTCCAACTTACTGTACATGTAAAACGGGCATCAGAATTATAGTGGGGTTACAGCCCTCGTGTTGGTCGTTTGCTGCTGAGTGAAAGTCATCTTAGAGGTGCGTAAGGATACTAAGATGTTCGTCCAGCTTTTATGCCTTTCACAAGATGTGCCCCATCAGCATGAATTTTCTTCACACCAAGCGCAACTATTCTACCTAGCACTCCTCACCGTTCTCCTAGATTTGGCCGTAGATTTACCACATCGTTACAAGTTGCCGATGATGTAGCATCACTCGAGATTGAAGGCCCTGTTAGTCTCATTCAGTCGACAGTTTTTATGCGTCTCGGTGGCTCGTCTAAGATTAAACAGACTCAACAAAACACTAGCAAATTGAATGCCACCGCCTTGTAAGTGTAACATCAATGGAAACATTGTGGGTCACAAATTTTCCTCGGGAAATTGACCAGCGCGTTACCCTTCCTACATGCTCCGATTGCTGGGCATGTGCGCATGCCAGCACACCGACTGCCGCCTCGTGCGTTGTTCGCGCGCCATGTGTGTGGATGGACAAAGAGGAGGGAGGCCAAGTGATGACGGGGTCGAGAGGAATGAAGCCTTTCCCTTCGAATTTGGCATCGATTGCTGTTTCCCGACTGCCCGGCTGGGGACCGAAGAAGTATGAAAATGTTTGGTTGGATACACTAGCTGAAACGGCGATAAGTCGACCTCAGTGGCGTTTGTGTTGTGAGTCTCTTTGTCCCTCCCCTTCGTTTTAGTTTACCTCTTCAACGACCAACAAAAATGTGATATTAGCAAAAGGTTACTTTTTGTATCTTCTAAGTCTACGTTGCTTAATGTCTTTCTTTTTTGTATTGCGACATATTAGATGTGTGTTTCGCACCTTCGGCTAACCTGTATTGATGATGATGATGAGTTCAACAGGCCGTACATGGTGAAGTGTATTCAGTTACGACTTTGTTCACTGCACGGCTAAAAGTTAAGTATCGGAAACATTCTAGGAATTGTTAGATGGTCGACGAGTTGTACCCGCCTATGTGAAAAGCAAGGAATTCCATAGGTCAATTTATCAACAACTGAACGCAAGTCTTTGTCGTGACCCTGAATTCTGGTGGTCCGAAGGAGCCACAGAAATGTAAGCTGCCGCGGCTGTGGGGAACAGCCGCGAATTTTCTTTACCTCACCGAAATCACAGGATGTAAATCACATGACATCTACAATCTGCAAGGTAAACGATACAAAGATAGCCAATAAACGCAACTGTCTGGACCGCTGCGCGGATCGCTTTGCTCTTCAATTTGATTACTCAACATAACCCTTTGTGACACCTTCATTGTCATTATGTGGTGCCTGGTCTGTCTGCACATATCCGATAAAGCTGAGATTTGGGGAAAATCCTGATTTCTAAACGCCACAATGCACCTGACTCCGACTGTCCGGCTCTAATTAAAGATGGAGAAAATATAGCTATTAACGAAACTTCACTGCCTGGAATAATGGGAAGGTTGACAGCTCACGGCGCCACGTTGACATGGTCGTGATTCACAAGAAAAGGTCCCGTAGCTTATACGCTAATTGCAGATGAAAGTCGATCATTTCAGTCGTATCGGATGTTTTTGCGTATATCCTGCTTCGTAGGCTTTCAGTTACTCCAGAGAGCTTGTCTCATGCTGAACAAGCTGGTTTTCATTCGGGCCGAAGTAACATTAAGTACAGCGTCGTGTTGCGCTAACTTCCCGAACGTCGACACGTCCACCGAAGAAATTCAAGCCGCTTTCAATTCAGACAGATCCTGTCTATCGAGGTGCAATAAGGAGCGGTGTACCCGAAATGTCCGCTATAATTCTCCATGGGCTGTTTATTCGCATATCAAGAGGAGTCATACTTTACGGCAAGCTATCCTCTTCGTTTGCCGCTACCAGTTATGTAGATCAATTGCCTGATCTCATCGCTTTGGTCAACTTTGTCCACCAAAATATTCTTCATCGAGCGTTAGAAAATCCTCGGAAAATTAATCTTGAGCCTTTCCCTAGAAACGGTCTTAAAATTAGGTTATCCAGATGAAAACGCATTGCTGAGGATCATCCGTAGACCGCCTGTAGTGACCTGGAGATTCCCCTGTTTGGCTGCCGCATGCTGCGTAAAATATTACAAAATCATATTTTCTCGATGTACATAGCAAATTAGCCGCTCGCCTGTTTGAACGTTGCTCGCGTTTGTTTGAGTCAACATAGCATCCGCCTTCGAACGGCGCGACGCTTATCGGCTCCGCGGCCATCTTTGCTCTCCGTGCACGCGACCACACCTTTCCCTAGCTAGCTATCTTCCGGTGCCTTATTTTTAGCACTAGATAGCGTTTAGCCCCATTAATAAATTTTTCCTAACGTTACTTTTGGTGTTCTCCACTCATCGGAGGTTTGGCCTTATATTCGAGTATTGGTTCTAAAGCGTACCGATCCTGCTTCTCGCTTTACGCCCAAAGCCTTCTAAATGGCCTACGGACACAGGCACTTAAATGTAGCAAATAATTTTTCTCTCTGTTAGACTTTTCTACAAGATTAACAAGTGCATTAACCGGCGCGCAGTATTCCAGGTGATAAGCTACAGGAAGTTAATGGCTTCGGTTGTTTCGGTAGCTATTATTGCACTACTCGCTTTGCAATTATTAACGTGAGTTGATCGTAGCGATGTTAGTCTGAAGTCTAAGCGTGGTGCACAATTTCACTGTCAGTGCGATCATGCAATACGGCTGCAAGACCGGACCTGTTCGATCAAAACATTTGAAACGAGTGCTAAGTTTCGACAATCTGAGATTGGTGGCAGTACTTTATAAGCAATTACGGAAGCTAGAAGCTTAGTACTCGTGCAGTCACTGTTTGCAGGGTCGTTAATCCCCAACAACGCTTGAATTTTTTCGACTACATGCTATGCGGGCCATTCCGTCGCCTTCCTTATACCGCTTGTAGCTAAGTATACAAATTTGTTTATCGTGCATAACTTGCACTTTCTGGATGCGACTGGAAGATCTGTCGTAACAGACAACCGATGAAGTGGAACAGAAACATGAAGAATACTAAGTCATGCCTAGTTACTTGGATCGGTTAGAGTTCCAGGTTGGAGGCCAACTGACGCGGACTTCCGGTGGTTATAAGTCTCGCAGCAGAAATCAGTGGTGTCAATACTGATCTATTGTTACCACTTGATCTAATGTTGAATAGTAAACAAAAACAGAACGGTGTGCGTGAAACATCAATAAGGAACTGACCTTCTTTGTGATGTCGATTTTATCGCTGTCCAAAATCTTTGTCTATAGTACCGCGTGATTCGAATAACACCTTTGTCTCTGCTTAGATTGGTGAGTATATATACAACAAACTACGGGCGCTGCCTGCACAATCAATCAATACCCGTTAGCCGAGTGTGAGAAACACACCTCAGCTAATGTGCCGCAATACATAAAGGATAAGAGGTTAAACATTACAGAGTAAGAAAGCTAAAAAAAAGCAACATAGTGCTACTATTTCATTACGCATTGGATTGATATTGTTGTTCGAACGTGAAGCGCAAAGAGAGAGGAGGGACTAAGAGACTCACAACACAAACGCCATTGATGTTGGCTCCTCGCCATGCCAGCTAATGGATCCAATCCAACGTGCTCCTCCTCCTTCGGACCGCAGTCCGATAGTCTAGAAACGCCAAGCCCGAAGTGAGGGATTTTATTCCTCCAGACCAAGTCATCGCTTGGCTTCATCTCTTCTTCTTCCATCCAGACTCCGGGCGTGCAAACAACGCACGACGCGGGAGTCGGTGTGCTGGCATGCGCAACACTTGGCCCAACCATCAGAGCCTAGTACGTGATAGGGTGGTGCTGAGCTGTTCACTAGCTCTAACTGCATCAAATGCGCAACGCCGAATACGCTCATTGCTCGCGCAGTCTTGCACCAGAGATAAGCTATGTTGCGAAGGCATCGATGGTCGAAAGTAACTAGCGTCTATGTGCCGGCGGCTGCCTGCACACAGGCTGCGGACATAATGTAGGTGTGGTGAAAGTACTTCGCCGGTCTCTTGCACAACCGTTCCGACTTGAAACAGTGTGTCCCTTGATCCATTTATTAAGCGCAGGAAAAAGAAATAAGTCGCGAAATGTAAGCTGGCTTGCCGTGGTGCCAGCTGGGTGGTTCGGGATTTTCCCGTTCCAGCAAATGGTTCGGCGGCAGTGTTCCAGGACGTGGTGGGTTTTCGCCCGGAATGCGATCTTTATATAAAAAGCCACATATGTTCGTTTAACAACACTGTGACGTGGCGGATGTGACTTACTACTTAATAAATTCACTGCCCCTTGCTTCATACTGGCGAAGCATTGAATTCCAGCAACTCAATGCTGAAATTGTGGGGAGCATTGGGCCGCTGTTTGACAAAGGAACAAACGATAGGCGTATGAACTGCACAATCAGTCACTGGCTCCCAATGGACACGATTACCTTAATTCGCTCTGCTGCCTTGTGGGCAGGCCATTCGGCCAAAGGCTCGGGGTATTGTTTCCTAAGTCAACACCCTACTTCGGCTTGGGCAACCGGGGAGTATTTCGCCCTCTGACGAAACCATGGACTCCTCCATGTTGTGTTTTTTTAACGGTATATCTGTACCTTTCTTCGATGGCTGTCCTCGGTCGTGAACGCAACACAATTAAAAATTGAACATGTGGAACTTGGAACAAAATGACCAAGCAAACCCAAGGTGATCTAACAGTTTGCTTCTGTGCACACAACACCGGGCAATACTTTGAGGTAAGTAAGGCCTCGGTGATAACCAGATGTTTTGGGTTCTGGTCGCACTACAATACTGTGAACGCAGTCGATTGATTCACGTGATGACGAGGCAATACGAGATGCCTTGAAATGGACGAAGCATAGCTACGATTCTTCACTTGATCAGCGCCAGTCTGCCGCGGTAACACCCGCCGTAGCTAATTTGTGAAGTGTTCAGCTATCCTCAGTGACAACCTACGATCAATCCTGAATGTATCAACGTCTCCGCAACTGCAGATGCAGATGAACTGGTAGACCACATGTGAGGCCGCACAGCGTGGCTGGTCTTTCCGATGGTCGTTGAGAGCCAGTCTTCGCGTGCTGTGAAGCAGCCGCAATTGGGCGGTGGTTTAGGCACACAAGAGCGTAGACCTGATCTTATGCCTGATGTCATTAGCTAAATGGTCGCCTTTAAACGGCAGAAATAAGTAAACATCCTTCTTATCTGCAGTCTGAACTGATGGTTTCTCCCTGGGCAGTCGGTTATGAACTTGGATGAACACCTACGGCCTTAAGCGTGTCTGTAGTGCAAATTCGTCTGACTCTGTGGAAGAGGGATTTGACTAGACCGTTTATATGTAACTGGAGCGAAGCTAGAGAAATGCAGGTACTGCCCTTCTCTAAGTGGCATGTCGAAAGACGGTGCGCTGAAGTGTGCCACGTCTCCGCCTCCTAATTAGCACGTCCAAACACGGAAGACTGCATTACTGTTCAATCTCGTGTATCACAAAGAGTCTAGGGGGTGCGGAATTTCAGAGAGCAACAGGTGGTTCATAATGCTCATCACTAGTAAAGACTAGGATATCATCCACACCCCGTTTGCGCAGCTTCGCTTCGTTAAGGTTGGCAGTAATATCTCTTTCAAGCGGGCGTAGGAATATTATCCATTAAAACTGGTCATAACGGGCTGCCTATTGTTATATCATCAATTTGTTTGTAAACAGTCCCTTCAAACTCGAACCGTATATCCTGTTCAATAGTCTATGACAGGATAAAAAGCATACTTTTACAAGACCTACTGGATGGAAAATGCACAAGAAAACTAAAGTCAAAAGTGTTCCAACGTGGAACGTGAGTCATCCGTGTTAAAGACGTCGCACTTTATCACATTGCTATGTAGCGTTTGGCACTAAGAGGAAAGCCTAATAGTCTTCCGAATGTGGTGATATGTCGTGATGTGTTAGGAGCTGTTCCTACCGGAATCACTACCAACAGAGTAAAAACATTTCCTATAATCCTGACGGGAGTGGTTCGTCACTACTTTCAGGTGATGGCTTCCACATTGTTTCTAAAGAACAAGGGTCATCAGTGTTGTACATGGGTACTCGCTTTCAGTTAGTATCCGGTAAGTGAGAACGAGGTCTCGGCGAAACCAGCGGTATTCTGAGGCGAACACACCGAGTAAACGAAGGCACAGTTCGTAACTGAGACCAGATAGTCCACATATTGCCTTGGTGGCTCTCCTTTGGAACTGTTCCAAGTGAAGAATATCTCGTCTTAACCATGGGCGCCAGGTCTAAACTGCATATTCAACATGGGGACGAAGATATGTGTTGGTCAACAGTGGTACTAGCCATCGCTCAAAGGTGCCATAAGCTCACCTCGAAACTCGCAAGTTCACCACATTCGCTGCTTTCGGACATTTGAACGAATTGCCAAGACTTTCTTGGACGAGGATACTTAAGTCTCGTTCACTAGTCACCTGTTGCAAAACGTGCTGTGTTGGTGAAGCTGCTACGCACCGTCAGCAGGTGGCACTATGCAGGGTTCAGTAAAAGCTAATTCCTTACTGTCCATTCATTAATCTGGTCCAGATCGTCCTAGAGATAGGCACGGTCGGATACTGAGCGAATTGTTCTTTATATTTTAGCCTCAACTGCAGAAATCCGCGTCAGGGATAAAATGTTTTCTGGGAGGCTAGTTATCTAAACTAAAAACAGTAGCGAACCGAGGACGCATCATTGTGGTACATCACTTGGGACGCACAGGCTTTCGGAGTGAGTGTGAACTATTCTTACCTTGGTGGTTCTGCCTTATAGGTAATCTTCCAACCAAGTGGGCAAGGAACCGTTGATACCGTAGGCTGCAAGCTTTTGGAGGAAAACGGAACGATTGACCCTGTCGAATGCCTCAGAAAAATCTAAGTAAACCACATCTTTGGGACACCTAGATTAGCTACACTGGTCCATGAATCCCGCGCAAGGAGCAGATTTGTGAGACAAGATCGTTTGCGTCTGTAACCATGCTGGGCATTGGCAATTATTTGCAAACTTTCAATAGGTCGTGTCAGTTCATATGCGATTACCGATTCCTTCATTTTGGATAGAGCAAGTAGGTCATTAGTTGGCAGAATCCGATCGTTTACCTCCTTTGTATGTCGGGGTTACGACTCCATTTTTCTTCTTATATGGGGTGCATGAAAGGCAAACAGATCCTGGAAAAACGCTGCAAGATGTACTGCTATCGTGAATCGTCAGCAGTGTGCATTTCATCGGACCATGGTAGGGCTCGAACCCACAACGTTCTTTAGTGCCCGCCAAACAATCCAAGTTAGCCACAACACTCAAACCAACATTCGCTAAACTGAACTACAGTGCGTTAACGGTCGTGTACATTAACGTTCCTGAGTCCAGTTCTGGCACAATAAAGAGCAAGTTGGTAGGTTATCGAAACTAATGGTATTCCATCCGCGATGCGATTGGTATTCTGGTTGACCCAACCGGCTACGACGTGTAGCGCGTCAACGAAATTCAGTGCACTGCGGCGAATCCCGATTACTTCGAGTAACCTTTAATTCAACTGTGGGAACAGTTTGTCCTACTCTCAGCAGTTCTTCTTCGCAGCTCATCGATCGGAGTACGCATACTACCCGACAATCCTTGGAAATGACGGTGAAACGCAAAAAAATCCAAAGCGGCCGTTCTACGAACGCAAACAAAAACCCGTATTTGCTTGTGGTGTTTCTGAACTACTGGGCTCTCCTGAGCACGAATCTGGCTTTCACGAGTGCCAGTCAGTTCGTGGAGAATGACAGAGGCAAGCAATTTAGAGGCAATCGAAATCAGACTGATCCCGCTATGGTTGCTGCATTCTAAACGGGAGCCTCCCTTGAAAATTGGGACAATGACGGAGCGGCTCCAGTCTGTCGGGACTGTCTCCTGCTCCCAAAGTTTTACTAGCAACTCGTGTAGATCATCTAGTAGAGCAGGTCCACCGAACTTGAAGAGGGCTGGGGGAATTCTATTTGCCCCTGCGGCCTTATGTAATTTCAACAGCCTGAGCTCACGTTCGACTGCTGCGCGTGAGGGCGGATCCGGGGAGACGGCCCAGGGAGAAGGGCGCTCAATGCCCGAAGAAGAAAGCGATAACTGAGGTTGGTTAAATTGCCTAGCAAAGTGTTCAGACCAACGCTTCAAACGTTTTGACAGGCTGCGGATCGGCTGCACACTGTCGTAGCGTATGGTCACGCTAACACCAGGTTTCCTGCTGCCTGTTTCCCGTATCAGACGGAATAACTTATGATGATTACCAACAGTAGCGGCTGTTCCCATCTCAGAGGCACGATGAGACCAGGTTTCGCGGTTCTTCTTTAGTCTAGCACGTAGTTTTGCCCTGAGATTTTGCGAGTCTCATTGTATTCGCTTCCAGCCGGAATACGTCGGCGAGCATCCATAAGTTCCAGAGACTGTGTAGAGACCCAAGGTCCGGTTTGGCAATTTGCTTTGCCACATGAAGACATGCCTGCTAACAGCAACGCTTGACGAATATGCGACCAGTGATCTTCAACGGTGTTTAGTGGGCGCTTACTCAGCCCAGATGTCAGCGCACTTTGGTACACATGCAAAACATCTGGCTTCGCCAGCTGGCTGGTGTCAATTCGTTCACATCGACGTTGCGGACATCCACCGAAACGCACCAGGAAGTCGGCACAGACAAGTGCGTGGTCAGGGTCCACGCTCGTGCTCCAAATCGAGCGACAGTTTTGGACACAGCCTCTCTAGCGGTAACTGATCGCGATATGATCGATTTGCGTCCATAGCTGGCCCGAGGCTGGTGGCCGCCAAGTCACACTTCTGCGGATACTGTCGAAAGTTAGTGTTCGCGAGGAAGAGGCGAGGTGTAGCAATGGCTCACCATTATCATTACGGGAGCCTACACTATGTTGGCCGCCCAGATGAAGTTCATCAGAGGACAATTTTCCGACTTGGGCGTTTAGATCGCCAGCCAACACCACAGTATCTGTGCTTCTTCTGTAACGAAGGAGCTCGTGAAGTTGCTGATAGAAATCATCTTTTACCGAATCAGTGTTACAGTTTGTAGGGGCGTAGGCCGCAATGACAAACAGGCACCGTTTGTCCCCGCTCGACTTCGTAGCACGGAACGAACCAGCTAATCTAACGACGCACATCCTACTGTTTACTGGGATCCAATCAATCAGGGCAGCTTCAGCCCGGGGATTCAAAACAATGCCGACGCCAGCTTGACCGGCATTTGAAGCTACGTCATCGCCAGACAGACGCAGTGAGAATGTACCGCCAGTGTCGCATGTGGGGGATCTCAACGTAAGCACGGAGCTCGAATCTTGCAGGCGGGTTTCTGATAAACAGCAAATATCGATCGACAGGGTCTCAAGTGTGCGGGCAAGTGCTGTCTGTGGGCCAATCTGCAGCAAAGTGCGCACGTTGAGGCATGCCAGTCTTAGCGAGGCTCGAGGACTCCAAAGGGAAACGGATGAACTGACGTTGTCCGCTTGGTTGAACATGGACTTGTCGACTGGATTGGAGCGAGGCCCTGCGATTGTGTGTGATTTGAAATTAGAAGACAAGCGACTATTGAAGTAAGCTGGGGGAGGGCCAAGAATTAGGGGATTGAAAATGGGGGGATATAAGTAAATTTGGAGCGGGACGATAAGGATGAAGAAGCGCAAGAAGGTGTATAAGAAGACGGGAAGGCCTGAGCAGTAGCATTCATACCCCTATCCACCCTGCTCGATGCAGCAGATAGGCCGCCGTTTATTATCCTCTGCGACGGCCAGAGCATCAAGTAATGAACCTTTCCTACTCAAAAGCAAACGAGTTTGCATACTGTTCTGCAAGTAAAACAGGTCTTTTCCCGGTCTGTTGATACTTTGGTGCCATCAGGCGCAAACAGCACAGGGGTGTACGGATATATATTACATCGCCGTTTCACGTAACCAAAAAACCGTTTTGGATCAGCTGGTGCAGAGCGAGATGGCTCCAGCTCATAGCTCAGAAGTGCGGCCCACAGATGATGTTTACTGGCAGTTCGCACCACTTGGAAGCGATGATGCGTACTTGCCGAGGGAGTGGATACGTAAGTCCTCCAACATCTGGATCGCCTACTGAGCATCCTGCGCGCCTTAGAGTTAAACCATGGCGATTTGTTCCCACTTCATTCCGCACTAAGATTGGGATTTGTAGATATCTCACAGAGAAAGGACTTATATTTGTCCCACGCGATCTGGACAGTATCAGTCTTCGATACGATACAGGGGAATTTTTCAGCCGCGTCTTTCATGGCTTGAAAACTTGCTCTCCATATATTTGGGATACGGATAATACATCGTTCACGACCCGGACTCGGGGCACAATGGAATACTAGGCACACGTGGTCATTAGCACTCAAGGGTGAATCGTAAACTAGGTCACTCACAAAGTCCACTCACTTGGAAAAGACAAGGTCTAAGAGTGAGGGGTTTTGGCCCTCCATGAACCTAGTAGGCCTTTGTACAAATTGAGGAAAAGATGCTTGTAAATAAAAGTCAGGTTCAGCGCAAAAACACTGCCGCGGCTTCCCAAATGAAATTCTGCTAATAATCCTAGGGAGCATTAAAATCACCCAGAACCAGGCATCTATTTGCCGTATGAGTGCGAATAAAATAAATAAACCCACCGGACATACGTTCGGACCTTCTGTATACTAACACAATTCTGAATTGAGTGAGATACACACTTCCACCGAAAGATTCTCAGCAGTTCTATCCTGAGAGTTGAACATACATGTTCGCAAAATAGTGAATCTGACGTACACAGCAACTCCACCTCCGCGATGGCTTGAAGTGCGATCAGATCGTAGTATGGTCTGGTAGACATACTGCACAGTCCAAGATGTCAAAGAACAGTCACATCGCAGTAAAAGCAAGTACGACTGACCAGGAGCCTTCTACAAGAGTGCCGATCTCGCACACCTTGTTCCTCAGACTGCGCACGTTGCTGAGATCAACTTTAAGGAAACAGGGGTCAGGAGCCGCGGATCGTGGGCCACCAGAACGTGCACTGAAAAGACAGAAGTGGATTTCCGACTCACCAACCAGAAACCCACCACCCAACCTTTTCGCCAGCTTCGCGATGCAGCCAAATATAGGCCAGTCAATGTGAGTAGCGTCGTGGTAAAACTGCTTGAAAAGCTGGTGAGAGAATCGTTGGAAGGCCACCTGAATAGATTAAATCTACTCAGTAGTGCACAACACGGATTCCGGAAGGAGTTTTCGTGTCTTTCATATTTGTTGGTTGCTCGTGAAGCTTGGGCTGAGGCAGTGAATAATGGCCACGTATTGGACGTGATTTTCGTCGACTTCTCGAAGGCATATGACAAGGTACCCCCTTGAGACTATCACAAATCTGAACTCCTACGGCATATCTGGTCGCACCCTTCACTGGGCATCTGCATTCTTGCAGGGAAATGAGCGGTGTGTACGTGTGCGTCGCAGCTAATCCTTTAAGCAAGCGGTCCTCAGTGGTGTCACACAGGGCTCGGTCCTTGGGCCAATGCTGTTCTCGATTTACGTAAATGATTTCCTCAGGGAGCTTGGCGTATCATCACTATTTTTTGCTTATGAGCTTAAGCTGTGGAATGTTGTAGATGTTCCTGGGGGTTCTGAGACGATCCAGCATGCACTGGACAGACTGCGACTGGTCTACTTTGTGGCTACTGCCATTAGTCAGGTTAAGTCCGCCGTTCTTCCTATAGATGCGAGTTTCCGAGATTCGAGGTAGGTGAGGTCGAATTCCCCCGTGCCTTCAACCAGGTGGACCTAGACGTCGTCCATTCCTTGTCTTTGCATGCTGGTGATAACTGGAAGGTCACAAGTATGGGTTTCAGAATATTATGAGTAAAATGCTGTTTTTTCGGAGGCCTAACTACCGACATTGTTGGAAAGCTGTTCTCAGCTTCCGTTCGGCCCCATCTGGAATATTACGTCTAGACTTATTCGTTCTGTCTTGTTCGGGACAAAATGGAGCTCGAGAGGATTTTGACAGTATCAATTTGGTCGAGGAGTTACGGGGGCAAACCTATCCCGAACGTCTAATTAGCTTGGGTATGTATTCAATGCACTAGCGACAGCTTCGAGGAGATCTAGTACATACTTACCGCGTTTTATAAAGGATGGTTGGACCGGACTTGAGCTGAATATTTAGCACGGCTAGGTTGCCTTTTCTTTGTGGTCATCCCATGAAGCTGCACAAGCCGCGTTCCCACCGGATCAGGGCGGAAACTCGGTTATCGCGTGCTCTCTTTCAGAAAGTATAGTCAATGAACCTACGGTTAAGGGTTTCGATCGTCAATTAGAAGCACTTGGATCGCAACACGAAACATTTTCCTTCTCCTGACCATATCCATCTTCCAACTTTGAGTTCATATTCTGTCAGTCACTTCACACTGGCGTTATACTTCATTTAGGTGACCTTGCTTCCTCTTTATCTTTCGTATTCTTCCTACCTCTTACTTCATGTGCCCTGTACAGAAGGGAACGGCTAGTGCAGAGAACGTGGGCAGTAATTGGTTGACCAGGGTGTGGTCCGGGCGTTTCGTTCTAGATGCATCAAGACATCGGGGAACCTTATCATGTTCCGCCCCAACGCACAAGGGACTTTCCTATCGTTCCAGTCCCATCTGGATTCTTAAGCTCGGAATATTTTCGCTGTACTATCGTCGACATCGTGACGACTTGATTCTGACTTATTGTATTCTTACAGGGAAGATTAGCCCTGATTTATCTTGGCTTTTTAAGTCAGCTGTGCTTCCATCTCTCCGAGGTCAACCGATGAAGCTGCGCAAACCACGATCAGGTGGGATTTTGACCAACATTCAACTGTCACGCATTACCTGAGGATGTGGTGGCATGACAAAAAGGGAAGTAGTTTGAGCATAAACTCGATGCAGCGGTTCCAATGCTTCCGTTTACTCTTATCACTCATATATTACTAATTATTTCCGCCTTTTGTTACTTCCTATTTTTACTCCTAGTTCGCGTGACCGGCGCAGCGGGTCCTGCTAGTGTAAGTCACGCGGGCATTAATTGGTTGATCATGGTGTGATACGTGCGGATTGATTTGGCTCTCCCAGATTGCCGAAATTGGCGTCGATATGTACCCTGGATCAATGACGCCTTCACGAAGGAACACATATGGGAATTGCCTACTGTTCCAGTCCCCAATGAACTTGAACAATAGAGCGGTTGACATATGACCTTCCACGCTGCCCATGGTTCTAGTGGCCATCTTTGTACCTTCTCTAAGCAAGCGACATTCTTTGGAAAAAAAGGTACTTAAGCCTGAACACAATACGCTAAGTGCGGCCGAACAACTACTTTGTACAAAGCAAGAAAGACCTTAGGTATTACACAAGGCTCTCTTGAGGCGAAAAAGTTTTTACAGCGCTCTGTCTGTAACATGGCACTGCGCCGAAGGCCTGAAGCTATCTACAAGTACGATGCCCAAGTTCCTCACATGGTCAGGGATTCGGAGGAGAATCACCTGAATAAGTTTAACTTTCTCAGTGCTGCACAGCACGATTTCCGTAAGGGATTTTCATGTCTGACAACGTTACTTGTAGCTCGTGAAAGCTGGGCTGAGGCAGTGGACAACGGTCAGGCTATCGACGTGCTTTTCGTTGACTTCTCGAAAGCCTTTGATACTGTCCCACATCAGTGACTAGCACTAAAGTGGGATATGGGATATCTGGAGCAGCCTTTAAATGGGTCACTGCTTTTCTAGAGGGGAGAGAACAGTGTGTACGAGTGGGGCGTAGCCTTTCGCTTAGACAAGCTTTTCTTAGTGGTGTTCAGCAGGGTCCAGTTTAGGGCGATAGTTTTTCGCAATTTATGTCAATGATCAACCCCAGGAACTTGAAGTACGGTCGGTAAGGTTTGCTGATGACCTCAAACTCTGGAAAATAAAGTAGATATCCCTGGGGGCTCTGAGGCAATTCAGAGTGTCTTGGGTAAGCACTGGAATTGGTCAACCTACAAATCAAGCGAAATGGTCTATCCTCCGTACTGGAGGTGTTAATCCCCCCAAGCGCTATGTGGTTTATGGAAATGAAATGCTTGTTGTCACTCAGCAGGTTGATCTAGGCGTTGTCCACTCCTCAGTGCCTCATTCTAGAGACAAGTGAAGGAAAACTGCTTGTAGTGGGTTCCGTATGATGTGGTTTATTCGCCGCCCCTTCAGTGTACAAACGGCCGATATTTGTGTGAAACTGTTCTCAACTTTTGTGGGACCCCAATTAGAATACTGCATCCACCATATCTTGTAATGAACAAAATGGAACTGGAGAGAGTTTTGCGAGTGGGTACAAGGTTAGTGCATGGTTTACGGGGGCAAACGTTTGTTTAGCCTGGGCATGTACCCAATGCACTACCGGAGAATTAGAGACTTGATCCTCACTTACCGTATCCTAACAGGTAAGATCGGTTCAGACTTGTCCTTGATATTTAGTCGCGCCAAGCTGCATATTCTCCGATGTCACTCGTTGAAGCTGCACATACTGCGTTACAACCGGGTAAGAACGGAAACTCGCTTATCGCGCCGGGTTATTAAAAGTTGGAACTCGCTTCCGTAGGTCGTCGTTAGGGAATCTACGGCTCAGGGTTTCAAGTGTCGGTTAGATGCTCTTGGATGGCAGTACCAAACTTCCCCCTTCTCCTAACCGAGTTTTATCTTTAACTTTCTGTTCATTTTTTTCTAGTTCTCAGACCTTGGTATTATCAGTATTTAGCTTACATTCTGAGATAATTACATACATGAAGTTTAACTCGTAATCACTTTTCTGTCGTTAGTTATCACAAATTTTCTATACTTTTTCAGCCTACTCGATTCGCGTTCTTGCTGCATAAAGTCTAAACATTCGGGCTATACTCATTCTCACTCGGCGTGTTTGTTCTCCGTCAATTCATAGAACAACATACTCAGCAAGAAATGAACCGTATCCTCCGACCTGAACGTTTTGATGGTGATCCCAACGACGCAAATGCTGCGAAACAATGGACACACTGGTTTGACACTTACGTATTTTTTGGACACCATCGACTCTTCGTCGCTTAACAAATGGAGTATCCTCGTTAAGCAAGTATCCCTTGATGTATTTGATTGATTACATTAAGGAGTGCGGGACCTAGGAACTTGCCATGGAAACACTGAGGAATGTATACATCAAACCGAAAAATGAAACATTCGCACGCTACCTACTTGTTACAAGCAAACAACAAGGCGGAAAAACGCTAGACAACTTCATGCAGAAGTTGAAGTCACTGGCTCAGGACTGCAACTTCAAAACGGTATCGGCAAAGAAGAACTGTGAGGACGAAATTCGTGATGCTTTTATAGTTGGGCTGTAGTCCCAAACCATATGCCAACGCTACAAAGCGTGTCGCTTGAGATTCACACTGCTTCTGCACAGACCCGATGCCTAGAAATGGCTTATCACCAGTCACAGTCATACCAATCGGAAAACATCTATGGTGTATCAATCACACGCCAGTCAGAATCATTGGAAACAATCAGTGACTCACTCTCGGGTAAGAACGTCACCGCTGCTGTGTCGCAAAACAACTGTTTTTTTCTGTGGATTTGAGAGACATAGTTGGTCCCACTGCCATGCTCGTGACGCTGTTTGTAACGGTTGCGGGAAAAAAGGACACTACCAGGTCTGCTGTTCTACTGCTAAAACACTGCTTCAGTAGCTCAAAGTTATATCTCTGCTGTCACAATCGCAGCCTCACCAAACACTCTCTCACGCTGTCATCGATGTGCTCATCAACGACCTTCCTCTGAAAGCGCCAGTTGATACGAAGAGCTCTGAAAGTTACATTGCTGTATCAGTTGTTAAACAATTCGACTGGAAAGTCCTCGCATCAAATTGTAAAATTTCGATGGCCACTACCCATCTAACTACTTTCACGAGTGGTCATTATGTTGTTACTGTGCAGTTCAAAAACCGCCATTACACTAACATTAAGCCCTATGTTCTCGTCAATCTATGTTCTGATGTACTTCTGGGACACGACTTTCTCAAACTCTACGAAATTGCTAAAATTCCACTTTTCGGTGAAGAACCTCCCTCTCTCTGGGTGCTCTATTGACCACCGATATGGCCCCTCCATCCTTGTTTGGGAATGACCCTTCCACTTCTAAACCCATCGCTACGAAATCGAGACGCCACTCAACAACAGACGAGAAGAAGTTCATACGACTGGAAGTGGAGGAGCTTCTTAAGGATGAGATTACTGAACCATCTACATCGCCGAGGGTAGCTCAGGTTTTGATAACTACGAACGACAGCTATAAACGCCGCATAGTTATAGATTATAGCCAGACTATCAACCAGAAAACTCACCTGGACGCATACTCAATGGCAAGAATCGACGTTCATATCGGCAAAATTTTACACTACTCAGTGTACAGCACCTTGGACCTGAAGAGCAGATATCACCTCACAAGGAAACCGAAAGAAAATTCACAGCATTTGAGGCATGTAAAAATCTGTTCCACTTTTGCCGTATACCTTTCGGTGTAACCAACGGCGTAGCCTGTTTCCAAAAAATTATAGATAAAATAATAACTTAAAACAGTTAGTTCCCTTTAGTAACTTGAAAAGCACAATTAGAAGACGAAGCTCGGCAGATGCATGCACTTCGTATCGTCTCATCAGTGCCGATAACGATAACCGGTAATTTTATATAAGAGCTTGTGGGTACAGACATACATACAAACGAAGGAGAGAAAAAAGGGGTGTCTTTGTTCTACAACCAGGGCAGCCTGAGGCTGACCGATAATTGTTTCTGAACACAAAGCGCTGGCTTAATCCGATTAATGGCAATATATATATATATATATATATATATATATATATATAGGCCACAATCTGTGTACGGATATTGCGCGATCAGGACCATGGCGGAATAGGAAAACAAGATTAGAGTAAAAGTAGAGAACAAACAAATTTCGTCCATCGTTCCACACAGTTTTTGAGCTTTTACTGAAGTAGTGAAGGGAAATCACCGCAGCAAGCAGAGATACGTGCCCGCCACAGAGTTCGGTTTTGACCCATGATTTCCAAGGTTTCCAACCAACTGCACTCAGAATCCTTGGGACTCCAACCAGGAAGGAACCTACTGCAGCCAGATGTTTTGTCAGCTTTTTCATCCTGATTCTCCAAGTTGTAGGCTGTCCACCACACCGCCTCCTCCAACCCTGTCCAGCGACCGCGAACAAGGCACGACGCGAAGGACGCTGAACGGGCATACGCAGTACGTGTCCGAGCCATCGTTATTGGTGCAGCGAGACAAGCGCTTCGAGAAAACGGATGACTCCACCCAAAACACGCTGTGACTTCAGCGTTGGTTAACTGGTTCAGCCGCGACACACGGGCAATGGATCGCAAGCAACGGTTCTCGAAGACAGACAATCGACATAAGTCATCGGTAGGAGCAGAACATCTCGCAACCGTACAACAGTACAGCGCGGACAGTAGCACTGTAAACCCGTGCTTTGATAGAGAGACGGATGTTATGGCGGCGCCATAAATGCCTCACCCTGGAGAAGGCGAGACGAGCTGATAGGCATCGAAATCTCGTTTCCAACAACCCCACCAGCAGTTATGCAGCTTCCCAGGTAGACAAAACTCTTCCAGCGTCTTACCAATGATGGTGAGTGCAGGTAGGGGCGTATACCAGTCTTGAAAAAGCGCTTTACACTTGGATGGTGAAAAGTGCATGCCATACCGCGACGCTTCAATCGCCAGGCGGTTAAGTGTAAGTTGGACGGCCTGCGAACCGTCAGTCAACAAGACGATATCATCAGTGTAATCTAAAGCAACCACCCAACTACCTGGGAGGAGCTCATCGCCAGAATCCAATAAGTTTGCTAGAGCATTTTTGAGGACATCCTTAATGGCAAATTTGAAGTGGAATGGAGAGACAGGGCAACTTTTTCGAATACCACTGATGACAACAAAGAAACGCGAAAGCTTGCCATAAACCCGAACTCTACCCGAGGTCAGACTGGCTGGCCGAACAACCTCCAGGTGGTGCCAGCTGTGGTTCGGGTTGATCTCGTTCCAGCGAATAGTTCGGCGGCAGCGTTCCAAAACGTGGTGGGTTCTAGTTTGGCAAGCGCAATCCTTACAAATAACCACAAAGGTCCATTTAACAACAATGCGACATGGCGGATGTAACTCGCCAGTAAATAAAGTCAGCCTCTTCCTCTTCCGAAGGATGCCCACTCCACGAACGTCATCCAGTTCGAAGAGTACCTTTGATCCCTCCATACGATGGCGAACAGCAAACAAAATCAAGTATACACGCACCATGCCCACTAACACACAGACACACATATACAGATACGCAAATCCAGTATGCTACTGGTTAGCTTGTTATATTTTCATATAATTATCAACCATACCTGTTTGTGTTATCATGAACATGCCTCCTCAGGCGTGCCCCGCACTGCCAGAAATAAAACAGTTAGTTATTTATAGAACACGCAGAATGGAAGGGAACTTCCCTGGAATACCATTCCTCAATAAACAGTGCCATAACGCATCCCTGTCGACAGAATCGAAGGCAGTACGGATATCCAGGAACACAACAATCGTAGGCTTTTGATCCACATGGCGGAGCTCGAGAACCTGAAAATCTGATCGATGCAGCCGCGACCAGGGCGGAAGGCAACCTGTTCTTCTCGCTGTAGTGATTCACGCGTTGGGGATAATCTGCGAAGAATGATGGACATCAGAATCTTGCAAACGACGGGAACCAAACTTATGCCCCTGTAATTGGAGCAATTTGTGCGCAGGCCCTTTCTGAAGATGGGGACGACTGTCGACTCACTCCAGGATGATAGAATCTCCTCTATTGCGCAGACTTCTGAGAATAAAATGGTGAACTCTCGAAACAGCAAAGAACCCATGGTTAAATAGAGCAGGAGGTAGACCATCAGGGCCGGGTGCCTTATAACGTTTTAGGCAGCAATTTCCGCCAGATTTCCTGGTGAGAGGGAGGATCAATTGGGATAGTCCACTCATCAGCAGTGCGCGCCCCAGGAGAAACAGACGGAATTGGCGGCCAGGAAAACTGCGAGCGAAAATGTTCGGCCCATCACTCCAACCGTCCTTGAATGGTGATTAGGGAGCCATCATCTTCGCAGATTGTTTAGCTTACTCCTGATCGGAAGCCTTCGGTGACTCGGATGAGGGGGAATAGCTTTCTGTTATTACCAGAGAGATTATCAAGTACAAGATCTTTTGTATGTTCACACCACCAGATCTCACGGTCCTTCTGTAAGCTCCTACACAACGCTCGATCCAGAGATCGGCGTTCCTCGCTAGCTGAAGGTATTCGTTAATACTAGACCTGAGTCGCCTTCTACTAGAATGGGCACTGGTAGGGCGGAAAAGGACCTGCGACTGACCACCAGAAAAACCGCGAACCGGAGACCTTGTTCACTGACCGCTCATCTGCTTTTGAGGTCCATGGTGGCCTCCTTTAGCTTCAGCCCACCGGCAAGCGGAAGGTCCGGCTGAACATTAATCTTAGCACCTTTCAGCTTAAAAGCAAACCGCATGAGAGCGTTGCGTTCCACTGGGGCAGAGAGTACTACACGAAGTAGCCGCGCTCGAACGTTTGGTGCATTACCTGGGACGTTCCCCAGTCTAATTAACTTCCTGGCCGTAAGGTCTGGAAAACCAGGTGTAAGAAGCTTTGTTACGCACCTTTTAAACCACTGTGGGTCATCCAATGTGAGACCAGCAGGAAGGACAGCTGTGGATTCGGCCGTATTACGGAATATAACGCTACTAACTGAAAGAATCACCACGACGGGGTGTATTAACCCCATGGGTCTTTGATTCGACACTTGGTGTAGGTGGCTTCACCACTGGTGATGGGACCGTCCTTATCCCCTCAGGTGGCGTAGCAACGGCAGTGCGTTTTTCGCTCGTGTCAATGCCTTATTTTTTCGGGACATCGAGTCCACTGAAAGGCTTTATGGCAGATTTGGTCTGCTCTTTTGTTTTGAGAACGGGAACAGGGGTTCGTGACGCTTTTAGCAGAGTCAAGCAAACCGTCAGAACGTGCCTTATCGGTGACAGTCGAGATATCCGGCACCGACTGACAAGTAGTGCGTGTTGGAATCTTCGCCTACGCACAACAGGCAAACAGCTTGACAAGTAACGACACTTGGCTTGTTTCCCGTGCCGAGACAAATACAGCTTCTTGTTTGGCTGAAAGCTTACGGGTTTTCCAAGCTCTTTCGCCTTACTCTAATGGACCCTTGAAACAGTAATTCGGCGTCGAGCAGATTAACTCTAGATACCACGTCAGAAGCAGCTTTATTTCTCTGGTGCACAGTCATCTGGATGGGCGACACAATGATTGATGCCACAAGTTGATCTCCAGTGTAAGAGATCAAATCTACGTTGTTGGAGACTTGAGACATCATCATGAGCAGAGCAACTTTGCGACGCGAATCTGAGGGCATCGAGAACGAACGCTCTACATTTCGCAGCCGGGCATCAAGAGATTCGTCTCTTTTATGAAAGGCCGCGCGGCCTTACCGGCGGTTGCAGTAATTGACACAACTGAAAAGCAAGTTTTCGCTGGAGGCCAGCGCTGCGTAGTGCTCGGTATTTAGACCCGTGCAAAGCTGGTGGTACCATCGGTTGCAGACATCGCATTGCATGCCGCCGGAATCGTCAGTTACCGGCATATTACAGCCTGGGCTGCCACAAAATGCGATAGCCTCAGAATCCAAGCCAGCTTGTGTGCATTGCGAGACCGGCATAGTGGAAAACAGGGCGGAATTATAACGTATACAATAGTAAAACGATTTTAATAAAAAAGCAAAAACAGAGTACAAAATGGGATTAAAACTAGGAACCGAAAAAATAACCAGTAAGCGCCGAAGACGCTTTGACCAGAACCGCCTTAATCGATTCAAAATAGTTCGGATCAGAGGAAATTTGACAATAATCAAATACCGTTTCAAGTGTTTACTTAAACACTGTTTACCACAATATTGTAGCTAAAACGCTCGATAAGTATGGCACGCCAGAAAACCGGGTTACCGCGTAGTACTCACAGACATTAAGGGGCCAAAAGTTACTAAATCACTGGGATGGGTGATATCCACCCAAAGCTTTTGTGTGAACTCGCAAGCGAGCTATGTGGCCCAATTACGCGTTTGTTTCAGCTGTTGCTTCACAGCTGCTCCTTGCCCAAAGACTAGAAGGATGCTATCGTCTGCCCGATTTTTAAAGTGTGACAAGTATATCCCTGCCAATTATGGACCGGTAATTTTGGCAAGCGTACTGGTCAAGATATTGGATAAGTTGGTTAGGGATGTCACTGAAAACCATCTGCAGGAGTTTGGTCTGCTCAGTCCACTTCAGCACGGGTCACCACTGCATGACTAATTTGCTAGTTGCACGCGAATGTTGGGCAGATGCTTTGGATCCGGGTCATGCAGTAGCTGTACTGTTTATTGACTTCTCCAAAGCGTTCGACACTATCATATTCTCGCCTCTCCTTGAAGCTTCAGTCCTATGACATATCAGGGCGTGCTCAAAAATGGATTTCCAAGTTTCTGGCAGGGAGAAAGATGTGTTCATGTAAGGTCCAGTCTGTCTTTCCGCCAGTCAGTCCTTAGCCGGGTCCTACAGGGTTCGCTCCTTGGCCCATTGTTACTTTCTGTGTGTCAATGAGCTGCCCGAACTGCTGCAGTTACTATCTCTAATGTTTGCAAATAACCTCAAGTTTCGGCAGTGTCCGAGCTCGATGGACCCCAGACTCTACAACGGGCCCTCGATAAACTTTGGGACTGGGCTGACCTGTGACAGTTGCCCGATTACGGCCAAATGGCCCGCAAACGCGTTACCTGCTTGGCGGGCATGAACTGCTACATGTTTTCTAACTGACAGACCTAGGGGTCACGTTGTCTTCAGAACATACATCCAGTGAGAACTGAAGAAAAGCTACTTGCGAGGGTTGCAGAATGTTGTGGATGATTCACAGGGCATGTTAGTTAGGTTATTCTCAGCGTTTGTCAGGCCACACTTGGAATACTGCATCTAGTTTTGTCCACCTTGCTTAATCAGGGATAGGATGTCAGTGGAGTGTTGAGAGTAGGAACCAAAATGTTTCATGGACTACGGAACGTTTCTTAACCAGAAAGACTACTTGAGCCGGAAATGCTCTCAATGCATTATCCTCGGCATCAAGGCGACCTGATCTTGACCTATTGCAGTTACCAGTAAAAGCGGACCTGATTTATCTAAGTTTTTACAACCGGCTCGGCTTCCATCTCTCCGAAGTCACCCGATGAAGCTACACAAACCTCGATCGGATATAGTCCGGGTGCACTTTCGTTTATCACGCTGAGTGGAAGATTCCTGGAATACACTGCCAGAGAACGCGGTATTGACACCAACAGCGAAAGAGTTCGAAAAACGACTTGACGCCCTGGCCTTCAGTTCTTAATTTTCCCCTTCACACCTTAGCTTATTCGCTTTATTGCATTAGTAAACCCAGTATTTTTTGGTTCCTAACGCTTTTATTACTTTCGTACCTCTGCTTTTTATTCCACGTGACCGGTGCGGCGTGGACTGCCAATGCAGGTCACGTGGGTAGTAACTGGTTGACTTTGGTGTGATTCGTGTGTGCTGATCTGACTCTTCTAGATTCCAGTTATCGTGGACGAATAATACGCCGGATCAACCACGCGCCAAGGAAGGAACACCCACGGGAATTTATCCTACTGTTCCAGTCCCATTTGAAGTTGATTATCCTATCGTTCCGCGTCTAACTGTACTTGTCTACAGACTGATGTCAGACACCGTGGATGTTTGCATTGTAATTTCAACGTAACTAAGTGGTAACAGCTTACATTCGTTCGGACTCAGTGACAAGTCCCATGAATCAGACAACTTTGCTACTGTGCCAAGCTCTTTCGATAACGTGTTCGTACCTCCCCTACTGACAAGCTGTATGCCCCATCCGCGGGTAGCGTGCTTCTTTGTGTTTCGTTACCGTCCTGAAGATTCATTCTGAACTTATTGAATAAAGTATACAATGTCTTCCAAATGCTTGGATTTTTGTAAGGCTGTCACTTCTCGGTCGAAGGCTATTGAATGTTCTTCCTACGAAGGGTGGCTACACATTGCATGTTATAACATCGCTCCAGATATGTACGACTACCGCAGAGGACCACTTCCTCAATCGTCGTCGTTATTTGTGAACCGTCCCGCGCTGGACTGAGTGTCCGTCGCGTTTCGAATGGCCTATCTCCAATCAGCCCAAGTCCCTCATGTCTGCATTCTGTGCAAAAGCAGAAGGATCCTCCGCTGCCCCCCAACGACAAGTATACCCTGGTCTGTCGGACTCCAACAAAGAAGGCAGATACCGACACTGCACCGCTTGATGGACTGCCTGCACTGAACCCGCGTTTCACTTCTGCTCAAACCGAGACAACCAGCGATACTGCCTCCTAGACATCCCCATGCTTCTCATCATCCGCTTCTGGTCCGATTACCTCACCTTGTAAGCGAGACCGGGTGCAATGCTCCTCAATTTCTGCGACGCCGATGGCTGTTGACCACAGTGAAGCCCAAAATACCAAGACCTATGCATCCGTAGCAAAAGAATGTGCATCTATGTCCTCGCCAGTACGAGTGGCTGAAAGTCATTATCATCAACAGCAGTACATTAGCCATTTGAACTGATGCTTCACTGCCATACAACCATTAGGACCTATGAAATAAAGAATAAGAGGGAGAGAAGGGAGACTTACCAGAAAACCTTAATGCCCTAAGCAAACATTTCGAGTCAAGGCGCCTACACCTTACGTATACAACATACCGTCACAAACAGCTGGCTATCGTGCAAAGATAAGGCGGCATCGACGAAACAGCTTCCTTGCGGCTTTCACTGCCCCGCGTCATAATCAGCCATTACCCCGCAGATAACTCAGTACCAAACACACATTAAACAGGCAATCCAATTAAGAGACGGCAGCAGACGCGCCACTGGTGTCTACTAAGAGCCATGTCCTGTAAAGTCGCAAGCCAAACACAAGCCGAGTCACGTGGACTCCAGCTCGGAAGGCGAAACGAACCAACGGCACCCAGTTTGGTCATCAGTGACTTCATTTCCCGCTGCCAAGTCAACTGTCCACCTCGAGCCTTGCGCCACCCTACACCTGGCAGACTAAACAAGGCCATCCTAGGTAAGCGGTGACCAAGCATAGGTAGCATGTGCCCGAGCCAACGCAACTTATTCAGTACTATATGTTGTTCTAGGGAGCTAGCATGATTATCACCACCTAGTACTCGCCTACGCACATAATCGTTGCGGACACGCTGGTGTCATCTGACACCAGCAATGCTTCGCAGACAACGATGGTGAAAGACTTGAGGGCGTCTCAGATCTTCAGACCGAAGGGGCCAAGTCTCACCACCATAGAGCAGAACGGTCCTCACTGTGGCCTTGTATACTCGGCCTTTCAGACGGAGGGAAACTCCCTTCTGTCGCCAAAGACGCCACAGGTTCAAGAAGGTAGCTCTGGCTTTGCAATGTGTAAGCTCACGTCAGTTTCTATGCGCCCATCATTGCTGATGCAGCTGCCAAGATAAGTGAATTGATCAACCACCTCGAGTTCCTCGTTAGCAAGCGTCAAGGGGTCATCAAGTGGCTGGTGGTCCTGCAGCAACACTTTGCACTTTGAAGGTGCGAAGTGCATACCAAATAATGGGATCACTATGTATAGGCTATTCAGGGTTAATTGTGCCGCCTCAACATTGTCGAAAAGTAAAACGATATCGTCCGCATTATCTAGATCAACTAACTATTCACCAGGCAGCACTTCAAAGCCTACATCGTGAGATTCCGCAAGGGAACACTCAATGATAGAATCCAGGACGAAAAGGAACAAAAATAAGGAAATCGGACAACCCTGAGGAACGCCATTTGTGGTCGGAAAGCCATCCGATAGGACACCGTGGACCCTGACGCGGCCCGTAGTGTTCGAGTACAGAGCACGAAGGATGTTCACATAATTCGTGGGAACACCTTTCCGAGCAAGTATTTCGAACAGAATCGATCGATCGACTGAATCGCACTTTTGAAATCGAGGAAGCCAGCTGCTGTCGGTCTGCAGTATGTGTGGCGCTGCTCTAGCACCTGCCGCAAAGTGAATATATGGTATATACAGTCACCCATCGCAATGAGACTGGACCTTACCGTGGTGCGATGGTTTGTGTGCCTCAGTGATCCATTGAGCTATACTGGGTGGTGCATTTGCACCTTCAAAGGCACTCATACCAGATTGGTCAATGGTTAGAGGCCAGACAAACTCAGCCTCCTGGTCCTCCAGGTTGGGGGTTGGAATGAGGGTGGCACCTTATTCCTTAAAACGGACTCCATGTAGCCCACCGCCAACACCCGCTGCCTTGCGGTAAGGTTTTTGAACCAAAGACTTTGGTTGAGAACCCTAATCGTTCTCCTGTCTAGGCCTAGGCAACCTGACAGTATCCTGCCCACGCAATACAATGAATCTTTCCTCAAACAATTTCTTGATGCTCTGGCTACCGCAAAGGATAATCAACGGTGCCCTATCTGCTGCATCGAGCAGGGTGGATAGGGGTTTGGATGCTACCGCTCAAGCCTTCCCGTCTTCTTATTCCCCCTCTTACGCTTTTTCACTCTTACCGTCCCCTTCCAACTTCACTTATATCCCCCCAGTTTTCAACCCCCGATTCTTGGCCCTCCCCCAACATGCGTTGCTAGGCATTTACCTCCTACTTTCAACACACATGTGAACGCGGAGCGTCACTCCTCCCCTGTCGACAAGCCCAGGTCCAACCAAACGGTCCATTCCAGTTCATCGGCTTCCATTTGGAGCCCTGGATCCTCCTTCAGATTGGCATGTCTCAATGTATGCACACTGCTACAAATCGGTCAACAGGCAGCACTTGCCCGAACATTAGAGACCCTCTCGATCGATATCTGCTGCTTATCAGAGACTGGCCTGCAGGACTCGATCTCTGTGCTCACTCTGCGATCCCTTCAGGTGACGCAAGCAGTGTTTTCTCATTGCGCCTATCCGGTGACGATGCAGCTCCGAGCACCGGCCAAACTGGTGTTGGCATTGCCCTGAGTCCCCGGGCTGAAGCTGCTCTGGTTGATTGGATTCCAATCAGTAGCCGGATGTGTGCGGTCCGATTGGCTGGCTCGTTCAAAGCTTCGAGGTCGCGCGGGACTAATAGATGTCTATACATCATCGCTGCCTACGCGCTCACAAACTGTAGCGATGATTCGGTAAAGAACGACTTCTACCGCCAACTGACCCAGCTCCTTCGCCACAGAAGAAGCACGGACACTGTTGTGCTGGTGGGGGATCTGAACGCACAAGTTGGAAAGTTGTCCACTGATGAAATGCATTTGGGCGGTCGGCACGGTGCAGACTCCCGTAATGATAACGGTGAGCGGTTACTTCATTTATGTGAAGATGCTCGTTTATTTCTTGCGAGCACTAACTTCCGACACAGCACCCGCCGGAGGGTGACTTGGCGCCCACCAGCCTTGGACACAGATCGATCACATTGCTATCAGTTGCCGCTCGAGACGCTGCATCCAGAACTGTTGCTCGATTTGGAGCACATGTGTGGACACCGATCATGCACTTGTATGTGCTGACATTCGGATGCGTTTTGGCGGACGCCCACGACGAGGATGTGAGCGCAGTGACACCAGCTAACTGACAATGCCAGCTGTTCTGAATGCGTATCGAAGTACGCTGACATGCGAGTTGAGTAATCGCTCACTGGAGACAATTGATGGTCACTGGTCACATGTTCGCCAGACCTTACTAGCAGCAGGCAAATCCTCATGTGGTATGTCTAATAGCCAACATGGACATTGGGTCTCTTCTCGGTCTCTGGAACTTAACGACGCTCGCCGGCATATCCCGGCTGGAAGTGAACACAATGAAACTCACAAAGAGCTCCGGGAAAAACTCAGTGCTCGCCTGAAGAGAGACCGCGAATCTTGGTGGTCTGTTCGTGCGTCAGAGATGGAAGTGGCCGCTTCCCTTGGAAACCATCGTAAGTTATTCCGTCTGATAAGGGAAACGGGCAGCAGGAGACCTGGTGTTAGTGAAACAATTTGCGATAAGAATGGACAGCCTATCCACAATTTGTCAAAACGTTTGGAACGTTGGGCTGAGCATTTTGAAAAGCAATTTAATCGACAAGAATTGTTCCATTCGCCGGTCACTGATCGCCCTGCTCCCTGGGCTGTCCACCTCTCTCTCAGAATCGAACGTAATCGACTGTTGAAGTTGAACAAAGCCGTGGACCAGATGATCTTCTTCCAGCTCTCTTCAAATCGGAGGTCTGCTCTTGTTAATCTTACATGAATTTCAGTGAATGGAAGGAATCCACGACTGGACCGTCCGTTTTGTTCCATCTTAAGCGGTGGTCGGAGACCATAAGATTTCTCCATCCCCAATATGCCTCAATCCTAAACTACTGGCTCAACCACTTCGTGAGGACAAGCCGGTTTCGTAGCGTGGATCCTTTCACCTTGCGTCAGTGTTGGCCCGTCACAATATTGCGGCCCGTTGTGTTCGACATAAGGTGCCTTCATTCCGTTGATCGAATTGCCCTTTGGAATTGTCTACTCAGGAAAGGTGTGCCCGAGAAATATGTAAATATTATCCAAGCATTATATGCGCGTAGCACGGGCAGAGTGAGGGCTTACGGCAAGCTGTCGCCACCCTTTACTATCTCCCGCTGTGAGACAAGGATGCCCGTTGTCACCTTTCCTCTTCAACTTCGCTATTGACGAAGTCATGGAGATTGCATTTACAGGACATGACTTGGAAGGTGTGGAGCTTCTCCCAGGAGAACGACTTCTTGACTTGGAGTATGCAGACGACATTGCCCTCATCTGTGACAGCTCCCAGACGTGTCAAGCCGCGCTGGACAGATTAGCACTGGCTGTCAGTCGCTTCGGGCTTTGCTTTGCATCACCGACGTGCAAAGCGTTTCTCCAAGATTGGCAGGGATCGTCCCCTGTGCTGACCCTTGGTGGGGATCAGCTAGAAGTCGTTCAGAAATTCAATTACCCGGGAAGTTGTATCAGGGCCCTTGGGATCGAAGACGAGATCACGAACCGCATAGCGAAAGCTCGAAGTGCTTTTGCTAACCTTCGCCACCTATGGCGGCGGCGCGACATTACTCTCGCCCTGAAGGATAGAGTGTACAATGCAGCGGTACGTTCGACCCTACTGTACGGTTGCGAAACCTGGCCCCTAAGATCGGCGTACATAAAGAAGCTAGTTACGTTCGAGCATCGGTGCCTTCGCAGTTTGGCTCACATCTGGTGGGAACACCACGTGAGTAACGAGCGTGTTCGACGCCTTGTTTACGGCCCAGAAAAAGGGAATGAACCGCTCAGCAACGTTATTTCTCGCACCAGGCTCCGGTGGCTGGGCCACGTGCTGCGCATGCCAGCCCACCGACTCCCTCGACGTGCGTCGTTTGCTCACCGGGGATGTGGGTGGAAGAAGAGGAGAGGTGGCCAAGCGATGACTTGGTCCAGGGGAATGAAGTCCCTCACTTCGGAGCTAGCCTCGATTGGAGCTTCACAGCTCCCTGGTTGGGCTCCAAAAGAGAGTGAACACGTTTGGCTGGATACACTTGCTGACATGGCAAGGAGCCGACCTCAGTGGCGTTCCTGCTGTGAGTTTCTTTGTCCCTCCCCATCCCTTTTAGCCTCCCCCCTCCATGTACGATCTCATTTAGTAGGGTGAAACACAATATTTTTTCTTCTTTTTGCCTAGTAGCTGGCTGGCAGCTTACCGGAACGATGCCTATCCGTTGCTGGTAGCTCAGCTGGCATGCAACTGTCGTATTTATTTTTCCTTTATGTAGTGTATGTTTGTATGTATTTCCTTTATGTATTGCGGTACAATAGCGGAGGTGTTTCACCACTAGCTGACATGTATAATGATGATGATGATGACTATACAGCCACGTCCTGGGCGCAAACCGGCCTGCTCTTCCTTAATCGGAGAATACCGTTTCGCAGTGAGGCGACGAATGATAATCGAGGCCAGTAATTTTGTCACAACCGGCGTTAGGCTAATACCCCTGTAGTTAGAACAGTCTGTGCGACTGCCCTTCTTGCATATTGCCACTATAATCGAGTCGCTCCAATTAGCCGGGACACTTCATTCCAGATACATTAGAATGAAGAGGTCAGTGCTTTGCAGAGGACCTCACTTCCATCCTTAAATAGTGCAGGTGGGAGGGAATCCGGGCCAGCGGCACGAAAACGATTAACCGCTGTGATCGCATTTCGGACCTCGACCTCCGACGAAGGCTCTAAACGAACCGTCCATGGCTTGTCCTGCACCACCTGAGTAAGAAGAGATCCGGGAGCAGGGGGCCAGCTGAACTGATGTTCAAAGTGTTCAGCCCAACGAGCCATTCGGCGCTCCTTATTGTGTATCAACGCACCCGCGCTGTCTCTGATTGTCTCACTGACGCCTGGTTTTCTGGGACCAGTGGTGCGGAGTAGCTGGAAGGGCTTGTGACAATTGCCTACTGCCCTGGTCTCCTCCATTTCTTGAGCCCTACCGGTCCGCCAGGATTCCTTGTCAGCACTTAGGCTCTGCTTTAGTTCACGCCTAATAGCCCGTCCGGTCACATTGTGTTCAGAGCCAGCCGGGAGGTGCCTTCTAGATTTCAACAGGTTCACCGACCTCTCGGATATCCAGTGACTGGTGCGGTGACGATGGATAGTACCACAAGCAGATGCTCCTGCGTCGTGCATGGCGGCCGAGATCCTATTCCATTGAAGCTCAGTGTCATTATGACAAGACAGCGGAAGTTCGGTATGCAGTGCTTGACAGGCTTATCTGACCGAGGACTGAGACAATTTCTCCGTCGCCAATCGTAGAGGACGCTTGGTGCGCCTCCCGGTAAAGTTCATGGAGAAACGACAGCGTACCAAGGCATGATCAGAGTCGACACAGGTACTCCAGTGTGAGCGGCAATCTAGTATGGAACCACGCCATCTGTAACTTATGGTAATGTGGTCAATTTGGGTCCATCCATGTCCAGCTACAGGAGGACGCCATGTGGCACTTCGGCGTCCACTGTGTCTAAAATCAGTGCTACTAAGAAACAACCGGTGCTCCGCACACAGTTGCAGCAGACACTCACCGCTGTCAGTCCGTTCGGAGTTAAGCCCACAATTACCACCCAGCTGAGCTTCCGAAGAGCGCAGACGCCCTACTTGTGCGTTCATATCCACTGCAAGTACTACAATGTCTGAACTAGTGGCACTGCGTAGTAGCGCGTTCAGTTCATAATAGAATGTCTGCTTGACAGCTTTAGAACTGCAGTCGGTGAGGGCATAAGCGGAAATCACAAACAAACAGCGTTTTGTACTAGTCCGTGTAACAATCTTAGCTGATGTCGTCAAACGGACTGTACATAAACGGCTGCTCACCAGAATCCAATCAACGAACGATGGCATAGCGTTGGAGCTCAGAATGATACCTACACTAGCTTGACCCGTGAGTACTGCATCGGCGTCTCCGGATGAGTGCAATCAATAACGAGAGGATAAGCTGGGTGCAGTTAATTCAATAACCCGGTTTGGGTCATTGATCCTAGTTTCGGACACAACACACATCAATATCCAGTGTGTCCAAGGTGCGTGCGAGTGCAGCCTGCTGACCTGTTTGTCTTAGAGTGCGGACGTTGAATGTCGCCATGGAAACGGGACAGCGTAGCCTTATAAGGGACTTTTGCCTATATGCGTCCGATAGGTGCGGTGGGATGGTGGCTGCAGATGGTTCGACTCCATTGGTATTTCGGTTGCTGTCAGTTAAGCTGGGAATTGTAGAAGGTTAGTAATGGGGGTCGGGATGGAAGTGAAAAAGGTGGAAAAGAAAGGAGGCGCCAGCATTAGCATGTTTTCGCTTATCCGCCCTGCTGTATGCAGCAGATAAGGCGACCCTTGATAATCTGCGCAAATGCCGATGCAGGATGAAGTTTATGTTAGAAGAAAATATCATGGTTGTATGTGGGCTAAGACACTGCCAGGGTGCCCAGACCTAGACAGAAGGATGATTAGGGTCCTCAGACAGATGTCAAGATGAAACGCCAACCAATGTCTTCGCAATCGCAGTTGAAGCTAGTTCTGGATAGAGCCGGTTAGCTGGAAAAAAGCTTAAGGAAGGTCCACCACCCCACAAACCGCAGCTCCCCGATAACAACAAATCACCCTCTCGTCGCCGTTGCCTAACCACCATAAATGCTCCTGAGTCGTCCAAAACAACTCCAGCTATAAGGATTATGGATGATCAAGAGTTTCTGAAACGGATGATCTCCTTACTGCTCGAAGGTGAGCCAGGAATCAACATCGCCACCGCCTTCAGCCTTGGCAAGAAACAGGAGGACTCCTCTAAGGTCCGTCCATTGAAGAGTGTCGAAGCGATGATGAAGTCCACTGCATTTCCCGACGAGCTCCGCGTCTTAAAGGTGAAGCATTTTTCGTACTACGAGACCTCTCTTCGGAGGATCGAGTGAAAATGAAGCAAGCGGTTGATGAATTCAGATCTCGTCGTGATAACGGTGAGACGATCCTACATATCGTGGATTTCCGCGCACTTCGAAAAACGTCAACAACTCACTGGAGACCACTCCTTGTCATGCCCGGACTGCGCGTAAGTTCTTCCAATGTGCACAGTCTCAGAAAGAAACTAGACGAAGTTAAGCTACTTGCCGCCATGAATCAAGCGGATCTTATAACTTTCACCAAAACCTGGTTGTCCTCGGATATCCAGGACTCGGAGGTGCAGATTCCTGGATATCACCTTTGCCGGGCAGACCGTCATGGAGGAAGACCTGGGGACGGTGTGATATCTTGTGGAAGATGGACCTCAAAGCTCATCTGATTGAAGCTACCTGTAGCAACGATGGCGACTTTGAAACTCTCTGGTGCCATGTTCATGAAGGATGCAGATCTCACATGGTCGGTGTTGTCTACAGGGCGCCATTGGGTTCCGGAGCTTGCCTGCTGGACGCGATCAAAAGACTGGGTGACTTCAATGCCCCGAGTACCGACTGGGACCAACTGCATTGTCTTCCCTCTTCAAATGCTTTTGATTTCGCTCTTTTAGAGACGGTTCTCGAATGTAACTTATTCCAATATGTCACAATGCCTACTCGTATAACTGCAAGACAAACATCCCATATTCTTAATCTTGTACTCTCGCCGGCACAATCAGATGTCACCGGCCTAGCCGTTCTTCAGCCCATTAGTAAAAGCGATCACTGTGTGGTTTCATTCCTCTAAACTCGACACCTTACTATCCATAACCAAGATCACCTCCGCAGAAATTTCTAGTGTTGATCCCCAAGGCCTACAAACGGCCGCCAGTACTGTGGACTGGAATAATAACCGAACCGTTGGACTTAGAGGATGAGTGGAACCACTTGTACTCCAAAATGATTGCGCTCGTTGAGCAGGTCGTTCCTGTCTACAAAAGACCATTTGCCAGAGGTCCACCATAGATTGATTGAGAACTGAGGGACCTAATGAACAAAAGACGGAAACTGAGGGTCCGATTCAAGCTCACGCAATCCGAGTCTGACTATTCGGAATATAAAGTGGCGAGGAATATCTGCAACTTGAAAAAATCGAGGGAAGCGGCATATGTACGAACTCGGTCTGGCTGTGCAATCCAAGACCACTCCCAAGACACTCTTCTCTTACCTGAAGAAAAGTACCAGAGCAGGCAGTGGTATTCGTGCCCTGTATTCCTTGGAGCATGTCGGGTTACTTGACCATGACGCTGCGAAAGCCAGTCTCCTGGCCATGTAGTATTTATCTGTTTACTCGATGGAGACGCCGGTTCCAAGTGACACGGTGCCAATACTCCTTTCTTCGTTGGAGCAGGTAGAAATGAGAGCTGATATCGTTGCCAAAGGCATTCGTGAATTAAATCCGAACTCCTCACCGGGTCCTGATGGGTTGCATCCACTGTTCCTCAAGACTGTGGCCGATTACATTGCTACTCCTGTTTGCCGGGTATTTCGCCATTCCCTTGAAGTTGGGCGGCTCCCGATTGCTTGGAAAGTGTGGATTGTTAAACCTATACACAAAGAAGGGGATCGTCAGAATCCTGCCAATTATCGACCCACCTGCTTAACGTCAATATTGTGCAAGGTAATGGAGAGGATTCACAAGCGGGCACTTCTTCTGCACCTCGAGAACCTAAACGTCATCTCTTGTGCGAAGCTTGGTTTTCGGCGGACACGCTCATGTTCTTCGAATCTGCTTGTGGCCAGTGAAAGATGGGCGAAATCATTAGATGCTGGGAAACGTTTGGATGTTATTTTGGTCAACGTTAGCAAGGCCTTTGACAAGGTTCTTCATGAAAAGCTCCTTTATAAACTACAAGGAATCGGTGTTTCCGGGAACGTTCATTCTTAGATCGCTGCTTTTTTGGATGACCGGACACTGCGAGTCGAGGTGCACGGAACTTACTCCGCTCCTGTGCTTATGACTAGCGGTGTCCCACAGCGAACGGTCCTGAGCCCAAAACTTTTCAAGATCTTCATCAATGACCACCCGTCCGAACTTTAGTTGGACTGATTGATTTACGCTGACGACTTGAAGTTGTGGATGGTGGTATCCTGTCTTGACGATGCGGACCGATTACAGGCTATACTTGATACGTTACAGGAGTAGTCAGCCAAATGGCGGTTGCCCATAAATCGCTATAAGTGCCCGGTCCTCACCATTGGTGCTCCTGAGCCTTCCGAGACGTACCACATTGGTGGGGCGTTACTCAGAACCCCAATCCTTGAAAAAGACCTCTGCGTGTTGGTGTCATCTGGTCTACGGACTACACAGGACACGTTACGAAGGGCTGCTGCTGCCAACTGCATGTCCCATGCCATACGAAGAGCCTTCTCGCGTCCGACTCCGGATATCTTCCGACTCTTGTTTACTTCCAATATGCGCCTCCTTCTCGAATACGGATTACCTGCCCTCTTCCATCTCACCAAGTCCTAACGTGACCTCATTGAGAAGGACCAACGGCTGGGATCAAAATACATTTTGGAGGTACGGGACTTGCCTTACCCCTAAGACTTCAGCGGATGAATCTGTTCTCAAGTTCAAGTTCATTTGGGACCTGAACTACAGGATAACCCCGTGAATGTTCCTTCTTTTAAGTATCGTCGGATCGGGAATTGATAGGTCTGCTTGAGATGTTAAAAACCCTAAAACAGATACCGCATCACACCCTCCCCAACCAATTGCTGCCCACAGCTTCCTGCCCAGCAGTCCCTGTCAGGCCGGTTTATGTGAGGTAAAAGAGTGAAAGGTAAGCTAAGAAAAAAGGGGGAATGTCAGCTAAATAATTATCATACCAATGTATGAAAAGAAGTCAGAAAAAAAACGAAGGGAAAGTTGAAGATACAAGTCGGTTAGGAGAAGGGGAAGGTTTGGTACTGCCACCCAAGAGCATCTAACTGACGCCCGAAACACCCAACCGCAGACTCCCTAACGACGTGCTCCGGAAGCGAGTTCCAACATACAATAACTCGGCGCGACAAGCGAGTTTCCGTCCTTACGCGGTCAGAACTCAGTGTGTGCACTTTCAACGGGTGACCTCGGAGACGGCAGCTTGGCGGGACTAAATAGCCAGGACAAGTCGGGACCGATCTTACCCGTTAAAATACGGTAAGTGAGGATCAAGTCTCCTCTAATTCTGCGGTAGTGCATTGAGTACATGCTAAAGCTAAGCCAACGTTCGGGATACGCTTGTCTCCGGAATCCTTGCACTAACCTTGTACCCACTATATATATATATATACATATGTATATATATACATATATATATATATATTATACACAATCTGTGGTACAGATATAGTGCCATCGGAATCATGGCTGAATAGGAAAACAATATGAATAATAAGAAAAGAGCAACAACAAATGCTTTTTTGCCTATTTTACCACAGAGTTTTTGAAATTTTTTCAGTTTGTTCCTTTTTTTAGGGGGAGGAAGAAGGGACACCGCAACAAACCGATGCACACGTCCGCCATTGACATCGATCTTGAGCCATAACTTACAAGGCCTTCAACCAGCAAGTATCCTCATCTCTCGGACCCCAACCAGGTAGGCGACAACAACCGGCCGAGGCCAACTGTTTCGTCAACTTTTTCATGCGGCTTCTCCATGTTGTAGGCTGTCCATCACACCGTCTCTTCCAGCCCTGTCCAGCAAGTGCAAACAACGCACGACGGGGGTAACGCTGGACAGGCATGCGCAATACGTGTCCCAACCACCGCAATTAATGCAGTGAGATGAGCTCCTCGAGCGAGTGGCTTCCACGTCCCAAGACACGCTAACTTCCACATTGCTTACGTGGTGCTGCCACCACACACGGGCAATGGACCGCAGACAGCGGTGCTCGAAGACGGATAGCCTGCGCAAGTCATCTTTACGAATGGACCAGGTCTCGCATCCGTAAAACAGTACAGCACGAACAGTTGCACAATAGACCCGCCCTTTGATTGAGAGACGAATGTCGTGGCGACGCCACAAATGCCTCAGCCTAGAAAAAGCGAGGCCTGCTCTCGAGATGCGCATCGAAATCTCGTCTCCAACAGCCCCACCAACAGTGATGCAATTTCCCAAGTAGATAAAGCTCTCCACAACCTCTAGTGTCTCACCAGCAAGCGTGAGTGCAGGCAGAGGCACCTGCCAGTCTTGAAGGAGAGCCTTGCATTTGGATGGCGAAAAGTACATACCATACTTTGATGCTTCAATCGCCAAGCGGTTTAATGCAAGTTGGACGATCTGTAGATCGTCACCCAGCAAGACGATATCATCAGCATAATCCAAATCAACAACTCGACTACCTGGGAAGAGCTCAACGCCAGCGTTCAACGAATCGCTCAGAGCGTTCTTCAGGACATCCTCAATGGCAAAGTTGAATAGGAACGGAGAGATAGGGCATCCTTGTCGAACTCCACTGGAGACCACAAATGTAGGTGAAAGCTTGCCATAAGCCCTAACCCTGCCCGAGGTCAGACTATATAGAGCGCGCAGTATGGAGACGAACTTCTCGGGGACACCGTTCCTCAGAAGGCAATGCCACAGTACTGTACGATCGACAGAATCGAAGGCTGCACGGATATCCAGGAACACAGCAATCGTTGGCCTCTGATACACATGGCGGATCTCGAGGATCTGGCGAAGTGTGAAGATTTGATCGATGCAGCCGCGACCAAGGCGAAACCCAGCTTGTTCTTCTCGTTGCAACGATTCGTGTGTTGGGGATAGCCTGCGAAGTATGATGGACACAAGCAGCTTGAAAACGACGGGGACTAAGCTTATTCCTCTGTAGTTGGAGCAGATTGTGCGCAGGCCCTTTTTGAAGATGGGGACGACTATCGATTCACCGCAAGATGATGGAACTTTCTCTTTCGACCAAATTTTCGAGAACAAAGCGGTGAGTTCTCTGACCAGCGATGCGCCACCATCTTTAAATAGAGCTGGGTGAAGACCATCAGGGCCGGGGGCTTTATAACGCTTCATGTGCCGGAGCTCCTGCTCGATTTCCTGGGAAGAGGGAGGGTCTGTTGGGGTAGACCACTCGGCCCCAGTGCGAGCGCCAGAGGTAGCAGGTGGAGCTGGGGGCCAACAAAACTGCGAGCCAAAATGTTCGGCCCATCGCTCCAACCGTCGTTGAAGGTTGGTGATTAAGGTGCCATCCGCTTCGCATATGGTTTCACTTATACCAGATCGAACACCTTCGGTGACTAGAGTGAGATGGAAGAGTTTCCTGGTATTACCAGAGAGACTAGCAAGCTCCATCTCCCTAGCACGTTCACACCACCAAGCTTCGCGGTCCATTTGCAGACTCCTGCGCAACTCTCGACCAAGGTATTGGCGTTCCTCACTGTGTCTGGAATCCGATGGGATCAAGCGGCGTCTGTCCATCAGCGACAAGGAGTCGGCGGAAATCCAATGTTTCGGTGGGTGACGGGTAACTCCATAAGTGTCGATACTGGCGGAAACTAACGCATCTTTGATATGCGCCCACTGCGAATCGAGATCACCGACAATAGTTGAGCCAAGCAAAGTTGACGGTGAGGCTTGGTACCTGGTTAAAATCGCAGCGTTTTGTAGATTCGCGACGTCCGGTCGGTAGTGGGCGCGCTTAGGTAATCCTCCGAAACGCATGCAAATCTTAGCACGAACCAATGCGTGATCAGAGTCTAGAAAAGTTGACCAGTACGATCGGCAGTCCGTTACGCTTCCGCGCCATCTGTAGCTGATTGCTATGTGATCAAGCTGGGAGCACTCTTGCGTTTGTGAGGGCGGGCGCCAGGTAGCAGTGTGTCTCCTCGAGTGTCGAAAACTAGTGCTCGAAAGAAACAAGCGATGATCAGAGCAAAGAGCAAGCAATCTGTCTCCATTGACTGATCGACTGCCACCGAGACCAAAACTACCCCCAATGTGGTGCTCGCTTGGTAGAAGGCGGCCAACCCGTGCGTTAAGGTCCCCGGCAAGAATGACTATATCCGTCCTTTTGGAGGAACGCAGAAGTTCATGTAGTTGTTGGTAAAAGCTATCTTTAACTGCATCCGGGCTGCAGTCTGTAGGGGCGCAGGCGGAGACGACAAACAAGGCACGCTTAACGTCTCGACGCCTGCTTACGTTACATGAACCTCTTAGTCTGACTGCACATAGCCGACTGTTGACTGGGATCCAGTCAAGCAGAGCTGATTCAGCCCTGGCACTTAATACAACCCCAACACCAGCTTGACCAGTGACGGAAGATTCTGGGTCTCCGGAAAGCCGCAAGTAGTATTTGGCGTCAGAGTTTACCGGAGAGGCCATCCTGATGACGGCGCTAGAGTCATGTAATCTGGTCTCTGAAAGACAACAGATGTCTACCGATAGCGTTTCAAGAGTACGGGCCAGACATGCTTGTCGTCCGATCTGCATCAAAGTTCGAACATTAAACGCTGCGAGGATGAATGGAGAACCAGGTCGAAGAAGAACTGGAGCTTCGGTGGAGTGAGAGGCAGTTGCGATCGCAGGACATTGAAAACCGGGAGTTTGGCTGTTGCTTCCATCAGTTGTGAGACGTGGGTCGTTTGTGACGGTGACCGTAGAAGACATAAGAGTACATGTAGGTGAAGGACGGGAGGTGGGGTGGTCTGTGAGTGGACATTGAGCGGTTGAGTTAAGACAGAAAAGAGACATAGCGTAGCAGTAGTGAGCGGTGTAGTCCATGATTCGTCAGTGGGCGTGATAATACCCGGCTGCCCAGGCCCAAGTAGAGGGTTGTCTTAGGGGGCCCTACCCCGAGCCTTGGATCAAAGATCTAACCTACAAGGCAGCAGGGCGATGTGAGGGCGTCGCAACCCGTTGGGAGCCGGTGACCAAATAGATGGTTCATACGCCTTTCGGTCCGTGAAGGACCAGGGCCCAACGCACCCTTAAAGTACAATGCCTCTCAGGGAGGGGCAAGGGGCAGTGACTTTATTTAGTGCCGAGTCACGTCCGCCACGCCGCAGTGTTTTTAAACGGACGTATGTGGCTTTTTATAGGGTGAACGCTTGCCAGGCGAAAACCCACCATGTCTTGGAACACTGTCACCGAACCATTCGCTGGAACGGGAAAAAACCCGAACCACCCAGCTGGCCCCACGAGGAGGTTGTTCGGCAAGGCAGCCACTCATAAAACCCACTTCACTTCCATCTTGTTTCTTACAAGACAAGGTGGACAAGCCTGGATACAGTACTCTAAGTGGGATCACACAAAAGCTGAGAACATATTCACAAAAATATTGGCCGTTAGGACACCGAAGGAGGGGCAAATAAACCACATGATCCGGAACCCACTACAAGCAGCCTTCCCCCAATTGTCCCCAGAGTGAAGCAATGAGATGTGGGTGATACCTAGATCAACCTGCTGAGTTACAACAGTGAGTTCACTTCTACCAACTACATAGCGCGTGGGGGGACTAGCACCCCCAATGCGGAGGACAGAACATTTAGCCTGATTTATTGGCATCAACCACAAGGTTGACCAATCTCAGAGCCTATCTAAGGCACACTGAAGTGCCTCCGAGCCACCAGGGATATCCACAATATTTCAGAGCTTGAGGTCATCAGCAAACAGTAGCCACGGTACTTCAAGCTCCTAGAGTAGGTCATTGACAAATTGCGAAAAGTAACGGCCCTAGAACCGAGCATTGCGGAACGCTACTAAAAACAGCTTGTCTAAGCGAAAGGCTACGCCCCACTCGTACACACTGTTCTCTGCCCTCTAGGAAAGCAGAATCCCATTTAAGGGCAGCTCTAGATATCCCATACGATCACAACTTCAATGAAAGTCGTTGATGTGGGACAGTACCAAAGGCTTTCGAGAAGTCAACGAAAAGAACGTCGATAGCGTGACCGTTATTTACTGCCTCAGCCCAGTTTTCACGACTTACAGGTAAGGTTGTCAGACATGAAAATCCCTTACGGAATCCGTGCTGTGCCGCACCGAGAAGGTTAAACTTAATCAGGTGATTCCCCACCGAAACCCTGACAAATTTTTGAGACAACTTAACTACTACACTCGTTAAGCTGACAGGCCGGTAGTTCGTAGGCAGAGCTCTGTCACCACCCTTAGAAATTGGACACATGATTGCCTACTTCCATTCCCAAGGTAAGGCAACCTGTCGAGCGATATCGTAAAAATGCATGTCAGAGGGTCACTTAGCTCAGCGGCTAATTCATGCATCAGCTTCAAGTTCAAGCGGGACTAGAACGATAGGATTATCCCGTGAGTGTTCCCTCTTCGGCGGGTCGTTGAACCAGAAGTTAGCGAACTTTGAAAAATTGATGGACCTAAAACAAAGACCGCATCACACCCTGTCCAACCAATTAATACCCACGTATACTGTCCTAGCACTCCCTGTTGGGCGGGTTACATGAAGTAAGAAAGAGAAAAAAGTAAACTCAGGCAAAAGAGGGTGGAAAAAGCTAAGCAAGTGGAATACCAAGGTATTTGAATCATTAAAAAAGGAACTGAAAAGTGTAGGTGAGTCAGCTAGGAAAAAGGAAAAGTTTGCTGTTGCCACCCAAGAGCATGGAGCTGGCGCGCAAAACCCTTTACCGTAGGTTCCCCAACCACGTGATCTGGAAGCGAATTCCAGCGATCTTTAACTCGGCGCGATAGACGACTTTCCGTCCTAATCCTATCAGACCGTGGTTTATGCAGTCTCAGTGGGTGACTACGGAGATTAGGTAATGTAGTGGGACTAAATAGCCTTAACAAGCCCGGGGCAATTTTACCCGTCAAAATACGATAAGTGAGAATCAAGTCCCCTCTTATCCTTCGGTAGTGCATTGAGTACATTCCCAAACTGAGCAAGCGTTCAGGAGACGTCTGTCCCCGTAGACCCTGCACTAGCCGCGTGCCCACTCGTAACACCCTCCCCAACTCCATTTTGACGCGGTTAAGACATGGAGGACAAGCCTGAATACAATATTCCAGGGGATGTCGGACGAATGCCGAAAATAGCTTCACAAACAAATTGGCCGTTAAGATTTCGAAACAGCGGCGGATAAACCACATCATACGAAACCCTCGACAAGCAGCCTTCTTCCAACTGTCGCGAGAATGAAGTGCTGATGCGTGTACGACTCTTAAATCAACCTGCTGAGTGACAACAGGGAGTTCACCGCCGACAACATATCGGGTGGGAGGATTAGCAGCTCCGATTCGGAGAACAGAGCACATGGCCCTAATTATGGGCATCAACCATAAGGTATATCATTCCCAGAGCCTATCCAAGGCATGCTGAATTGCCTCAGGGCCCCCGTGGGATATCCACAATAGTCCAGAGCTTAAGGTCGTCAGCAAACATTAGTGATGACACCCCTAGCTCATTTACATAGACCCCAATACCGAGCCCTGCGGAACGCCAGCTTTCTGAAAGTGACACCAAGGAAGCCAGGTGGAAGCAGCTTGCTGACACAGTTTCAGCCACTTGATGTCATCCAAGATGCGTTCCCTTGGGAGAGCTGCCGCAGATTCAGTAACGTTACGGAATATAACGCTACTATCCGTGAAACAGTCGGCATGACGGGGAGTGTTTACCCCACGTGCCTTGGAGTCGACACCTATACCAACTGTTTTCACCAATGGCGGTGGGACTGTCCCTGTCTTCACAAACGACACCGCAGCAACAGTAGCGTAGGTTTTCCGCTCTATTGCTGGCGTCTTACTAGTTCCTGGGTCTTCAAGCCCCTTCGAAGTTTTACGAGCAGATCCAGTCCGCTTCTTTTGGTTCACTGGAGCAGGGGCCGTTGACCTTGTATCGCATTGAACAGTCACCAGCACTTCGTCAGAACGGGCTGGTTCCCTGGCAGCCGAGACAGTCAGCATCTTCAGAAGGTACTGTGTACAATCGTCAGACAACTTTACGACTGTCAAAGACGGCATCTTTATGGGTGCCATGGCAACTAATTCTGGGTTTAGCAGAGGGCTTTTGGTATTTCCACACCCTATTTTTCTTCACTTTGATCGACTCATGAGGGTAGCCAGCAACGCTACCTGGATTAACCGGTAGGATGTGCGAATTCATGACCGAGTGACAAACTCCAGTGGATGAATCGACAGCAATGTTGCCGTCTATTGCATTGTCTTCAATCGAAATATTCAGGGATTTTAAAATCAAATCCATTTTCGTATCGAGCGACGCAATAGAGGCGAGTTTAGCTATCGCCAACTCAACATCTGCCAACCTTGAAGTCAGCGCTGAAAGTTTAGCACCGGTGATAGCCGGGCGCGTCGATCTTTCAGCGCAGCATTCAGCACAGCTGAAAAGAAAGTGAACGCTTGATGACAGCATTTTGTACTGGTCAGCTTGCAAGCCGGTACGGCTTTCGTGATACCAGCGGCAGCCAGATAAATCTGTTACTGGCTCTGAAGAGTTAACCTGTCCGTAAGCTGCAGTAGACTCATCAAACGAGGACCCCATAGGTGTTTAACGAGACAGCCATGCTCATGTGGAAAACAGAGTAGAATTACAACACGTACACAATAGAAAAACGACCGCAAGAAAGAGACAAAAACAGGGTGCAAAACTGGATTAAAACTGGGAACAATCGGAAAAATTGCCTGGAAGCGTCAGACGCTTTGGCCAGTACCACGTTAATCGATCCAAGATATCTTGGATCAGAGAAAATTTGACAACGGTCAAATTTCGTTTCAAGTGTTTATTCAAACACAGTTTTCCACGTTATTTCAGCTGAAAAGCTGGTGTTCGTGGACTTCAGTAAAGCTTTTGATAAGGTACCTCATGAACAGCTCTACAAACTCCGAGGAATCGTGTCTCTGGAAACTTTCTCTCCTGGATTTCCGATTTCCTACACACTCGTTCCATGCTAGTGTGAGTGAACGAAACGTATTCCGGTCCTGTTCATATGACTAGCGGTGTTCCACAGGGCTCCGTCCTCGGCCCCCGAACTCTGCAACATCTTCATCAACGATCTACCGTCGGAGCTACAATCGTATTGCTTGATTTATGCGGATGATCTAAAGATATGGAAAGAGGTATCCTCTCTAGAGGATGCTGATCGACTACAAGAGACGCTCGATCTCCTGCACACTTGGTCGATTCAGTGGCGCTTACCCATTAATCAAGACAAATGTTCCGTCCTGCCTATCGGCGCTTACCACATAGGTGGTTTCTTGCTCAAAAATGTTACTTCAGAGAGAGATCTGGGCGTGATTGTTCCCCCGGACTTAAGATCCACTCAGGACACCATGAAGAGGGTTGCCGCTGCCTACAGGATGTTTCATGCCATCCGAAGAGCTTTCTGTCGCTTGACACCGGAACTTTTTAGACTTCTGTTCACCTCGCATGTGCGCCCCATTTTGGAATACGGCCTCCCTGCTGCCTACCCGCTTTCCAAATATGAGCGCGACATGATCGAAAATGTCCAACGGCGTGGATCGAAGTTTGTCTCCGAGTTACGTGACCTGCCGTATCCCCTTCGGCTTCGGCATTTGAATATGTTTTCTATGGATTACCGCCGTCGGCGTGGGGACTTGATTTTTATCCGTCGTATCCTCAGGGGAGAACTAGGGAGAGTTGCAGGAATTGTTCCACCTCAACAGCGGGAGTTCGACTAGACGCCACCAATGGAAAATATTCAAGCCACGGAGGCTCAAAGTACGGTCCATTCCTGCTCTATCCACTCGCGTTGTGAATAACTGGAACCAGATACCGTCGTCAGTCGTTGATGCACAGACAGAGGATTGCTTCAAACGACTACTCGATTCACAACTGTCGAATATGCCGTGATCATGTTGCTTCAGCTATGAGTGCGATGGCCTCTCCGGAGTTCCCGTTGCGCAATGACGAGCATCCCAGCAATGATGGGGAAGCGATGGAGCTGACAAGGGATCTCCCCTCCTGCTCTCTACTACCCGAATGAACCAATGAATAAGTATGACACGCAAAAACATCGAGTTACCGCATAGTACTCAAAGAACCACCTGTGGTAAAGAGGTCTCCTGAGCAAAGACCCAAGTATACTGATCACTCAGTATACAAGCCTTTACATAGTCGGTTTGCGCACGGGTCCCGTCTGCTCGCAATAACGATGGTATAGACAGCTTTGCCCCGCTGCGTCTTTTAACGTAAGCTAAAGCTTCGGATGAATTGAATCAGGGCCAGGGGCTTTAAGAGGATTTAGCCCCTGCAATAACTCGAAGACTTGTGTCTCCGTTATGCTGATTTCAGTTAGGCAAGAATCCTCTTGGACGGTGAGGTATATTTAGCTGGCTACGCGCTGCTTAGATCTGATCGCTCCGTTGGTCGCCAAGGCGGAGGCGTTGTACTGTATGTTAGCTGTGGCTTAGATGTGTTGAGGACCTGCACATTCCAGTCGTCGGATCAGACTGTTGAAGCCCTGTCGGCTGTTTTGTGCACTTCCTCTACCCAGCTTACAGTTATAGTGATATACAGAAGTCCTGGAAGTTCTTCCAGGGGGATACTTGACTTTATTCGCAATCAGTCTGCGAATAAGTGTTTAGTTCTAGGGGATTTCAACTTCCCGGAAGCCTGTTGGACCGATCATTCTTGCAATTCGACGTTAGCCACATTCGGTGCAGACTTTCTTGAACTGACTCTCCAAGTGCCTTTGCACCAGTTCGTGACCCTTCCCACTAGGTATATGGACAACCAAATACCATCTACTTTAGATTTGGTTTTCGCTAAGTCCCTGGACTTCGTGACTGACGTTTCATACGGTGCACCTCTATGGTCCAGCGATCATGCATGCATATCCTTTCGATGTGCTCTTTCAAGGCACCAAGAGACCGCTGTTGAATTACTTCCGAATATTTGGCGGGCGGACTTTAGTGCAATACGAGCTAAGGCTTCAGTTCTGAAATGTGAGATCTCGATAGCTGACTCTGTCTAGTTAGCCTGGGATAAATTTAAGTCATACCTTACGGAGGTTTCCACTCCCTATATTCCACTCATGAGGAAAAACGGGTTAAGGGCACAGCCTCCAGGAATAGATACCACAGGCAAGTACCTACTCAAGAAACGGTCCAGATGCTGGCGAACCTATCAAGCGGCTCCATCAGCTAGTACCAATGATAGTTATCGAGAGATTAGAAATAAATGTAAGCAACACCTCAAACTGTTCGTCTCCAGTACGAGTAGGGTTTAGCGGACTCGGCCGCAGCTAATCCCAAGAAGCTTTTTGCTTACGTTAAAAAACCCAGCGGGGCAAAACTGTCTATACCAGCGTTATTGCGAGCAGACGGGACCCGTGCGCAAACCGACTATATATACTTGGTGATCAGTATACTGGGTCATTTCTCAGGAGACCTCTTTACCACAGGTTGAATTGGTTTCAAGAGTTCCAGAGGATTGTTGCTTAGCTGAATTTAGCATGACAGAGACTCATGTCTTCGAGTTACTGCAAGGCATTAATCCCTCTAAAGCTTCCGTTCCTGATTCAATTTATCCGAAGCTGTTACATGAATTGGTCACTGAGCTGAGTTGTCCTCCCACATGCGTGTTTCCAGTATCGCTGGACAGCTGCATCCTACCATCGGAATGGAAGGAGGCAAGCATCTGTCCGATTTTTAAGGGCGGTGACAGCGCACTATCCGCGAAATACCGGCCTGTCAGTTTGACAAGCGTAGTAGCCAAGTTGTCTGAAAAGCTGATAAGGGATTCAGTGGAGAACCATCTGAATAGATTCAACCTTCTCAGTGTTGCGCAACACGGATTTCATGTCAGACTAATCTACTTGTAGCTCGTGAAAACTGGGCCGAAGCGGTAGACAGTGGCCACGCTGTAGACGTGCTATTCGAGGACTTTTCGAAAGCTTTTGACACTGTTCCACATCTTCGGCTCCCACTAAAGTTGAGATCTTACGGGATATCTGGTCGCGCCCTTCAATGGGTGTCTGCCTTCCTTGAGAGGAGGGAACAGAGCGTACGGGTGAGGCGTAGCCTTTCGCTCAGGCAAGCTGTCCATAGTGGCGTCCCGCAGGGCTCGGTATTGGGGCCATTACTGTTCGCGGTCTATGTAAATGACTTACCGGGAGAGCTAGGGGTGTCATCACTAATGTTTGCTGACGACCTTAAGCTCTGGACTATTGTGGATATCCCACGGGGGCCCTGAGGCAATTCAGCATGCCTTGGATAGGCTCTGGGAATGATATACCTTATGGTTGATGCCCATTATTAGGGCCATATGCTCTGTTCTCCGAATCGGAGCTGCTAATCCTCCCACCCGATATGTTGTCGGCGGTGAACTCCCTGTTGTCACTCAGCAGGTTGATTTAAGAGTCGTACACGCATCAGCACTTCATTCTCGCGACAATTGGAAGAAGGCGTGGATCCTAATCCGTTCCAGAGCTTCCGGACTTATGCTACTACCTACGGCTTCATCGGTTGAACCTGTTCTCTTCGGATTATCGTCGTCGCCGCAGAGATATGATATTCACTCGGCGTATTCTACGAGATGAGCTGGGGAGTGAGCTGCAATCGTTCTTTCGTCTAAACACAGGTTGTGCAACTCGAGGCCACCGGTGGAAACTTTTCAAACCAAAGCGACTCGGTGTACGGTCCGATCTTGCCCTATCCACCCGGGTACTGAATGACTGGAACAGCTTGCCAGAGGCTGTCGTCGATGCGGAGACGGAGGAATGTTTCAAACGACGGTTGGATACCCGCTCTCTGAGTGCGCAGGGATACTGCTGCCCACAATACAACCATAGCGATCTTCTGCTGAACGTTGTTCCGCAATTTTTTCAGTTCAGTTCAGATGGGGACTGGAACGATAGGAGAATCCCGTGAGTGTTCCATCTTGAGTGGATCGTTGAGCCAGGAATTGATGAAGTGCTCAGTTATTGATGGATCTAAAACGTAAACACCCGTATCGCACCCTGGCCAACCAGTTAATGCCCACGTTTCCTGCCCTAGCAGTCCCTGCTTTGGCAGTCACGTGAAGTAAGCAAAGGATAGGAAGAGAAATCGAAGGTACAGAATAGGGAAGTGCACTTAAATAAGAAAATAATACCAATACGTGAAGAAAAGTAGAGAAAAGAAAATCGAAGTACGAAGATGCGTTACTCAGGAAAATAGAAAGGTTTCGTGTTGCCACCCAAGAGCGTCAAGTTGCCGCTCAAACCCCTTAACCGTAGATTCCCTGATAACACTTTCCGGAAGCATGTTCCAGCGCTCGATAACTCGGCGTGACAGCCGGATTTCCGCCCTAATCCGATCGGACCGCGGTTTGTCCAGCTTCAACGAATGACCGCGTAGAACAGACAATCTAGCGGGACTGAATAGCCAAGATAAATCTGGACCAACCTTCCCAGTCAAGATACGGTAGGTTAGGATTAGGTCTCCTCTAAGCCTTCGGTAGTGCATAGAATGCATTCCCAAACTAAGTAGACGCTCGGAATACGTCCGTCCCCGTAATCCCTCGACTAACCTAGTACCCACTCGTAAAACCCTCTCCAGCTCCATTTTGTCCCGGACGAGGCAGGGCGGACAAGCCTGGACGCAGTATTCCAGATGAGGGCGAACGAAAGCCGAGAACAGCCTCGTAAAGATGCCGCCCGTCAAGACTCCGAAAGAACGTCGGATTAACCACAACATGCGGAAACCTCTGCTTGCGGCCTTCCTCCAGTTGTCGCCGGAGTGTAAAGCCGAAGAGTGTACGACGCCTAGGTCAATCTGGCTAGATACACGGGGGAGTTCGACCCCACCGACCAAGTACTTCGCAGGAGGACAACCTCCTCCAATTCGAAGAACGGAGCACTTTGCCTGATTTATGGGCAGTAACCATAAAGTAGACCAGTCCCAAAGCTTATCCAATGCTCGCTGAATAGCTTCGGAACCCCCAGGAACATCAACAATGTTCCACAGCTTCAGGTCATCAGCAAATAGCAGCGATGGTACCTCAAGCTCCGTGGGTAGATCATTCACATAGATAGAGAACAACAGCGGTCCAAGGACCGAGCCCTGCGGCACGCCGCTGAGGACAGATTGCCTAAATGATAGACCCTGGCCTACCCGTACACATTGTTCTCTACCCTCCAAGAAGGCAGTCACCCAATGAAGGGCGCGGCCAGATACCCCGTAGGAGGACAACTTTTGCGCGAGCCTCAAATGGGGTACCTTGTCAAATGCCTTCGAAAAGCACGTCCAGCATGTGGCCGTTATCCACTGCATCCGCCCAATTTTCGCGAGCTACCAACAGATTCGTCAGACACGAAAATCCCTTCCGGAATCCGTGTTATACATTGCTAAGTAGATTAAATCTACTTAGATGACTCTCCAATGAATCTCTCACCAGTTTCTCGAGAAGTTTGACTACTACACTCGTCAGACTAACTGGCCAGTAATTTGCAGGCAGACCCCTGTCCCCATGTTTAAAGATGGGACAGATGACAGCTTCCTTCCACTCGGAAGGCAATGCACAACTGTCAAGCGATTTCTGAAACACAATAGTGAGCGGTCCACTTAGTTCCGCAGCCAACTCATGCAACAGTTTCGGGTGAATTAAATCAGGCCCAGAGGCCTTAGAAGGGTTCAGCCCTTGTAACATCCTACGAACTTCCGTCGCCGCTACAATAAATTCAGATAGTTGTGAACCCTCTGAGGTCCTGCAAACCAGCTCAACAATGATCCTAGCAACCCTCGCAATGTTCGGGAAGTGACGGAGCTGACAAAGGAACTTCCTTCAGCTCTCTATCAACCAATGAACTAATTAAAAAAGGCTGCTTGTCGAGGGTTTCGTATGATGTGGTTTATCCGCCGCTGTTTCGAAATCTTAACGGCCAATTTGTTTGTGAAGCTATTTTCGGCAATCGTCTGACTCCATCTGGAATATTGTATTCAGGCTTGTCCACCATGTCTTAACCGTTATGAAGAAAAAACAGACCAAATCTGCCATGAAGCCTTTCGGTGAAATCGATGACCCTAACAAAAGGATGGCATCGACAATGGAGCGAAAAACACGCTGCCGTTACTACCTCATCGGAGGGGCTAAAGACAGTCCCATCACCAGTGGTGAAGCCACCTGCTCCAAGTATCGAATCAAAGACCCGTGGGATTAATACACCCCGTCGTGGAGATTCTTTCACGGATAGTAGCGTTATATTCCGTAACGCGGCTGAATCTACTGCTGTCCTTCCTGCTGACCGCATGTTAGACGGGCTTCAATGGTTTAAAATGTGCGTAACGAAACTTCTTCTGCCTGGTTTTCCAGGTGTTACTGTCAGGAAGCTGATTAGACTGGGGAACGTCCCAGTTAATGTACCAAACCCACGACCGCGGCTACTTCGTGTGGTACTCTCTACCCCGGAGGAATGCAGCGCTCTCATGCATTTGCGTTTAAGCTGAAAGGTACAAATATTAGCGTTCAGCCGGGCCTTCCGCTGGCCGATAGGCTGAAGCTAAGGGAGGCCATCAAGGACCTCAAAAGTACGCGAGCGGCCGGTGAACAGGGTCTCCGGTTAGTCGGTTTTCGGGTGGTCAGCCGGCGGTCTTTTTGCGCCCTACCACTGCCCATTCTGGTAGCGCACGACCCAGGTTTGGATCTAACGAATACCTTCAGATAGTGTTAAGTAATGTGCGCACCCTAAGGAATAAGGTGTACGAGTTAGGTCTGCTTGTAGATGGGTCTCATCCCGATATACTCGCATTCACTGAAACGTGGCTTTCTCAGGACATCACGGATGGTGAAGTACATCCACCTGGCTACGCACTATTTAGGTGCGATCGCTCTGCTGGCCGACAGGGAGGGGGCGTCGCTCTTTATGTGAGCTGTAAACTTGGCGTTTTGAAGACTTGCTTATTTCAGTCGGCAGACAAAACTGTTGAAGCTCTGTCGGCTGTTATAAGCACATCCTCGGCTCAGGTTACAGTTATAATTGCGTACAGAAGCCCTGGGAGCGTATCCAAAGAGGTACTTGAATTCATTCGCTCCCAGTCCGCAAACAAGTGTTTGGTGATGGGCGACTTCAACTTCCCAGAGATTTGCTGGGCAGATCTTTCATGCGACTCAACGTCAGGCACATTCGGCGCTGATCTGCTTGAGCTTACGCTCCAAGTATCTTTGCGCCAGTTCATCGACCTCCCCACTGGGTACATGGACGCCCAAGTACCGTCTAGCTTAGACCTTGTATTTGCCAAATCACTCGATTTTGTTGGTGACATTACTTACGGACCTCCACTGGGTTCCAGTGATCATGTTTGTTTGCTCTTCAGTTATACTCCGTCTAGACGCTACCAAAGTACTGTTGAGTCTCGCCCGAACATATGGCACGCAGACTATCAATCCATGAGAGCCATAGCTTCGGGTTTGCATTGTGAGATCTCAAACGACGATACTGTCGAGGTTGCCTGGGATAAATTTAAGTCCTACCTCACTTAAGTCACTGCTCCCTTCATTCCAGACACAAGAAAGGAAGCACGAGCACAGCCGCCCTGGATAGATCCCACTGGCAGGCATCTACTCACAAAGAGGTCTAGATGTTGGCGGACTTACCGAGATGCTCCGTCCACCGATACTTATGACAAATACCGTAAGGCTAGAAATAAGTGTAAGCAACACCTAAGGAATGCTCGGCTCAATTTCGAGAAAGGGTTAGCGGACGAAGCTTCAGAGAATCCAAAAAGATTCTTCGCTTATGTCAAAAGGCGCTGCGGTTCGAACATGTCAATTCCAGTACTGATGCGTGATGACGGTACTCACGCGCATACGGACTATGACAAGGCCTGCGTACTCAGTGGGCAATATGTGACAGCGTTTGTAAGGGAAACCTCTTTGACAGGCGTGGAGCTGGTTTGCAGGATTCCGGAGGGTTCAGAACTATCTGAATTTATTGTAGCGGAGACGGAAATTCGTAGGCTGTTAGAAAGGCTGAACCCTTCTAAGGCCTCTGGGCCTGATTTAATTCACCCGAAACTGTTGCATGAGTTGGCTGCGGAACTAAGTGGACCGCTCGCTAGTGTGTTTCAGAAATCGCTTGAGCGCTGTGCATTGCCTTCCGAATGGAAGGAAGCTGTCTTCTGTCCCATCTTTAAAAATGGGGACAGGGGTCTGCCTGCAAATTACAGGCCAGTTAGTCTGACGAGTGTAGTAGTTAAACTCCTCGAAAAACTGGTGAGACAATCATTGGAGAGTCATCTGAGTAGATTTAATCTACTTAGCAATGTGCAACACAGATTCCGGAAGGTATTTTCGTGTCTGACGAATCTACTGGTGGCTCGCGAAAGTTGGGCGGATGCAGTGGATAACGGCCACATGCTGGACGTGCTTTTCGTCGACATTTCGAAGGCATTTGACAAGGTACCCCATTTGAGGCTCGCTCAAAAGCTGTCCTCCTACGGGGTATCTGGCCGCGCCCTTCATTGGGTGACTGCCTTCTTGCAGGGTAGAGAACAGTGTGTACGGGTAGGCCGGGGCCTATCATTTAGGCAATCTGTCCTCAGTGGCGTGCCGCAGGGCTCGGTCCTTGGACCGCTGCTGTTCTCCATCTATGTGAATGACCTACTCGCGGAGCTTGAGGTACCATCGCTGCTATTTGCTGATGACCTGAAGCTGTGGAACACTGTCGATGTTCCTGGGGGATCCGAAGCTATTCAGCGAGCATTGGATAAGCTTCGGGACTGGTCTACTTTATGGTTACTGCCCATAAATCAATCAAAGTGCTCCGTTCTTCGAATTGGAGGAGGTTGTCCTCCTACGAAGTACGTGGTCGGTGGGGTCGAACTCCCCCGTGTATCTAGCCAGATTGACCTAGGCGTCGTACACTCTTCGGCTTTACATTGCGGCGACAACTGGAAGAAGGCCGCAAGCAGAGGTTTCCGCATGTTGTGGTTAATTCGACGTTCTTTCGGAGTCTTGACGGGCGACATCTTTACGAGGCTGTTCTCGGCTTTCATTCGGTCTCATCTGGAATACCGCATCCAGGCTTGTCCGCCCTGCCTCGTCCGGGACAAAATGGAGCTAGAGAGGGTTTTACGAGTGGGTACTAGGTTAGTCGAGGGATTACGGGGACGGACGTACCCCGAGCGTCTACTTAGTTTGGGAATGCATTCAATGCACTACCGAAGGCTTAGAGGAGACCTAATCCTAGCCTACGATATCTTAACTGGGAAGGTTGGTCCAGATTTATCTTGGCTATTCAGTCCCGCTAGATTATCTGTTCTGCGAGGTCATTCCTTGAAACTGGACAAACCGCGGTCCCATCGGATTAGGGCGGAAATCCGGCTGTCACGCCGAGTTATCGAGCGCTGGAACATGCTTCCGGAAAGCGTTATCAGGGAATCTACGGTTAAGGGGTTTGAGCGGCAACTTGACGCTCTTGGGTGGCAACATGAAACCCTTCCATTTTCCTGAGTAACTCGTATCTTCGTACTTCGATTTTCTTTTCTCTATGCTTCACGCATTGGTATTATTTTCTTATTTAAGTGCACTTCTTTATCCTGTACCTTCGATTTCTCTTCCTATCCCTTGTTTACTTCACGTGACTGCCACAGTAAGGACTGCTAGGGCAGGAAACGTGGGCATTAACTGGTTGGCCAGGGTGCGATAAGGGTGTTCCGTTTTAGATCCATCGATAACTGAGCACTTCATCAATTCCTGGCTCAACGATCCACTCAAGATGGAACACTCACGGGATTCTCCTAAATTTTCAGTCCCATCTGAACTGAACTGAACCGAGACAAAATGGAGTTGGGGAGACTGTTACGAGTGGGCACGCGGCTAGTGCAGGGTCTACGGGGACAGACGTCTCCTGAACGCTTGCTCAGTTTGGGAATGTACTCAATGCACTACCGAAGGATAAGAGGGGACTTGACTCTCACTTATCGTATTTTGACGGGTAAAATTGCCCCGGGCTTGTTAAGGCTATTTAGTCCCACTACATTACCTAATCTCCGCGGTCACCCACTGAGACTGCATAAACCACGGTCTGATAGGATTAGGACGGAAAGTCGTCTATCGCGCCGAGTTAAAGATCGCTGGAATTCGCTTCCAGATCACGTGGTTGGGGAACCTACGGTTAAGGGTTTTGCGCGCCAGCTCCATGCTCTTGGGTGGCAACAGCAAACTTTTCCTTTTTCCTAGCTGACTCACCTTCACTTTTCAGTTCCTTTTTCAATAACTCAAACATCTTGGTATTCCACTTGCTTAGCTCTTTCCACCCTCTTTTGCCTGAGTTTACTTTTTTCTCTTTCTTACTTCATGTAACCCGCCCAGCAGGGAGTGCTAGGACAATATACGTGGGTATTAATTGGTTGGACAGTGTGTGATGCGGTCTTTGTTTTAGGTCCATCAGTATTTTCAAAGTTCGCTAACTTCTGGTTCAACGACCCGCCGAAGAAGGAACACTCACGGGATAATCCTATCGTTCTAGTCCCGCTTGAACCTGAACTTTGTGACCAGCTCAACCTGAGGCAGAGGCCTCATGAGAAAAGACAACAGTATACTGTTCGCTAAGTATGCAAGCACGATCATAGTCGGTATGCCCATAGGTCCTGTCTGTTCGTAGTATAGCCGGTATAGACCAGTTGATACCGCTGCGTCTCCTTACGTAAGCAAAGAACTATGCATTTGTTACGGCTGAGTTAGCCAAATCTTCGTACTGAAGACGAAGAGTTCTAAGATGTTGCTTACATTTATTTCTAACCGCTCGATAGCTTTCGTAGATGCTGGTTGATGACGTCGTTTTGTAAGTTCGCCATCAATTAGAGCGCTTCCTGAGCACGTATTTATCCGAATTATCTAACCAAAGAGGCTGCGCCGGTGTCACCCGTCTCTTAATGAGTGGGATGTGGGGAGCTGAGATCTCGGTGAGGTATGGCTTAAATTTCTCCCAGGCTGTCTCAACGGTGATCGCGCAACGCAGAACTAAAGCTTTATCTCGCATTGCGTTGAAGTCTGACAGCCAAAGATTTGGAAATGCCTTAGCGGTAGCTTGATGACAGTTAGTTAGAATACATCGAAAGGATGTGCAGGCTTGGTCACTGGCTCCTAGAGGACAGCAGTAGGTAATATCACTTACGAAATCGTGTGACTTCGCGAAAATGAAATCCAAAGTAGACGGAATTTGGTTGCGCATATGTCTAGTCGGAAGGTCCAAGAACTGATGCAAAAGCCGTTGCAATGTTAGCTCCCTGGATTATCGACGTCGCGGTGACTTGATTTTCACCAGGCGCATTCTGCAGGAGTGCTTCAATTCAATGCAAACAGTTTAACTAGAGACCACAAGTGGAAAATGTTTAAATCCAGAATGATCCGGGTTTGTCCTGTTCTCGCTCTATCAACTCGCGCAGTTAACGAGTGGAACGACTTACCAAAGCATGTGGTCGATGCCCAGACTGAGGAATGTTGCAAGCGAATGTTAGATCCTTATCTTTTGAGTGCGATGGGCCATTGCATTTTCCACTGTAGCTGTCACGGTCACTTGTGGATTACTGTTTGGCATCGAATAGCGGCCTTCACACAATGATCGGGAAGCGATGGAGCTGACAAAGGATTCCTCTTTCTGCTCTCTACAATCTTATGCTCCGGAATATAACAGAGGTACAGAAGAATGGGACAGAGAATGGAGTGACCCGAGCGCAATGGTCAACGAACCTCGACAGTTGAGAAGAGGAGAAACCATATGGAAAATGTATTTTTAAGCGGTCAATACACAGGCACCGCCAGCCGCCCGTATTTTTTCCTCTGCACGACGCGAGAAAAAGCGAGCCTTGACGATCACAGGTACCTTTGGAAGAACACCTTTGCCCAGGACCTTATGATAACCCTAGGCATGATTAGAACAACGGTCAAGGAAGTACCTTTTTTAGACAGTTAATAACGGGAGCTTTTCCGTCAGTATCGTCCCTATACTTCTCATATGTATCTTGAGAAACAAGGGACCACAGCTTTTCGACGTTGATCGTAGGGCAGAAGTACGGATTTTTCTTGTAGTGGTAGTGCCGCATACCAACTTTACCGAGATAACCAGGATGGTACTTGTCGCAGTTGATCTGATGATGGTGTTCTAAACCTGCGTTTCCTCTGCCGCCAGGATGTTTTCGATGTTTGCCAACACGACCGTGACCGTGGCTAACATGTCCCCGCAGCTTTCGAGTCTTTTTCGGCTTTATCTTCGACTAAAGCTTAATGAATTAAGTTGAACTGAAAAAATTACCATCCGTACCGCTCGCGCTGAACCGTGTCACTGTAACTAAACAAGGAGGTCACGTAGTGAAGCTAACCACAGTCATTCCTCACATCCAGCTTTTATGAACTCTAAGCCATATGTTTAGGAGTATAAAATACGGTAAAGTCTCCGATTATCAAAAAACGTCATATCAAATTCATCCAGTCCAAGTGCGTGTGGAGGGTGCAGGCAGAAAAATCCCATGGTTGTCCGACCGTGGACGGATCGCTCAGCTCAGTCCTACTAATGTGTTGAGTTGCATTTATGTATTAAAATCGAAACACAAACCCCACTCTCATCGATCTAAACAGTACTAGCATTTCCTGCTAGTTCACGTGAAGTGAGCAACATAAAGGATTAAAATTAAAATAGTAACAAAAAGAATGCATATGAATGAACCGTCGTACTGGTGTGTGAAGGCACACACAGAGGTACTATAATGCTGCGGTGTTTACGCCATTGGGTGTCGGGGCGCCTGTTTTGGAGTATTTTGGGGTTGAGAGCGTCAGCGGTAATCAAGGAGGTACATGCATAGTTACAGGTTTTTAACATTTTGAAGTGTGGCACGATGTTCCCTTTAAGTTAACTTGCTGCTTAGGAGCGAAATTGGTTTTTTCGCCCGTTTTTACTCGCCCTGCCTTGACCTTCCCCACTTTGTTCCATCGGATATGCATCCGCTGTCACGCGAACGAAACCAAATTAGGCTGTTCCGCATTAGCACCCTGTGACTGATTATCTTATCTTTTGATACTAGCGATAAGTGCCGAAGATTGGTTATGTACTTTTTATAAGTTCGGTCGTATTGTCACTGCTCACTCTCATTGTTTATGCACATTCCTGCGTCCTTCGTTGCGCTGTCTGGTGAACGTATAAACGTTTCGCGTCCACTTGCTAGTTGTGCAATTGCTCGTCGGAGCACTGCCGTCGCGGGACTGCGTCGCTGACGCAGTTAACCCCGTGCGCCTCGTTTTACTTCTGCCGTTAGTCCGCAGCTGGGACTCGCATTGGAGAGAACATTTTTCGTGGCGTGCAGTCCAACAAGAAGGCTTTCAGGCGATCGCTTACCGAAGTCCGTGCTGCTGCCACATCAACCCCGGCCTCTGAGCTGAGTAGTGGTCTTACGTGCCAGTTTCCAATAGCGCTTGACATTTGCGTCTTACCTTCGTAATAGAAGGAGGCAATCATCTATCCGATTTTTAAGGGATATGACGGCGCTCTACCCGCGAACCACCGGTATGTCAGTTGGTTAAGACTGGTGGTCAAGTGGTTGGAAATGGTGATAAGGAATATGCTGGTGAACCGCATGAATAGCGTTAACCTTCTCGGCGTTACGTAGCACGGACTTAGTAAGGGCTTTCCGTGTCAGACCAATATACTTGTAGTTCGGGAAACCTAGGCCGAAGCGGTAGAAATGGATACGGTGTAAGCATCCTATTCGTGGGCTTATCGAATCTGTTTGCACTCTTTCGCCTCGTAGGCTAGTACTAAACTTAATATCTTACGGGATATCCAGTCGCGCCATTAAATGTGTGTTTGCTTTGCTGGGGAGAGGGAACAATGCGTACGGGTGGGGCCTTGCCATTTCTCTGGCAAGCTGTCTTTAGTGGCGTCCCGCGGTGCTCGTTATTGGGGCCAATGTTTTTCGTTATCTACGTAAGTGATTTGCCGAGGCAGCTAGGGGTGTCATCACTGAGGTTTGCTGACGACTTGTAGCTTTGTAGCCTTCTGAGCGTCCCCGGGGACCTCAGGCAACTCAGAGTGCCCTGGATAGACTCCAGGAATGGTCTACCTCATGGTTGAGTCCCATAAATAGGGCAAGTGCGCTGTTCTCAGAATCCGTGATGCTGGTCCTCCCACCCGATTTTTGTAGGTGGCGGTGAACTACTTGCTGTCACTCAGCAGGTCGATTTCGTGGTAGTACAATCACCAGCAGTTCAAGCTGGCGGCAAGTAGTGGAAGGCTGCTTGACGGAGTTTCGTAAGCCGCGGTTTTTAGGCCGCTCCTTCGTAGTCCTAACGGCCGAGTTGGTTGTGGAGCTATGTTTGGCATTCATCCGGCAGCACGAGGAATATGGTATCCAGGCTTGTCCACGAGGCCTCACCCGGGATAACATAGACTTGGAGAGGGTTTACGAGTGGGTACATGGTTAGTGCTAAGTCTACGAGTCCAGAGGTATGCTGGACGCTTGCGTAGGTTGTAAATGTACCCAACTGATTACGGAAGGCTGAGAGGGGACCTGATGCTCACTCCACGTGCTTTGACGGGAGAGATGGGCCAGGACTTGTCAAGGATAGTCAGTCCAGCTTATATACTTAAGTTCCACGGTCACCCACTTAAACTGCATGAACCTTGGTCTGATAGATTCGGAGAGAATCTCGTCTGTCGCGCAGAGTTATAGCTCGTTGGGATTCGATTCTAGATCATGTGGATAGAGAACCTACGGTTAAGGGTTTTGCGCGTCAGCTAGGTGCTCTTTGGATGCAACGTCACAACCTTCCTTTTCCTAACTGACTCGCCTTCACACATCGGGACCTATTAATGGCTCATATATCTTGGAATTCTACTTGCTTAGCTATTTACGCTCCTTTCGTTCATTCTGCGCTCCTTTTCTCTCTTTCTTCACCTAACTGGCCCAGCGGGGACGGCTAGGGCAAGGTACGTAGACGTTAATTGTTGGACAGGGTGTGTTGCGGTCTTTGGTCTAGTCCGCCTGGCTTTCAAAGCCTGCAAACTCCTGCTTAAACGAATCACTGAAGAAGGAACACTCACGGGATACTCCTAGTTCTCCACTCTTAATTGAAGTTGAACTAGCACTAGAACTTTTACTTAAACCTATATGTTAATTAGGATACTTAGATCCTCCATATATCTGCTTGGGTCTCTGGTACACCAACAAATGCCACCAGCCTACTATAATGAGCTACCTGCTTTTGAAAATGATTGGAGTCCTTCGTTCTAATATTCGTCCTACCGACAAACCAGTATATCAGAGTTGAGCCACAATGCCCTTCTCGCATATATAAGGGCTATTGCTGCAAACTTCCCTGCTGCGAAAGCGGCGTAGCACCTAACACGCCGTTCCTTACCATTAATTTTATATATTCTATGACGGCCTCCATCACGTCTACCGCGGTGACCATTATTTTGTCTTAACTCTAAACCTATAGACTTTTCAACAATCATTGAGTGACCCAGTATGCGTTAAGCGTTAACAACCCAGCCTTGCCCACTGACTCGTTTACGTCTTTTGGCAGAAAGCGCTGCACGCTTTGGAATCACTTTGAATGTTGCTCATTTGCATCTATGTGTTTGATATTCCACTGCCATACCCTCGGCATTACACGTTAGCGCAGCGTGCGTTGCACTGGTGGAAGTAAGTCCAACGTGCAACTGGTTCCAATTCCATTGACTCCAACTTCCTCGCCCTTGTCAAGTTGAGGCCACCGTCGAAAATGGGGAGACAGGCACATTGATTGTCAATGGTAAATAAATAAATAAATATTTTATTCTCGACTATGCGAGACACGCTCATGGAGGCATGATCAGATATGTACAACTGTACAAACATTTTGTGGCAACTGTAACAGTGAGAGTAGAAACTCGTTCATATGTCCATGATTGGAACAGTACGATAAATAAATAAATAGTTTATTCTCAGTTTCATAGACACACCAACTCAGGCATGGTCAAGGTTTGAAAACAGATGTGTATCACGACGATACATCGGGTCCAATCGTGTGTAGTTGAAACGGTGTCGGGAAGAGTTGATATGTGAGTCTAGTCGACTTGCCAGTATGTAGTTGTGGGCAGTGACTTTATTCAGTGGCGAGTCACATCCGCCACGTCGCAGTGTTGTTAAACAGACATTTGTGGCTTTTTATAGGGAGAACGCTTGCCAGGCGAAAACCCACCACGTCCTGCAACACTGCCGTAAAGCATTTTGAACATTAATGTTGAACTGGCAAAGCCGCTTGACGACTGGTTTTACCTTCGGTTTTTCGCGGAGTAATGGCTTCTAATTTCCTCTGTTAGTTGGACAGGTAATTTGATCGGGGTCGCCATGATTTTTGAGGTCGGTGGAGGAGAGGGACATCGCGATTATTCTTCTTGTTGTATGTCCAGGTGAGCAAAAGTTCAACTTTTCCGCTGTCCAGATTTTTCAGATGTATAATGTTTGGGAGTATGAGGATATGTCCAGTTCTCCATACTGGACAAGGGTTATGGTGATTGTAGTTCGGTCCTTTCGGAGTTCTACCATGCTCCATGTAAGTCCTTGTGGGTTGTTACGTCCGTCTTGGGCCAAAACTGTTCCTCAGTCCAATCCCAGATCTCCAAGAAGTCCCGGACCTCAGAGAAAAGGGAAAGTGAGGGACAACCGAGAGAAGACCGCAAGAACAGGCATGGAGTTGAACATTGTTAATGTCTTGTGTTACAACATTTGGGCTTGAGACAAAAGCATGTACACTGTGCAACAATAATTATGCTGAAAATGTCTTTTGAATATCCTATAGAATCATTAGCCGTATGGGTGGATTGCTAACGCCTGCGTAGAGACAAGAGCGTTGTACCAGTAAGTAAAGTACGAAGTATCCGTTTAGTATGAGCCAATAATTGCGTGGGGATAGAGCAAAGAGAGTTAGAATATTGGTAGTGATTGTCAGGTGCATGAACAGCACGTAGTTAGCGTAATCCGAGAGGGAGGGCATAATAAGCGAAAATAAATAGGTTGCTGCGAGAGAGTCCTAAAGATCAATTGGTGGCAGGGCAGCGGAAGGATTGGATGCAGATATTCTAAAGGAATAAAGGTTATTGAGATACGGAGTGGCTCCTAACAAGCACTGGATCATCGCATATGCATGGGGCCAATGGCCACTAGCTACTTCTGAACAGAGATGCCGAATTTACGACGACCGACAGAAGGTGGCGCTAGGAGAGACTCAGTGGCCAGATGTAGCCATTCCAATCAGACGCTTGGTCAATAGTGTATGCCTACAGGGTCGCTGAGTGTATCAACAGGCCAGTGAAGGTAAGTGATAGGTCAACAGACCAGCTGAGCTGTGACGCAAACAATCCGAGAGAATGAACATTGTAAGAAGGGAGCGAGCTCCGGATATCCGCAAAGTTAAATGGAAGCTATGGCGACAAGCTGCTGCTAAGCAGAGATAGTGGCTCTAGAAAAGAATGTATCAGTGGCTGGTGTAGCCATATCATTAAGACGTTTGACTACTATTGGATACCTACACTTTCGATGAAGAAATCAACATGCGAGCGAAGGTTAAAGAGACAGACGGCAGAAGAAAATGAAGGTTGGAGAGTCAGGGAGTGGCTCCTTACAAGCTACATGGAGCCAACCATGACCAGCTGCTGTCAAGAGTAGTTGATGCGAGTAGGACGAACGACACATAACGGCGCGCCAGGAGAGAGAAGAGCGACCAGCAATAGAGTTCGGATTAAGCCTTCAGTTACCAGTGGATCCTACGATGGCACATAATGGGTCAACAAACCAGCTGAGCTGTGACGCAAACAATCCGAGAGAAGGAACCTTGTAAGAAGGGAGCGAGCTCCGGATATCCGCAAAGTTAAATGGAAGCTATGGCGACAAGCTGCTGCTAAGCAGAGATAGTGGTTCTAGAAAAGAATGTAGCAGTGGCTGGTGTATCCATATCATTAAGACGTTTGACTACTATTGGATACCTACAATTTCGGTGAAGAAATCAACATGCCAGCGAAGCTTAGAGAGGCAGACGGCAGAAGAAAATGAAGGTTGGAGAGTCAGGGAGTGGCTCCTTGCAAGCTGAAATGCTGGATGCCTGGTTCCGTTGGAAAACATCCCTCCTAAACTACTTGGATTTAATCGGCGATTTCCCTACTGCTCTTAGTGAGGATAAAAGATTGAAGCTGCTTCAACATTTACTCGGAGATGAGGGACAACGGCAATTCGATGATTTGGGTCTCCAAGGATGCAAATCGGTTATGGACGACTTCAATGCTCTTGATCGTGCATGGAGTTACCAAATGAACTTGTTTACCGCGCGATATATTTTCTCCCGAATACACCAAGAAGCAGGCGAACCCTTGAATGATTTCATTGCTCGGCTGAGTCGTGCAGTACGACCTTGTGACTACTCGTTTATTCCACAGAAAAAGATTGAAGGCTGTATGCTCACTCAGCAACTGATCACTGGAATCCCTGACAAACGCATACGTGAGGGGCTATTGCAGGAAGACGCTTGCACACTAACGTAGGGTCGAGCTTGCGAATTAGCCCGAGTAAAGATAGAAATTTCATTGCAATCAAAGCGGTTTTGTTCCACCAGCTTAGCTGAAGTGGTGAGAGTACAATCCTTCCGGCAACGTCCGACAGACAAACTGTCTTGCTATCGTTGTGGGAGCACGTCTCACAAAGCTAATTTTGCCGGTTGTCCCGCGCGCAGCCTCAAATGTAAAAACTGTGGTAAAAGTGGACACTATGCCCGCTGTTGTCCATCGCAGGCTTCGCGTTCATTAACGCTGATGGTACACCGGAATGCCATGTTACCGATCCAACGCAAGACAATATCTATTCAATCACCGCTGATTCCATACCTTCAGGTTGTGTAACCGTATTCGTTGTTGAACCGAAGTTTCCCGCTGCTGACATTCGTACTGTATTGTTCCTCACTGTTAAAGGTGCTGTTCCAATGGAAACGGAACTTGATTCTGCTTCTCCAGTCACTCTCGAGCCTTTCCAATTTTATGAACGCTACCTATCACAGCATACTTTACATTCAACCCCACATTCATTCTGGAGTTGCAGTTGCATTCTGTGATTGCAGCTATCGCAGTGTATATTTCTTCGGACAACAGACGACCCTTGCTTGAGAGGAATGCTACGGCGGCTTTGCACATTGCACCATCATTCTACCGCATGCTTATCTCTTCCGTCAACGTAGCACACTGGCAGGAACATTATTCGCAGCTCTTCCAGAAGTCCATCGGCCGTATTCCATGTGGTGTGCATCGAAATCAGCTGAAACCGAATGCGAAACCGGTCGCCATTGGTCAACCTCGACCCATTCCGCTAGCGAAACGTGAAGCGGTCTCAGCAGCCCTGCAAGCGATGCTAGGAAATGATTTGATTGAACACATCGACTGCCCTGAGTGGGTGCATCCAATGGTTAGTGTCATGAAAAAAGACGGTACTGTCCGGATATGCAACGCTTTGCAGGCGCTGAACAGATCGTCGTAGAGCGCTTTGTTTTGCCATATAATGATGAACTCACTGTACGTTTAGCTGGTGCAACTCTTTTTTCCAAGCTGGATTTGAAAAGTGCATGTTTGCATATGCTATTGGCCGATGATTCCAAACACCTAACTACCTTCCTCGCTCCTGATGGCCTATTTCAGTACAAAGTCTTACCCATGGGTTTGAGTTCCACGCCCGCCGCCTGGCAAAAGTTCATAACTCACGCCCTGCCAGGTATCGATGGGCAGGTTGTCTACACGAATGATATTTGTGTTTTCGGCCACTCACAGGCTTCGTGGCGACCTTATCTTAGCTTATTCCGTCCTGACTAATAACAGACACCCAAACGCACGATTGCTGGTCCGCGCCCGTACAGACCATCTTCGAGGGCACTCACTCAAACTGATGACTCGTAGCAGTCGCCTTCTGTGCCGAAGAAACAGTTTAAGTGTGCGTACTGCCTTCGCTTGGAACCCCCCCCCCCCCGAAGCTGTTGTCTCAGCGCCCAATACGGAGGCCTTCAAACAGCGCCTAGACGCTTGGCTCTTACCTCGCTGGTCTTCAACGTTGCTAAGATCTGGACATTTGCCAAGCTAACAAGCGGCGCTTCCATCATTTTGCTTCTATCCAACTTTGCCGAATTTACCTACACCACTCTCTTGTTCCAGGTATCCACGTTCCCACAGTCAACTCGCTGAATACTTGTGTTGAACACCACTACTGCGTCGAGACCCACAACATCTGGTACCTACCGACGAGATCAGGACCTTGCCGTAAGATCCCGAGGCAGAACCACCGAAAAGCTACGCTTACTCGTTCTGCGCAAACCCGTGAAACCCGTGAAACATGATGGAAGGCTACACAAAGTCCTCCAGCGCTTCAGTGATCTCAATTTGCGTCTGAATGCAAAAAAGTGTCTCTTCAATGCACCAGAAATTCAGTTTTTGGTACACATCATTTCACGCGGTGGCATTCGACCAAGTGATGAAAATATCAGGGCCATCTCTGAAGCGCCAACACCCAAAAACTTGACAGAACTAAAGTCCTTTTTAGGAACGTGCTCTTATAACCTGCGCTATGTGCCGGATTTTGCGACCGTGGCGGATCCATTACGACAGTTAACAAAGAAAGGATCATCGTTCGTTTGGGGCAGCAATCATCAAATGCCTTTGATGAACTGAAAAGGAGAGTTGTGTCTGCTCCCTTAGTTTGCCGTTTTGACGAATGTTGCCGCAACTTTGTGTCCACTGATGCGTCTGATATCGGTCTCGGAGCTGTCCTCTCACAAATACAAAACGGAGAGGAGAAAGTTATTGCCTACGCATCACGAAAGCTATCAGAATCCGAACGTCATTATTCAGTTGGGGAAAAAGAAGCCCTTGCATGTGTGTGGGCCTGTGAAAATTGGCATTTATTTCTGTTCGGTCGTCGTTTTATTCTGCGTGCTGATCATTCAGCTGTAACAGCTCTTCTCAGCAATGGATATAGAGGATCTCGCCCTGTGCGAATCGATCGCTGGTATGCCAGGCTCCTTAACTATGACTTTGAAATTGTGTACCGGCCAGGTTTGCAAAATCAGATTGCTGACGGCCTATCTCGCTTACCCGTGGGGTTGGAAGATGAAAAAGAGAGACTCAGAGAGTTGGTACTAGTTTCCAGTCTAGGAGCTAACCTGTCTGCCTCGACGATCGAGGAACTACGAAGGGAAAATTCTAACGATTCTTTACTGCATGAGCTCATTGAATATGTGCAACAGGGCTGGCCCAAATATAACAAAATCCCCGGTGAGTGCATTCCGTATTATGCAATTCGACATGAACTATCAGTGGTAGATGGTTGCCTGATGCGCGGCGGTTCAGTGTTTGTAGCTCTGCCCCAGTTGATAGCCAAGATAATAGCTTGTGCACATGAGGGATATCCAGGTATAGTTCGTAGTCCGTGAGACTCTATTTCTGGTGGCCACGAATGGCATCTAGCATTGAGACATTTGTGGTCAATTGCAATGCTTGCCCATTAGCGGACAAAAGTTCTATGTCCGCTAAAGCCCCGACACAGCTAATTGCTTACCCGATGAAATCATGGACCAAGATCGCCATTGATAGTATGGGCCCTTTCGCTACTGCTCCTACGAATAAGCGGAATCTACTTGTTACTACATGTGTTTACAGTAGATGGCCTGAAGTACACATGTGCGACCAAGTCACTACTTCGGTTGTGTTATGTTGGCTTAAACACTTGTTCAGCCGATTCGGTTTACCGCATGAAATAGCAACGGATAACGAGCCACAAGTTTGTAGCAACAAATTCGCAGATTTTCCACACTGCCATAACATTAAGCACTCCAGTACTGCGCCCTACAATCCTGCAGCCATCGGCATGGTCGAGGGTTTAAATCGGTCTCTAAAAGAAGCTATACAAGCCATTCACATAGGAGATTCGGACTGGGAGGATGCAGTTTTAACTGCGGTATTTTCCTACAGAACATGTGACCAAAGAGCCACCGGAAGAACGCCGGCCAATCTGATGCTAGGAAGGCCCTTACGCACAAAGTTAAATGCTGCACATAACCTTTTATCAGCGAAAGATGCCGAAGTTTCAAATCGCATAGCATCTTACCAAAATTCCTACGCTAAAGTATCAACACCAATGTAGCCCGGGACCTACGTCCACGTCCAAAGCATGGCGACAAAGAGAGGCACACCTTCGCTTTCGGCTCCAGTACGGGTCGACCTTACGCTTGGCCCGGGCACCTATCGATTGGAGAACGGCCTAATTGTCAACGAGCGTCGACTCCACACAGCTCACGGACCAGCGAATCAGCCCCACCGATCCTCGCGCAAAGACCCGGCTGAGTTACCATTACCACGAAGTCAGCTGCGTCGGTTCGTGAGAACGGTGAAACCTATTGATCGCTACGAACCAGGTTGAGGCAGCTTTTCGGAGGGGGACGATAATGTGGTAACCATGTGAGCAACATCGATTGGCTCGATCTCATTTGTTGGCTTGCTGACTCATTCCTATCTTACTATTGGTTGTGTGTGTCTGTCACTTGACTATCCGTTTAACAAGGGATTGACTCATTTGTACTTGGTTAATTTTGCGGGATACATTTGTACCTTTCCTACGGCTTTCTTGATACAACATGGACGACACCTAGATCAACCTGATGAGTCACGTGAGGAAGTACAGTCCCATCGAGCACATACGTTGTGGAGGAATCAAACGCTTTGATACGCAGCACTGAACACTTTGCCCGGTTTATGTGCAGCAACCACAAGACAGACCATTCCCAGTCTATCCAGAGCCCGTTGAAGAGCCATAGGACCTCCAGGGATATCAACAATATTCCAGAGCTTTAGGTCATCTGCAAATAAAAGCGATTGTACCTCAAGCTCCTCCGGCAAGTCATTCACGTAGACTGAGAACAGCAGTGGACCTAGGACAGAGCCTTGCGGAACGCCGCTAAGTACAGCTTGTCGAAACGAAAGACTGCTTCCCACACGAATACACTGTTCCCGTCCAGCCAGAAAGCTGACACCCACTGGAGAGCGCGACCAGCTATTCCATACGACCTCAACTTCAGTGAGTCGCGAATGGGGGACAGTGTCAAAGGCCTTGGCGAAGTCAATGAACACCACATCCACCGCATGTCTACGGCTTCGGCCCAGCACTCACGAGCTACCAGCAAGTTCGTCTGACACGAAAATCCTTTGCGAAAACCATGTTGCTCGACGCTAAGCAGGTTAAACCTTTTTAAATGGTTCTCCACTGTATCTCGTACTAATTTTTCAAGTAACTTAACGACCACGCTAGTCAAGCTGACAGGCCTGTAATTAGCCGGTGCGTCTTTGTCACCACACTTGAAAATCGGGCAGACAACAGCCTCCTTCCATTCGGTAGGCAAGATACAGCTGTTGAGTGACTTCTGAAACACACAAGTCAGAGGTCCACTGAGTTCCCCTGCCAATTCGTGCAACAATTTTGGATGAACAGAATCTGGCCCAGAAGCCTTAGTTGGGTTCACCTCTTTTAGCAACCGGAGAACTTGGGACTCCGTTACAGGAATTTCATCCAGACAACAGTCCTCAGGGACTCTTGGAGCTAACTCTTTACATGGCGTATTTGTCTCGCGGACAAAGACGCTTGAGTACTGCTTACCAAGCACGCATGCCTTGTCATAGTCGCTATAGGCATGGGTCCTATCTCCTCGAAACGATGGTGGAATGGGCGAGTTCGCACCACAGCCTCGTTTAACGTAAGCGAAGAATATCTTGGGATTTTTCGAAGCAGTATTAGCTAAGCCCTTTTCATACTGAAGCCGGGCCAACCTAAGATGTAGCTTGCACTCATTTCGAACCAACCGATACTTGTCAAACGTGCTGTTCGACGGAGCTGTTCGGTAAGCTCGCCAGCATCTAGACCGCTTCTTTAGCAGGCCCTTCCCCGCGGAATCTATCCACGGAGGCTGCGCTCTCGATTCCCTTCTTTTTACCAGTGACAGGCTCCTCTAGCTCACTGATGTTGGAGACAGCGTCATGAATACAAAAATCGGCTGTAAGGGATAAAACTTGTGATGTTTAGCTAAGAAAGGTGTTCAGTTTCCAGGTCAAAATGTGCCAACTGCTCCGAAAGGTCTCCTATTATTCAGCTAGACCTGGCTCATGCGGCCTTGGTAGAAACTGCAGAACCACTTAGAGGCTTAAAAAGTACTAAACTCTATATTCCCGGTGGTTTATGTGGTTCAGTATCCACTGAAAATTGTATGCTGAAGTCTCCTAACGGTGGGTTAATTATAAGCTCTGCATTCCAAGGCAGACATAATATTCCTTACTGGAGTTCGTGTTTTCGCGCAAAATTAAAGCCTATTGCGTATATTTGCCACGTATGCCTGCAAAGTGCACTTTTCGGCCACCTACGAAATCCCTAGCTGTTGAAGGGTTATACGGACTACTTAGAGCACTTCTAGAGAGTTATGCCTATTTAGAACGGATACCGCTTCGCTACTTGTTACGTTTTCTTTGCTTTTTCTGCTACCTGCTTGCGAAGCAGAAAGCCATCTTTAGCGAACGAAAATAATGGCATGTTCGTAGACCACCGTTCAACTGCGAATAACTCGCAAACCACTGTACGTACTGTATTCCTTTTTACTTTTGATGTAATCAGCGGTTAAAGCTTGTCTTGAGCAGTCTATTTTGAGCTTTTTACGCAGTACTCTAGCCTTAGAAAACGTTTTCCTTTTATCTGATAATTATTCCAGTTGAAATTGTGCGCCAGAAAGCAATACCCGCGGAAGAAAAGGTTGGCTATTTTTTTGTTAATTTGTATTTTTCTAGTGAAGACCGGCACCTTAGTATGTCTCTTAACAAATCCTTTTTATTTTCATCTGCATTTCTCGAAAATAGACTTTAACTTTCGGTACCCTTATTTTTCCGCCACTCTCATTTCTTCCATGTGCGCACCAATAATTTGGCGACTGGGCGGGCCAAATATGTCCAATGAATTTAAAGTGAAGTTGTGGTTGATTGGATTCTGTTCCAAAGAAAAACGGCACAACTACAGATCTGCGCAACTTTCACGAGGAAAGAACAGGGAGCTCAAAATCGTCCAAAGGAACCAGAAAAATTTCGAGTTGAGGGCTTGCGACGCCATCAGCCGTATACTAAACAATGCCAATGCAATTGTAATTGCCAACTAGGAATATGTACTCTTATTTTGCCTACTTTCATGCAAGAGCAAAGGCTTAAAGGTTGATCTGAACCCTTAAGGTTGCAGCCTCTAGCCAGTCTAGAAATATACTGTGCTTTTTATTTACAAGTTGCTGGTCCATTACTCGTTCATAGGTCGACGGTTGTACAGACTGCTCCTGCCTATGCCACAAAGCCCTTAACCACTTTGTTATCACCATAGTGCCGAGTGTTATGCGGAGAATACCTGCATTAAATGGGTGGCGGTTAACGAGAACAAAATCAAACTAGGAGGTTCCAAGCTACCATCCGTTGACTGTTTATAATGTCTATCGATACTAGCGATGGGTACCGAAGATAGCTAGTGACCAAGTCTTAAACGTATTGCTCTACCCGTCCACTGATACTCTCTGTTCTAGCGCCATTTTCTCTGTTTAGCAACAGTTACTCGCCATAGGCTCTATGCAACCCTACGGATATCTGGCGTTCGACAGTTGCCACTCCTTCTCTACAACGTTTATTCTCTTGGACGGTTTGCATCACAGCTCAACTGGTTTGGAGACCTATGCTGTAGGATTCGCAGGACCCACTAGTAACTGAAGGCTTAATCCGAATTCCATTGCTGACCAATAATACTCTTCCTCGTAGCGCCATTCTCTGCCGTTCGCCTTACCCTCGCCAACTCTGCTTGGCAGCAGCTAGTCGTCGTTGGTTCCGTGCATCTCTGTGCAAATCTGTAGCTTGCATGGAGCCACCACTTATCTCCAAATTTATTTGCTCGGACGGTTTTGCATCACAACTCAGCCGCTTCAGTGACTTATTCAGTGACACTGTAAATAAATAAATTAACATTTATGCTTGGCTATGCGAGGCCTGCCTACTAGGGCCTAATCAAATGAGTGCAAGTATACAGACATTTCATGGCAAGTGTGACAGTGACACTCCGATGGTTTTCACACGTGATTATTTGAAACTGTACAAATAATGGGTATCCATTAGTGAACATGTCTAAATCAAATAGCTCAACCCGCCCACAGCTACTCTCTATTCCAGCGCTAGCTACTATGTTTAGCTGCAGTTAGTGGCCATAGGCTCCATGCAACCCTGCGGAGTCACTAGTTCCCTACAAATTTTATTCGCTTGGACTGTTTGCATCACAGCTCAGCTGGGTTGGTGACCTATCCTTTGTTACAGTCGGATCCACTAGTAACCGAAGGGCTAATCCAAATGCCAACGTTGGCCACTGATTTCTCTCCCAGGGCAGTTATCTGCGGTACGCCTTACCGTCATCAACTCTTCTTGACAGCAGCTAGTTGCTGCTGGCGCCATGCACCAATGTAGCTTAGAAGGAGCCATTCCTTTACCCTCCGGCCTTTATTTTCATGAAGTCTCTTTCTCGCTAATCTTCGCTCGCTTGTTGTTTTATTCGTTGACACTGTAGGTATCCACTAGTGACCAAACGTTTTAATGGTATGGCGATGCCAGTCACTGGTAATTACTAGAGCCATTATTTCTGTTTATAAATAAATAAAATTTAGCAGCAGCTATTCGCCATAGGCTCCTTGCACCAATGCGGATATCCGGCGCTTGGCAGTTGCCACTCCTTCTCTACGGCGTTTATTATCTTGGACTGTGTGCAGCACTGCTCAGCTGGTTTGGTGACCTGTTCTGTGTCACTGTAGGTATCCACTAGTAACTGAAAGCTTACCCCGAATTCCATTGCTGGCCACTGTTATTCCTACTCCTGGCGCCATTATCTGTCGTTCCACTTACTCTCGTCAAAGCTTTTTGACAACAGCTGATCACCGTAGACTACATGCAACACTGCGCATAATAGGCGCTTACTAGGAGCCACTCCTTATCTTTCCAACTCTATGCTTGTGGTTTATTTGCATAAAATATCTTTCCTGATTTGTTTACCTGTTTTTTGACACCGAAGTTATCCATTAGTAACTAGAACGCTTAACCCAACTGGCATGTTTGTCCACTGAAACCCTGTCCATTAGCACCATCTCACGACCGTTTTACTTTCGGCACATAATGACTTGTTCATAAAGACTTACTCCTAGTCGGCTTCTGTTATGCTCAACTTCCTATCCTCAGTTGCCCATGTACCTAATAGCTATTATGTGGTCTTAGATAATCATCCTTCCGTGGAATATATATATTTATCGCCACATCGTCACCGTAACTTTTGCCTTCCGACTGCAACCAATCGTGAATACATAGACACCAACTTGTCTCCGGTTGAATTCCAACGCCGTAAGCTAATGCCGAAATAAATAACTAAATATTTTATTCTCGAATCTATCGAGGATTTCTTACCGGAACCTTGCCCTCCGTCCTGATGTTCATGATAGTAATATACCCGTTGGGCCATACCTTCTGTTGCATAATCAAAACACATTTCCGGCGTAATATCTTTTACACATTGTACACTACATTTCACAAGTAGGCGTCTTAAAGTAGGATTTCCCCAATGCCTATTACCATGACTGTCCTTTTTGGTCTTCTTTCAGCTTGTTCCTCTATTTCCTTGTCTCTGCGGTCGTGAACATACCAGAGCTCCCTGCGTAAACTGAGGAAACGCCTTCGTTTGAAATGGGCCGAAATAACCAACAATGACTTACTTCGACCATGGCTTCACTTCAAAAATAGCCATCTGCGCCCAGCACCTCAACCACCGATGACCAGTGAGGGTAGTTTGAGACGAATACTTCCCAGCCCAGAAGATATACGTATTCGGAGAAGTTGAGACCTCCTACACTGGAAATTCTACTTACGTGCAAACTCAGCTCCTCGACGGACCACAAAATCCATGTTGGACTCTAACTGCCATTTGTTTAGTCAACAGAGGAGGCATTCGACTGCGAAGAACTGAATGAACAAATGCTTCATAAGAGGTTTTGCTAGTTTTACATGACCGTCCAAGGCAATCTACGACGGTGATCGAGGACGTGCAGGGTTTTCGCCTGGCAAGCGCTCGCCCTATATAAAGCCCCAAAAGTCAGTTTAGGAACACTGTGACGTGGCGGATGCGGCTCGCCACTGAATAAAATCCCTGCCCACTGTTACACTCTGGAATATCAACTAGTCACTTCGATATTTTACTAACAAGTACAACGAAGATACCTTCAGTCTTCACATACCGTCCCCACTCCACCGAGGCGCGAATTTGAAACGATGCGTATTTTTCGCGTTGTTGTTCAGGTTTTCGGAAATTGCGCACAAACACTTTGTCGGTCTTTTTCTTTACTAAATGGTGGCACATCATATTCTATACTACCACCGTCATCGCTTGTGCAACTCACGGCCGTTTTTCTTGTCGTACCAATTTTTACGCTTTTTTCGCTCGCTATTGCCTTGTCATTCATTGTTTACTCCTGAGCAATGCGTGCTAAACTTTGTAAGCCCTCTGTTTCCTCCAACAGAGCAGTGCAAACAGCAGCAATGAGAGGCCCATCAGCATATTCATCCATGGCGAAGGATTGCAGGATCATGCCTAATGACCCACTTAGTGCATCTCAAGTCAAACTTCACCAAGTAGAAATGAGCTTAGCGTGCGTTAAAACGAGCTGCATACGATGAATGCAAATTTGGAGAACCTTAAACCAATGTCGGCTCTGTCGGGATTAATAAAAACTGATAATCCAAATGAACTGAAGGCGGCTGGCGCGTTATTAGCAGTACTTAACGACGAAGTAACGGAACGCGTACGCCGTTCCCAGAAAGCTGTCATATTCAACGTAACTTATCGCTTGCTACTTGAAAATGTGAAGGGTTCTCTTCTGCGTGTATGCAACACACCACCAGGTTGTTGTGTGTGCAAGCGGCTACGCAAGTCCGGTAAAAATGACACTTGCCCCATAGTTTTGACTTTCCCTACTCCACAACTTGCTAAAATATTTATAGGCCGTAGGTTGATTTCTTCCACGGGACAAACCATGGGCCGATTTTCCTTAAGCCTGACAGGACCCCTTTCATACATCAGCAACATCGTTAATCAAGCCAGAGGGCAAGCGCAATTCTCTTATTGACACAACTGCAAAATTTTCTGCCCAACCGCTCGTCGTGCTAACGATAGACCTCGACTTGCCTCCAAAACAAGAGCTCACTTCGGATGCAAAATCTGCAACAGCGCGAAGCTAGCTTTGGACTGAAGTCAATGAAGGAGCTTCGTCTATACTGGCTGCTATAACCATGGATTCTACTAACGAGGTGATTTATAGCTACTGAGACATGCATGACACTGACGCCGCACCTGGGCAACCAACTAATCGCTTTCTTAACTGGGTATCTAACTTGCCTACTCCACTGTCTGCTGTCACCGTCCCTAAGCAGAAACACCCTCTCACCGCGAAACCCACCATACCAGGACGCTTTTTTCAGACTGCATTGAACAGGTCTTTTTCACCCTCACTCTCCGCCATTGCCGTTAGTGCTGCAAGTGATAAGTCACATAGCAACTCGGACATGAGGGTTGAGTATACTATTGCCATTGTAGGCCAGACTTACAGGCCTGATTCTTTTGTTTACTTGCTCACTGACAACAATCGGCTTAATAGTCGCAAGCGGCCTCAAACCCCAAGAGCCTCGAACTACTCACTGCAACCCAACAACAGGAAAAGGCCTAACGCATGGCTTTCAACCCCAGCGGGACACAGGGACAAAGCTACTTCCAATATTCACAAGGCGGAAGCGTTGAAGCGCAGATCCCTGCAGCGATCACCTTCATTTATGAATGTAGTAACGCCCCAAAGCATCCCACAGCGAAAACCTTATCTACTTGGAAAGCCCGATTCTTCCGTTCTGTTGGTTAATGACAACAACGGAGCCAAGAGTTGTACTTGACTTTCAACTCAGAGAATCTTGAAAACTCACGCCAACCTAACAACAGCGAAAACCAAAAAGCACTGCTATCAAAGCCAATGAGGTACCATAACACTGCCAAATATAATAAGCACTGTGCAAATGAACAGTAGTGCAGAGCGACGCAGAAATCACCTTCATTTATGAATGGGGCATTGCCTCAACGCATCTTCTCACATCACAAGCCTTATCCACATGAATACCACACATTACGGGGCTCGATCGCTGCCACAACCGCACCAGTGTAAGCAGAGCCACTTCGCCAACTCTCCATACCGCTTTACGTACACTAATCGCGCCGAAAAGCAGCTTGGTAAACAAGTAATTGCTAGTCGCAACACCGCTTGCCTGCGACCACATGAGCTCCATATATCACGGACGAAGCATAGTCGGATGCAGCCAAATGGATTACTTAATAAGGCGAGATACCCACTTGCGCTGCTGTCGTCTACGCAAGATGACAGTACATACCAGACCAAATGCGCACCTCATCCAAAGCGGTTTACCTTGGCCCACACCGATCTACCCCTTTTTATGGGGCAATGCGGGGCACGTCCCGCCTTATACATATCAACCTATGCACTTCCAGCTAACACAAGTTTTGCACTTTCTGCAAACAACAGGCTACAGCCAATCTCAACTGCATGGCTGCCTTCTACCGACCGACAGTTGGTAACCTTCAAGCATTCTACCTACGAACGTTCTACTGAACAATCCAACGTCATGCCAATTCAGACGGAATGCCTTACCAATAACCAATTCCCACAATGCCCATTTCTTTTTCAGGTCGTTGTCGAAGTAACTAACACCTACCCCTCTTCTCACCCTGATGCTGTCTATCCACACTCCACTTGCACTCCGGTTCCAGCTTCTGTCTTGAACACACTTAAGGGACAGCCCCCATATCCACACCACTCCGCGCCTATGCTATCCCACATCCTGGGCACCATGTCAATGTCTGCCAATTCAGATAGAGCTGCCCAAATCTCTCCAACTTGTTACAACCCCTTTCTTATCGGACTTGCCGAGACACGGCCCGCCACGTCGCATTCTTCAAGCACACACCCTCCCTCGCCAACGTCTGCTGACTCCTACACATGTTGGAGTTGTCTCCATACAAGTAGCACCAGTACTTGCTGCCACCTCGCCTGATATATGCAACCCGGCAACTGCAGATAATAGTGCATTGGAAGCACTTCCACCACTGTCTTGTTACAACCCTACCACAGCATCTGGCAACCCGATGACGGGACGATGCGAATAAGGCTCGTAGACCTTCCTCCTCCTCAATGTCCGATCTATTAGAAATAAAACGCACCTTCTAGGACCTTTCATTCTTTTATCAAGCCTGCGTATGGTGTTGATAACAAAAATTTGGCACTCGGCCGACGCTTCTGACGCACCGCTCCACATTCCAGGGTACACCGCCTTCTGTAATAGACGTGCCAGTCAACGTGGCGGCAGATGAATCATATACGTCAAGGACGAGTTTCACGCACCATCTTTACACACTATACATCTTGGCAACTCTAAAGACTCAGTCTGGATTCAGGCCGTTGGAGGTCATCTTAACCTCTTGTTAGGCTGTTTATACAGCCCAACGCACGCTACTTGTGCTAGCATTAACAAATTGTTCAGGCTCTTTCCGGAAGTCTCATTCCTCCCTGCACGCTCTAAGATCATTGCTAAAGACTTCAATATGCCTCATGTTTCGTGGCTCAGACAGTCAGCCCACCCAAGTACAGGCCCTTTTTGACACTATATCCACTCATGAATGGACACAGCATGTGAATGTACCGACTAGACAAGCGAACACACCGGACTTTGTATGCACTAATGGTATCTCGCAAGCATGCGCCAGCTTGTTAGACAACATACCGGTAAGCGACCACAAGGTGGTGAAGCTGCCCTTCGCGCTCCCTAAATTTCCACAACATGCAGTCACAAACTATGTGGTATTTCAGCTTCTCTGGCACATAAAGGGGAAAGCTTCACCCTTCTCGGAGCATCACACTGGGACGAATTCTTCCTCACCGCCACCATAGATCCTGCGATCCACGTGCTTTAAAACAACTTCCCCAGCTGCTGAGATGTCTTTACTCCAAAACAGCGGGAGATCGGAAACCATCCAACTCCCGATGACGCCACCACACGCAAACTAACCAGCAGGCTCAGGAAAATGCGCTCCCGCTACATCCAACCAAAAGCTTTCACCTAACCATCCGTATGAACGACTTACTAGCCGACTGCAGCAATTCACAAAGTAATGCGCGTACATTAGTAAAGCATGCAGCGCGTTGTGCTGAAAACAAGGCAAAGTCTCTTATTCGACTACGGAAGTAGCGGGGTGGCAGCAAAGATAATCCCATTACTACCCTCGTGCTTCCTGATAAATGTATACTCAATGGCGCGGTTGATCTCTGCGAGTTCATTAACACACATTACTGTACCACCTTCATTAGCACTGACTTGGCATTTTCAAATACGATACACAAGTTTGCTGAGGATAAAATGCACACTATTGACGTTGACTTAAGCAATATCAAGCGGGCACTTTGCTCGTTTAAACTGTCACACTACCCGGGTCCTGACGGTGTGCCTCCCTCCATTTTAATACTCGGAGGCCCGGACATTCCAGTTCTTCTCCTCAATGTCTTCACACTCTCAATAAAGAGTGGTCACTACCCGTCCAATTGGAAGCACGGCACCGTCAAACCACGACACAAACGAGGTTACCGCCAAACTATTGACCATTATCGTCCTATTAGTCACACACCTATTGCTTCTCTACTCGTGGAAAGCATAATAAAGGACGCAATTCTTTGCTGTTTGTTGCAACGCAACCTTATCAATAGGTCCTAACAGGGGTTCCTGCTGGATAAATCCTGTCAAACCTGCCAGTTTTCGTTCTTAAACCACGTAGCACTCTCCATCGACCGAGGTCAGGCACTAGCCATTAGCTTCCTGGACATTAAAAAAGACGTCTGGTCGGGTCCCACGCAATGGTTTAATGACTAACCTAGCGGCATTCAGTGTCTACAGCCACCTCCTTTCATGGTTTTCTTCCTATCGTTCCAACAGGACGCAGTCAGCGCAACTTGGCGACATCTCATCCAAAAAGTCGTCCGTAACCAGCGGAGTATTCCTTGGCAGCTTCCTGGGTCCTCGGCGGTTTTTGCTATACATCAATGATGTATTCCAGGTCTTCAAACACGGCACGCCATACCTTTTGCCGAACGCATACAAGTTATTTTCTTATTAGCGCCTAGCTGTCTATGTAATAACCTCTATATCATTCAAAGCGATCCCGGTGATCTTAAAAGCTTGTGTGATCTATGGAAACAGCAGTTCTCACCAACGAAATGCAACGTCCTTTCCTACCGGTGCTCTATACCCCCAACCTATTAACGCTTAAGGGTACACCACAAGATAACGGCTTCACTGTGCGCGACCACGGTGTACACTATTCCAGTTCAGTGAATGTTGTGGAACAAGCGAGATATAGCTCTGCCAAAGCCAGGTCTATCATTGGCTATATACTGAAGTCCGTGTGCTTGCTAGAGTCTCGACGCATGCTCCTTAAGTTGTGTGCCCGACCTATAGTAGAGTACTGCTCAATCGTTGTTACTAAGTCGTGTAAATGTGACAGGGTTACTGAGAAAGTTCAGCGTTCGTTCACTAAGCTTCTTTTAGGATCACCTGCCCTCAACTATCGAGGCCGCTGCAAGCAGCTTGGTCTGGAAGAACTTTGGCTGCGATGACTTGAAACCAACCTCGTTTTCCTAAATAAGCTACCCAAAATCTCGGACTCAAGCGTCGCTAGTATTTTTCAGCCGTTTGGTTATACACGTTATCCTCTACACCGAAAGGCACACTCACTCTCACCACCCAACACACGTTGCTCCGTACGTTCTAACTTCTTATTCTGTAGATATGCGTAGGTATGGAATAAGCTATGGAAACCGTCAGGGCACCTGATATTATCACGCAATTCTCCACGGTCATAGATGGACAATTAAGCGTCCCAAAGTAGCCGAGATCCTGAGCATCTGCATCCTGGAGGATGAGCTCTGGGAGAACGGCCCCGATCATTTATAGACATTCATACAAATACTTCAACCAGCATCAATAAAGCTCTCTTCATCCCAAATCTGTCAGCTTATTATCGAGCTTTTGCGTTCATTTTTCTTGCAATCAGGCGGCAAACTCAGTGCCCTGCACTACGTAGTCCCATTGGACCAGTCTCTGACTGCATCCATGACTACCGGGTTGCAAACGGTCTGGGATCTGAAGTCAATGTTAAGTCTACTACACCTTGACAGCCTGCTCTAAGTGCTTACACTTTAAAAATGTAGGTTATTCTTGTCAAGTTCTGCTGTCCCTCCCTATTTGTCTTCCAAACTTAACTGTACTCTTCTACCTCAACGCGCAGACTAACTCAGTCTTATCTGCTCGACCACCTGCTCCACGACCGCCGCGAATTCGAAGGCCATTACTCGGGAAACCGAACAATCTATATCCCCTTAACGAGAGTGCTTCAATGTCTTTTCCACACTTCGGTGACGGTCCCAGTGACCTTATTGGCAGAGGCTGACTTCCAAGTCAAATGCCGCCCCTAGTGAGATTGCGCGTCGCAATCCAAGACACATGGCGGGTGCTCCAAAAAACCCGAAAAGCTGCTTCTAACCGCTGTGTCAAGCACTGCTCGCGGAACTTAATGCCCTAGGAATCATGGCTATAGCCGCCAAGCACTATGTCCAGAGTTCCACTCCTAGCTCAGCTGTCTCTACCTGATGACTCTGAACAAAGACGAAACCGTCGGTCGTAGAGTGCAGGGATAGGAGAAAGCCACACCAAAACCCTCCAATTTCTTAGCTTTCTTCTGCAGATCAAACGCTGTGGTTCAACTTCGGTAATCCCAACTTTGATGCGGGCTGATGGAACTCCTGTGTACGCGGACTCAGATAAGGCTCGTTTACTTGGGGAAAAGTATGCAGGGGATTTTGTACGTGAGGCCGCGTTGACTAGTCTTAAACTTGTCCCCAGAGTACCCCAGGGTTCTTATTTAGGTGGGTTTACTATGGTGGAAACGCAAGTCCTTAAACTGCTGCAAGAACTGAACCCTTCCAAAGCGGCTGGACCTGCTTCAATTCACCCGAAACTCCTGCATGAGTTGGCGGGGAACTAAGTGGACCGCCGACGATGGTGTTTCAGAAGTCAATTGACAGCTGTACATTACCTTCCGAATGGAAGGAGGCTGTCATCTGTCCTATCTTCAAAAACGGCGCCAGGAGTCTGTCAGCCAATTATAAACCAGTTAGTCTGACTAGGTCGTGGTCAAACTGCTTGGAAATCTGGTGAGAGATTCGTTGGAATGTCACCTAATTAGATTTAATGTACTCAGTAGGGCACAACATGGATTCCGGAAGGGTTTCCGTGTTTGACGAATTCGTTGGTTGCTCGTGAAGCTTGGGCCGGGGCATTGAACAATGGCCATCTAGTGGATGTGCTTTTCTCAGACTTCTCGAAAGCATTTGATAAGGTACCCCATTTGATGCTATCACAAAAGCTGAGGTCCTGCGGCCTATCTGGCCGCGCCCTTCATTGGGTATCTGCGTTCATGCAAAGAAAGGAGCAGTGTGTACGTGCGGGTCGCAGCTTATCAATTAAGCAAGCGGTCCTTAGCGGTGTCCCACAGGGCTCGGTCCTTGGACCGATGCTGTTCTCCATCTACGTAAACGATCTCCCTGGAGAGCTTGGGGTTGCAACCCTGTTGTTTGCTGATGACCTTAAGCTATGGAAAGTTGTAAATGTTCCTGGGGGTTCTGAGACCATACAGCATGCACTGGGCGGACTATGGGACTGGCCTACTTTGTATCTACTGTCCATAAATCAGGCTAAGTGTTCCGTCCTTTGTATAGGAGCAACTTTCCCGCCTTCGAGCTACGTACTCGGTGGGGTCGAACTCCCCCTTGTCTCCAACCAGGTAGACCTAGCCATCGTCCATTCCTCGTCCTTGCATCCTGGTGACAACTGGAAGAAGGCCACTAGTAGGGGTTTCAGAATGTTGTGGTTAACACGCCGTTCTTTCGGGGTCTTAACTGCTGACATATTTGTGAAGCCGTTCTCAGCTTTCGCCCCACCCCATCTGGAATACTGCGTCCAGGCTTGCCCGCCGTACCTGGTTCGGGAAAAAATGGAGCTTGAGAGGGTTTTGAGAGTAGGTACCAAATTGGTCGAGGGGGTACCGGGACAATCGTGCCCCGAGCGGCTACTTAGCTTGGGTATGTATGCAATGCACTACCGACGGCTTCGAGGAGACCCACTCCTGACTTACCGCATATAACAGGGAAGGTTGGACCAGACTTGGGCTGGCTATTTAGCCCAGCTAGGTTGCGTTGTCTTCGCGGTCATCCCATGAAGCTACACAAGCCGCGTTCTGACCGGATCAGGGCGGAAACTCGGTTATCGCGTAGAGTATTCGAGCGCAGGAACTCGCTTCCAGAAAGTGTAGTCAGTGAACCTACGGTTAAGGGTTTCGAGCGCAAGTTAGACACTCTTGGGTGGCAACACGAAACCTTCCCTTCTCCTGACCATATCCATCTTCAAACAGCTTTTCTGTCCTTCTCTTCACACTTTGGTGTTATCCGTCATTTTAATGACTTTCATTCCCCTTTATCTTCCATTTACTTTCTACTTCTTTCTTACTTCACGTAACCTACACAGCGCGGACTGCTAATGCAGGGAACGTGGGCAGTAATTGGTTGATCAGGTTGTGTTTCGGGTGTTTCGTTTTAGATCTATCAAGAACTACTAGCTTATCATTTCCTGGCTCAACGATTTACTCAAGAAGGAACAATCAAGGGATTTTCCTATCGTTCCAGTCAGCTGAATCTGAATCTGAAACATAACGCATTTAGTCTGACCAAGGCTGTTCCTTAACCTCTCTATTCTAGACGTGCATTTATTTAGTACTTGCTCCTTGCTTGATGCTCAACCGTCACTTACTCGACTGTGACAGCTAATTACTTGTAGTTCAGCCCTCTCACCTGCTTCTCCCTGCTCAGACTTCCCTACTTTTAGTACATTAGCACCACGGCATGGTTTCATCATCTGCGCGTCGCCGCGTCTTCGTCTTTTATGCTCCGAACTATTTAACAACCATATCGTACGCTTGCGCTTCCTTCGTTCGCTGTCCTCTCTTCATAAAACCTTTCTTAACTCTCTTCTGTGGAGCAAACCTAACTCACGTGGCCTGCGCACATTTGCTCCATTGCCTCTCCCTTCTAAACGTCCATTTATCCGTTGCATGCTGCAACGTCTGTGACGCCTGCTCATGTAGGATTCCAGATCTTTGACAGACATTTTCCAGCCCAGTCTACCTTAGCACTAAAAGCTTAGCACGATAACAAGACTCAGTATCTGCGCGCCTCTGACTCATATGCTGCGATGTCCTCAGCAGACTTAATGTATGCATGCACTCCGACTGTTTGATGTCCTTTCATATAAACTTTTCAGCTTTCTCCTAGCACTCCTTCCAACTCTTCGTCAGCGCTAAGCCGCTCCGTAGCCTCTCTATTTTAGACGTTCTCATATCTCTTAATTGTTGTAACGTCTTCGACTTTTTCACCTGCAAGCGTCCAGCTATTGGATTAGCTTTACCAGGCTCTTTCCAAGGTAGTAGTATCCCAGCACCATAGCATGAATTGTGAACTTATACACCGCCGTGGTTCAGCATTATTTGATATGACTCTCTCAATCAACTCACTGTACGCTTGCACTCTTCCTGCTTATTGTCCTTTCTTTATTCGACCTTCTTAGCTCTAGTCTGGCAACCTGCTTTACCCCATCCGGTCAGTGCACAACTGCTCCTTGCTAGATGACCAGCTGTCACTCGTCTGCGACACGCAATTAATAGTAGTTCAGCATTCTCACTGGTTTCTCCCGGCTGAGTCTTCCCAAGTTTTATTCCTTTAGCACCACAGCATGATCTTATTATGTGCGCTTCGCCGCGTCTTCGACTATTTTTGCTTTAAACTATTTAAGAGCCTTAACGTATGCCTGGGATTCACCCGTTCATTGTACTTTCTTCATGAAACCTTTCTTAGCTCTCTTCTGTCGTGCAGGCATATCCATGTATTCAGCGCAAGCCGCTGTTTTGCCTCACCCTTAATGTTCATTTATCCCTTACTCAATGTATTGGCTTAAGCCTTATTACCTGCAACCCTCCAGCTCTCGGGCTAGCATTCTCTGGCACTATCCAGCTTTGTACTATTATCTTAGCACCCTAGCTGCTGCGGTTAGGCCTCACTGCTCTGATACTTCAAGCAACCTTAATCTACGCTTGCATTCCGGCTATTCCCTTCCCTTCCTTCAATTAATGTTTCTTAGTCCCTTAGTTCTTCTCTCCACTCACCTGGTCAGCAAACAGACGCCCGTTAGCTTCACATTTCTAGGTGTTCATTTCTCACCATTTTCTTAGCACCCTAGAAAGACTTGTTTCTCTGCCCGACACTACGTATACATTTGTTCCGCACGTTCGCTTCCCTTAACTGATCTCTAATAATTCACTGCTATCGATCAATCTTTTCTCACCTAGTAGTCTGGGTCCGCTTTTACGGCAAAGTTTTCGACACTTACCTTTGTAGGACGGTAGCTCTCATAGGCTTTTCCTATTCCAGTGGGCCATAACACTATACTCCTAGTACCCACGTGCCGCCCTTCTGTTTTGATCCCCCGATAATTTTTACTCAGCGCTTGAGTTCTATCTAGCCGCTGACTTACCACAAATTGCCCTTTAAATCTCTTTCAATGTAGGCTGGCTACCAGCCGTCCATCCACTATTCAAACGCCGCTGGACCCTGAACTATGATTTCTGTCTTCCCGCGCAATAGTCGTATCATAGTAAACTGATGCTGCGCTTCTGCTTAATGGCGCAACGCTTATAGCGCGTTGACCGTGCGTTATATATCCGTACGCGACTAGACGACCAACCAACAGCAATGGGTAGAAGAAACAAGAGTAAGCTAGGGAAGAAGTTTATTGGACGGGAGGAGCGTTAGCTTATGCTAAAAATAGGGCACCCGGAGAGAGATAGCTAGGGAGAATGTCGCTGGCGTCTAGTGTGTTGCCAGAGCGTCGTACGCAGTGGAGTCGAGCGCCAAAGGCGGAGATCGTGTTCGTATTTCCAACAAACGGGAACAACGTTCCAACAGGCAAGCTGAATTGTTCCCTAATATATAAGAAAGCTATAATTTGAATATTTTAGTATAATTTACACAGTCATACGGGGGTACCCCCGGGTCGCTACACAGCTCCCTCCTAGAAGGAAAACCTTGGGAGACCCTTCGATCTACGTGAGGACTGTCCGTCGCGGCCCAGCCTTCTGCGAGGCCAGGTAGTGAAACCTGATGCAGCTGCTGAGGGAGTACCAGGCGATCTAACCCTAGCGGGCTCCCACCCGTGTCCTCCCTAACGGTGCCAAAAACACCGAATAGGCAGTTCGTAGGCGTTAAATGTTCGCGAGTGCATGAAGGTCAAACGTTCGCTTCACGCTCGTCATCTCCTCCGGTTCATACATAGAAGGTAACCGGAAACAAGAGTAGTGATGGTGAAGGCGAGGGCAGACAAGAGTGGCACTTATCGGATGTGGTAGGCGTCAGGCAAAAGGCAGCGCTTTTTGTGTTTTCAAAACGTTTTGTTCTTTTCTGTGCTTTCAAAACATTTTTTCTTTTTGGGTTTTCAAAAACGTTTGTCGGTTTTTTGGCGTTTTCAAAAGATTTGGGGGATTTCGTAAGTTGTTAGCCAAAAGGAAAAAGAAAAGCAATATAAAAGTGAGAGGAACGCTAATCCCTTAATCGAGCTGGCCAATGAACGCGTCTACCCGACCTAGTCGACTTGTTCGAAGCAGAGGAAGGCGTCCTCTTAGACGTCCTATTGGATCGCAAAATTGGGGGAACTTCTGAAGACGTGGCAGTTGGTTCGATGGGAAGCGGCGGAGAGGAAGTGGTAGGCTTGGGTGGAGCGTGATACTTGGAGTCAGGGATGTTGGAAGCAGTCGTGTCTTCCATCATAGGCTGCGCTGATTCGTCAGAAAACAAGTAAGGGTCTTCGTCAAGCTCAGGTCCCACGTGGGCAAACTTGAGACGGTCAATCGTAACGACTTCACGTTTACCGTGACGGTCGATTATAAAGACGCGGGCCTTACGCCGCAGGATCATGAAAGGACCTTCGTAAGGTTGTTCCAGTGTTATGCGGAGAACATCGAGGCGGAGAAAAACGAACGGATGCTGCAGGTCATGTGGAATAAAAGATTTACGTTGTTGTTTTCTAACGTCGGGATGCTTGTGGTGACGCATGCTCGAGGCTAGCTGACGTGCATAATTTGTGTCGTAACGAATAATTCTTGGACTGACGGAGAAGAAATCGCCAGGTAAACGCAGTGGTTGTCCATATACTAACTCGGCGCTAGACGTACGTATATCGGCCTTTAGGGCTGATCGGATCCCAAGGAATATCATAGGCAGCACATCAGTCCAACTCAGCGCATTGGCGGCGCTAAGTGAGGCTTTCAACTGTCGGTGAAAACGTTCCACCATGCCGTTCGCTTGCGGATGATAGGCAGTCGTGCGAATGCGTTGGCATTCGATGAGTTTAAGGAGATCGTTAAAGGTCGTAGATTCGAATTGCGGACCGCGGTCTGTAGTCACTGTGGCTGGACAGCCGTGTGAAGCGACCCAGCGCTCGACAAAAGCGCGTGTTACGGTTTCCGCAGCTACATCAGGAATGGGAACGGCTTTGGGCCAACGGGTGCAACGATCGATCATGGTCAAGATTTAGACAGTTCCTTTTGACGGGGCCAGAGGTCCCACTATGTCTAGATGGACATTAGCAAATCGCACTGAAACGGACGGAAAGCAACCAAGTGTAGCGGACACGTGCCGCTGAATGTTGGCATGCTGCAGGTAAGATGGCTGCGTGCCCAACGTTTAGGCTTGCGTTGCATCCACGGCCAAACGTATCTCTCAGAGACAAACGTAGCAGTAGTTTTAATGCGTGGGTGGGCGATATTGTGAAGGGCGTAGAAAACGATACGGCGAAAAGTTTCTGGAACGACGGGTCGAGGTCGTCCGGTAGATGTGTCGCATATAATGGTACCATCGGATAATGTCAAAGGCTGCAGGGATATTTCTAAAGAAGAATCATGGAGTTCCAAAAAGGTTTGGTTGTTTGATTGCGCGGCGGCCATAGCAGACAAATAGATTGCCTGCCCGGCAGGGCCAATCGCAGATACTCTTAAAAGAGCATCTGCGACGACGTTTTGTTGACCAGAAATGTGTCGGATATCAGTCGAGAACTGGGCAATGAAATCCAGCTGACGAATCTCACGTGGTGAGTGTCGAGCTGACTGATTTCGGAATGCCTAGATAAGCGGCTTGTGATAGGTGAAGATAATGAAGGTGTTACCTTCACGGGCGTGTCGGAAATGTCGAACGGTAGAGTAAACGGCTAGCAGTGCGCGACCGAACGTGCTGTACTTGACTTCGGCAGTTTGTAGGCGTATAGAGTAAAATGCAAGAGCTTTCCATCCCCATTTTTATGTTGCTGTAGGACGGCGTCAACGGCGTTGTCCGATGCTTGAACAGCAACACTGAGCTGAGAGTTCGGATCAAAGTGATCAAGCATAACGGCCATAGCTAAGGCTTCTTGGATGGTTTTGACTTCTTTGGCGCAGCCGTTGGCTTCTTGGGAGCTTTAGGCTTTGACGGAGCCATGCTCTTTGGTTTTGAAGGTTTCTTCACGTAGGGGTCACCAATTATAGCGCGTTGCCCGTGCGCTATATATCCGTACGCGACTAGACGACCAACCAACAGCAATGGGTAGAGGAAACAAGAGTAAGCTAGAGAAGAAGTTTACTGGACGGGAAGAGCGTTAGCTTATGCTAAAAATAGGGCACCCGGAGAGAGATAGCTAGGGAGAATGTCGCTGGCGTCTAGTGTGTTGCCACAGCGTCGTTCGCAGTGGAGTCGAGAGCCAGGCGGAGATCGTGTTCGTGTTTCCAACAAACGGGGACAACGTTCCAACAGGCAAGCTGAATTGTTCCCTAATATATAAGAAAGCTATAATTTGAATATTTTAGTATAGTTTACACAGTCATACGGGGGAATCTCCGGGTAGCAACACGCTCTGTATTCCAGGTAGATGGTTGCATCCAACTTATAGGGTTAGTGCTTTGGGAAAACATTCAAAAACACTTTTAACACAATCATTGCTGCACATTGTACATCATTTGTCTCCTCTCTAAATGTTATAACAGGATTTTAAGAATGTTTGTTTCCACGCCTGTTCATTGCGGCCTTTTTCCTCTCACCTTCCCTTTCCTCCCAGGCCCGGAACTTCTTGGGGATCTGGGATTGGACCAAGAAACTGCTTTTGTCCGGGACAGGAGAACCCATAAGGACCTATGAAGCACATGGCTCTACAACAAACGGATACAACTGCACTCACTACCATGACCGTTGTCCACTGATGATAGCTGGACGCGAGACCTTCACACTCCTGGAAAGAATACATACCCCTGAAAAATCCAGACGCAAGAAACTGACGTTTTGCCCACCTGGATACCCACAAAGACGATTCTTCGTGAAGCCCACATCCTCGATTCGCCTCAGACATTATGGCGGCCCTGCCCAAGATACTTGATCAAATAATAGAGAAGATTGAAGGTCATTTGATTGCGGATATCTGAGTGTGAAATCAGTCGACAACCTTGTCTGCCAGTTGTATATTGGTGTACAAACAAAGTTCTGACAGTGTTTCAGGACGTGGTGGGTTTTCGACTGGCAATCGTTCACCCTATAAAAAGACACAAATGTCCGTGTAACCACACCGCGACGTGGCGCATGTGACTCGCTACCGCATAAAGTCACTGCCCAGAACTACCTACTGGCAAGTCGACCAGAATCATAATTCAATATTGCACTGACACTCAATAATAAGTTAAACTGTGCCTATATGTATCGTTTTCATTACACATATAGTACCAGGACTGTTTACACTACGCACGCTAGAACCCAAAGTTTCGCCATTCGAGGAAGACCTATCCCTCATGAATACTTACACAATTTCCGCAGCCTGTACAACCTTCGGCTTACTGCCGACTACGCTCATAGCAACGTGTTTGTTGCGAAGCAATATTGCATGTAAATGTTGATCATGCCTTGCTTGGTGTGTCTCGACAAGTTCGAGCATAAAATATTTATTTATTTATAGAACTGAACGATTCACACTCCGCACGAGAGCATCGTTGGCTTCTTTACACTTAACAATATACCTTTTACATCCTGACTGTCATTTGCTCGCTGCGCTCTTTATTTTAAATTCTTCAATCTGGAAGCCAAATCTCTGTGCATTTCCTTAACGTAGCCTCATCTAACTAGTGTGCTTCTCTGCGACTTCTTTCGGTCCACCGGAAGGTTAACGGCCTAGACGCTGCAGCCTCAACGCAATTGTTATCACCTCAGGAATCAGCTAAACTTGGTCATCCAATATCAAAACAGTCTCTTCCCTCCATTTCCTACCCTTTACTGCTGATCCACTTTAATTTCGTTCCATTTTAGCTGTACGACTTAATCTCAATGCACCGACTAATCAAGTGTCGTCTGATCGGTCTCCCTCACTACGAGACGCTTGCCGGACCTAATCACCCCTGTATAATATAGCCTGTTTGATATTTATCCCGTCTATTTCCGCTGACCCACACAGTTGGTCTCATCACAATTGTACGACCCAATCTCCGTGTGCCGACTAAACTATCCTTATCTGAACGGTCTTTCGCTCTCCTACTACACCCAGATGGCCGTGCCATTTCCGACCAGGGTCTGACAGCGACTTCGCTTACTTCCACTTACGTCTACTTTTGTTGCTTTTAGTTTCCTCTTATCCATTGCCTTCTTCGTTATTTCGCTCCAGTTTTCTTCCCACGGCTTACACTCATTGCGCCGAACCAGGTTATCTTCGTGCGTATGGTCTTCTCCGCTCCGACCTCGCTCTTTATTGCTGGCGGCACCCAGAAAATTGCTATGTGTTTCTTGACTAATACTTCCATTAGTATGCTCAGCTTACCTCTCTTCATGTGCCTCTGCTCTTTACCTTATGTTCACAGTTGTCTATTAGTGTGACCGTACGTGGGATAACAACTCCCAATGCACTGCAGTTTTGGCTCTGTGTGACTCTTTTCCCTAGATTCTGACGGCTTTTGTGCTTTGGAATCATGAGCGCTTTAGCGTAATTATTCCCAAGTATTACTCTTCGCACTAGCGTTCGCATTCATTCGCTCCTCACCGATTCTTTGACTTTCCTTTTCCTCTTGGAACGTTGGAATACGTACTGTTGCTCCCGCATTTCGTCTCAACCTAGTTGTACTTAGTTTCACCTAAGATGTCTCTCGCATTCGGACTGCTGTAATCACCATCGGTTTACCTGTTTCTCTCCAGCCATCGTATTACGCACCCAAATTTTGTAAAAATGTTTTGTTATATCTGTCTGTTGACGCTGCGAGTGCAAAACCTTCTTCCTACCCAGTAGTTTAGTCTGAGCCACGCCAGCGACGTGATCTAAAGAACGCGCTTGCAAACCTTGCGTACTAAACAAAATTACATAAGTTTTAATATATCATGGACACTGTTGCGCGCCCTTAGTCATTCGATAGTGTTTCTTGATCCATTGCTGTCTGTCCCCTTGGCTGTCACTTGTCAGTTGCCCTTTTTTTCGAGATTTCCACAGTTACCTCCGCCAAAACAAGAAGGTTTATCCACTGGGACTGGCTGACCCACCCACAATTGCCAGCTGGTTTAAACACTTGCTCCTTTCTCCTAATGATGAAGAGCCCACCACAGTGTTATAAATGGAGCTCTTTCCGCCATTCTGAATACGCTAACTTTATGGGGCCTAAACAAACGGGTTTAGCTCTCCTCGTACCCATAATATGCCAATCTACTCACCTGGAATAATACATTTAAATGGATCAACCGTTTCACAACGGAAGACAAACAATGCTGGCGCGATTACCTTTGCTGCTTCAAACATTCCGATTCTCTGTTCAACTGGAGCTTTTCCGATGCCTTTTCACGGACAGCGTTGCGCTCATATAAGTGGCTTTTCCAATGGCCTTTCGTTGAGTTTTAACTTCAACATGGAGACAATTACACTTACTTACATTTGAAGGAATTCTGATTCCATTTGGTGGAGTAAGAAACTCGTAACCATCACGCATTGGACAAAGAAATGGCATTTTCGCCTCTTATGGATATATTCACGTACAAGGAACAACTGTACTCACCATCCCCATGACAAGTCCAGCGTGGATAGCTGGACACGGTTTGCGAGCCGGACAAGAATATACCAGAAAAAGCGGGCCTCTATTAGCAATGTGTTTACACACCTGCACCATCATTCGACTCTGCGACTGTTTTGTATCATTGACCGATTTCAACGACTACTGCCAAATCATTACGATGCCATACGGCCAACAACTGAAGAATTTTGTCTGTCAAATGACCGCGAATAATAGAGTGCAAAATCGGTCTATACGATGCAAAGCCCGCTAGCACTACTGCTCAACGGAAGCTACGGAAGCGTTCCAGGACGTAGTGAGTTTTTGCCTGGCAATTGTTCTCCCTATAAAAGCCACAAATGTCCATTTAACGACACCGCAACGTGCGGAGGTGACACGCCACTAAATAAAAGCACAGCTAAACATGTCACACTGACGCAGTCCTCAGTCTTATACACCCAACCTATGCAACTGGTTTTACTATGAAGGATGTTTCGAGGGAGCACATATCATTCCGATTTCGTAATGGGCATCGATTGCACCAAAACCTCGTTTGGGCTGCCGTGCTCATGGATTACTACTTGGCAAAATTACGCCAACCTGTAGCTTGACGCAGCAGTTATGGCTGATTTTTACGCGCCCCAGCGCCATCATTTTCCTTGATCTGACTAGTACCTAACAAAGCGCTCACTCATATGGACTACATCTTTTCGTTTATACCTTTAATTAAAAACAAATTTTTAATATTCCAAAGAAGCTACGCTTGTATGCATATTGGATTGCACCCTCACAAATGTGTCTCATTTTACCGAGCATATACCATTTATTTATTTAGTTTTTTATTTACTGTGATTCTTTTGTTTACTCTACGCACACATGAAGCCATATTTTCAGCACTCCACTTCTGACGTTGCTCCACAGTTGTGCTTCGACTGTTTCTGTAAATTGTACAACTTCTGGCTACAGCCAAGTACGTGCGTTGTAACGCTTCTGTCGCGTCACATGATTGCTTGTAATCTTTGCTCATACCTGCGTTGGTATGCCTCGATGAATTTGAGAATAAAATATTTCTTTATTTCTTTGTAGAACTTATGGCCGTCTTTGTTTTGCACACCGTGCTTCTTTGGCTCCGCTGTCTGGGGAGCGGTAAAACGTACCTTGGGCAATTGCTGGGTGTGCTAGTGTTCGTCGGTGCACCGCCGTTACCTTTTTGCATCAAGGACCCAGTTCTCACCGTGCGCATCGTTTTGGCCTGGCCGTTTGTTCGCCTCCGGAACCCGAACTAGCAAAACATAACTTTGCAACGGCAAGCCGATAGGCATTTTAGCAATCCAAGGTAGGCTAGTCGAATAACCTCCTTGTGGTTCCAGCTGGATGGGTCGCGTTTAACCCATTCCAACATACCGTTCAGCAGCTGTGTTTCAGGACGTGGTGGGTTTTCGCCTAGAGGACGTACTCTTTATAAAAACCACAAATGGCTGCTTAACCACACTGCGCCTTGGCAGTCGTAACCCGCAACAAAACATGGTCACTGCCTCGTGGATGGCCGGCTAATCCTTTGCAACCCACGGACATCAAGCTTCTGTTGGCATATTGCTGAGGATACCAAAGCTTCAAGAATGGAACAGCACGATTACATGCACAAACTACAAGGCTATAATACACACGCTAGTACCTACATACATACCCCGTTACACAAACTTATAGCGTCATGGCAAACATCCTTGAGCACACATTGTTATGCCAACATGATCAGGCCTGTAAAGGCGTGCCTCGCCTTGTGGAGAATGCAAGCTTTATTTATTTATTTAAGAGGCTGCATACCTGCGGAACTGTTTACTGACAGAGGCGAAATGACGACACCAACTGAAATACGTTTACTGCTATTAGGTGTTCAAGCTCCTGCCATTTATTATTGAACACAAGCTAGTGCCCAATCTTGACTCAGAGTAATGAGGATGTCGTATGGCTTGCACCCGTCGGATCCCTGACATTTTAGCATGCTACCGAAGCACAAGCTCTTGGCATAGTCTTGCCCACTAAATTCAAGTTGCCTGCGCAGGGTAAACATGTGACCAACAAGGTACGACGGGAGTTGTTTCGACCCAGGATAGTCATGGGATTTACAAATGCAATAATCTTAATCGCCCTACATAATGCAGTCTTCAGTGGTCTGGAATGTGGTGTTCTGGCGCGGGAATTCCACATGCAGAAGGATATCATTCGCACTGAAAATGTGCAGCGACTGACCATTCGGATGGTAGTAGGCGAACGTGAGTTTGTAGCAGCGCTAGTTAGGTGCGGATTTCGGTGTTAATGTCCCGTCGTTTTTGGATGTCATAGAGAAGTAAAAGCAAGTATTCCCATTGTTGCAATTTGCGTCTCCCAGGAATAACCGTGAGATAAGGTAAAAAGCAGCGTGATGATGGTAAAGCCTCGTTAGCTAGTTAGATGCAAAATTCTATGCTGGAAGCTGTTTTGCTCGTTATGGCTGATGGAACTATCAGCTGAGCAGATGGTATCCTGTTGGTGACTTGTGTTGGTCGAAATGCATGGTCTTAAATACCTCCTCACTATTGCGTTATCCACATGATATCCAGGCGACCAGAAATAATAACCCGGGGGGAATAGCTGGTAAAAGCTGACCTCTATCCGGTATAGTGTCGCAAGAAATGCCCGAGGCTGAGGCATAAGAATTATGCATGGTAAGTTTCTGTGTCGTAAGTGCAGAGAAATGTTTGAGAGGAGAAAGAGGATAGTAATGGCTGGTGAGGGTAATTCCATTGTTCTTAAGCAGTACAATCTTGTTCTTCCCGTTGATTGTACGAGGGCTGTTCTGTTGCGTCCCGGTGGAAACTGAAGAACGATGCGCGAAAGCAAACTGGCAGCAGAGAGTGCAAGTAAGTGACCGGTACAACCAGTTGGTACTGTCATGTTGCCTAATACCCTAATAGATCTGGAACATGAGCTTTTCTACCTGACCGTGTTTGCCGCGTATTACGCTATTTTAGCTTCAGATGTTGGCAGAATAGGGTCATTTCAGTGAGCTTTTATGACTGCCGTGTACGTAGTGTGTTGTACGGACCGGTTGGTTGTTTTGCAAAAGGTCCTTCGATGTACACTGGCTTATGTCGGTCTACCGAAACTACGGCGGCTGTACCGGTCCTGCTGATCATTTGGTTTTTCTGTTCTAGCGAGCACCTCGGATGGTGCTTCGTACATTGGACGAAAATGCCTGTGGACGGCCTCATTTCGTAGCCACACGCGGGAACAAGTTGCCAGACCTTTTGGTATGTAAAGCTTGTTGGTTTATGCGCGTGTGGCAGTAGAATGCATTTCAAGCATAGCTGAATATAGACTAGGAACGAAGTTTGAGGGATCTAGTTATTCTACTTCGCTTGGTTGAAGGAAGTCAGCCCGGAGCTTTAACTCGATACCGCAGACCATCACCCCGGCAAAACAAGCTAAAGCAGCCCCAGAAATCGTTCGAAGACCTAAGAAAACCAGTGGTACGGTTTCGGTCTAACGGTTAGTATCAGCACATGCCATCAAAGATGTTTTGAAGTAGCCGTGAGAAGCTTAGACTTAACTCTTCGCTGTTAGCCGGTGCGCAGTTGTACTTATGTACTTAATGTCAAGAAGGTTAGTTTACTCCAGCAAAAGCGTCGGTACGACCCGCACACCATGATCTGTCGTTGTGGCGGATGGAACACCATAATGTGAGAGCCAGTGAGTCACAAATTTGCGTGCTACTGTCTCTGCCGAAATACCCGCGATAGGTGCTGCCACGGCCCAACTTGTGAAACGTGCGGTACAATTAAGTACTTATATCTACCCGCCGGCAGCAGAGGGCCGAAGCTGTCGGTATGCAGTGTCTGAAGCGCGCATCAGTAAGGGTGAAATGGCCAAATAGTGCCTGTATGGCGGCGCACTGTTGAACGTTGACATGAGAGGCCGTTTCTCACCATGGTTGGCACTACTTTGTGCGGCATTGGTCACACAAAGCGATCAGCAATAAGTTTGCGTGTTGCACGGATGCCTAGATGTGACAGACCAAGTAGTAAATCAAAGATGTTTCACTGCTAGGTCGGTGGAACTACAGGTCATGGCTTTCCTATCGACACGTCACACTTCAGGACATCCGAACTTTCAGGCATCGGACGGCTTTTTCTGTAACTTGGGTTTCTGCAGTTGTTGAAGAAACTGCTCATACTGATGCTGTGCTGTGGCTAATTCTTGTTGAGTAACAGAGAATGCTCACGCGCGGTGTTGGATTCCGCCCGATGTAAGGCGGCTGCTATGGAATTGTTCGCACCGGAAAAATGCCGAATGTCTGAGGTATAGATATTTAGATATAGGTATATTTCTAGACAAGCGCTAGATGCTGTTCCTGCGTGGGATCAGATCAAATTGTACATAACATCCATGCTCATGCATGGAGAAGAACTATCGTTAACAACTGCTTTTGCTCGTGTTTATCTTTCCGAACAGTAAAGCAGAGATAAATACAAAAGTTTCGTAGGCCTCGACATTTTTGAAGGCAGTAGTTTGGGTCTCCGTAGGTTATGTACGAATTCTGCGCTTTTCACCTGCTACAGCTGCCAAACCTTGAGGTGCCTGATTCCATTAGTACACTATCAATCTATTATGCCAATAGATTGTGTTATTTTCGATGGAAAATGCACCACTAGAGGAAATTTGATCCATTTTCTTTGGTCATATCACCGCATTTCGAGCATCCATTAGTAGCGGGCTCATGGAAAGGAATAAGCAAGCCAAAATTAAGTCGTAAAAGTGGATGGTGAAACCAAAAGAATTAACAGTAGTGGCTAACAATTTAGCCTTTCTTAGAAAAGTGTGACTGAAAGACCGGCCCCCTTAACTAGAAAATACACTAATATTGTAAAATGGAGCCAAAATATAGCCCAGAAACAGCATACAAGAACCGCAAACCTGGCGCGAATTTCAAAGTGTAAATCTCCATACAAGCAAAATCAACGCCGTTTTGGAGCCGAAATGTTAACTTAACGGGACAACAATGAGAGGCCTAGGACAAAGCCTAGGCGCTGGTTACGACAAAGCTAAAATAATTAAGCTAGGTGCAGTGGTTATGGAGATATTTACATTTTTATCGGTCAACGGCGGATAGCGCCATTTTCGAGCCTCCGCGAAATTCACGTTCTGCTTTGGAAACAGGTACAGAAAAGAGAAAGAAATAATACAAAAAACGGCTAGGCGTAATAAGTTCCGAATATGTAGTAGTAACTGGGAATGCCTAAGACAACGTGTACATCGCTGCAGTAGCAAAGTACGACGCAGTGGGCCGAAAAGCATGCTTTCTCAGTAAACGTAGTAAAAGTTAGAAAAACAGACGGAAAGGTTTTAGGGAAATACTAGGTAGGCTGTAAGAAGTATTATATAGGTAGAACAGCACAGGATATGGTGCAGCTAGCCCACAGCCAGAATGCGACCATGTGCGCTTTTCAGAGTATATTGGGCCGCAGAATCCACTATGAATGTGGAATACAACGTTTGTAATGCTCCGATGTGGATGCAAAAATTATACCAAAGCCGCATGAGTTGAGTCCATATGGATAAGACAAGGGAACATAAAACTCATTTGCCCAGTCTGAACTAAGATAACGCAAGCATTTCCTACAGAAATATTACTAGTTTCGAATCTTTGAGGCTATTTTATACGTCATTATGGTTGTATCACTGACACTAATGAGCCAGGTTGGTCTTCCAGTGATAATAAAAAATCTAATGTGAGAAAATTCACAAAATCTGTCCAGGTGAGAAACACCTTGGGTTCCGCTTTGGTTAGACACGAATACCACTTCTTTTGGGGGTTGCGCCATCTCAAGCATGACTGATTAGTGGGCCACAGGTGCTAAAGCACACGACTGTGCGTTAAGTTGCTAGCTTAGAGCTCTATTTCTCTCAGCTGAGAGTCGGATGCAAGTGCTTGTGGTGTTGGACCAGAATAACGCAATCGTTCCCTGGAGAAACATCATCAGTTTCGGCACTTTGAGGTTATGTTATATATCTTAATGGATGTGCCACCAATGCTAATGAGCTGGAGAGATGTCTTCTATTGATAATAGAGAAATAAATGTCCAAAAAATAGCGAAATGCATTCAGGTGGGAAATACCACGAACGCCGCTTTGATTAGGCATGATCACCTCATCTTATAGAGGTTGCACTTTCTCATTTGTCACGGATTGGTGGTCCTCATTTGTTAAAGTACACCATTTCTGCCCCGCGTTGCTATTTTGGGCTCTAACTCTCTTGGTTAGGAGTCCGATGCAAGTGCAAGTGATTTTCACCAGTGTAAGGTAATAGAAAACTGGGAGATCACAACAGCTATTAACTTGGAGGTTTCCTGGTGGGAAGCTTCCACATTGTCAGGCAAAATGAATGAACAATAATATAACGCAAGCAGAGAAGAAAACGGAAAACAAGTGGGAGCTGGTTGTTCACCCACCATTACGCATTACGTACGGTAGGCTTTGAAGCCAGGTAAAGGTCACAATTACGTACGAACGGCCAAGGAAAGAAGAAGTGGTGGTCAAACTATCTGGGTGTCAAGCTTTCCTGGTGACAAGGGCCTCACTGCCGCATGGTTAGCCTTTTGTCAGAGAAAGGGAATCCGGAAATATTATTGTGCAAGCATAAAGGATTGAAGAAAAGGATCTGGTTTTTCATAATGCCTGTCTACCAGCGTTTACGATAGTGATAGGCATACGTATAACTCAGATAAAACTAAATGTACGGGCCAAGAAAGCTTAAGTAGAGAGTAAGTGCCTGAAAATAGGTTATGGTGATTTGCCTTCGAGGTGGGTAGGTGGACCTGTCAAATAATCAGCGGTGTAAAGTAGCGATTACTTAAATCCAGGAGAGGGCATCGGTTATGGGCAACTAGTAGATGCCGATTACGTAAGCTAGTCGAAATACCTATAAAGCAGGCAATTTATACTACTATTTTAGACAGATAAATGGTAACTTACGGGTGCGCCATATGTGTGGACAACAACGCTAGAACCTGGCATTTCACATGAGGCTTAATGTTGTTAAAATGTTTTTAGTAGACGTGACTCATGGGTCACATGTATAAATATTCGCAAGAGACCAAGTGGACTAGGTATTTGGAATATACTAAGGGGTAAAGATGGAGACGAAAGAACCAAATTGTAGAAGAGAAGGAAGAAGTGAATTAAAGTTTGTCCGTTCGGATTGCTTCCCCATTCCCATGCAATATCCTACCTGGTCAGTGCCTACAGGCTTACGATGCTCCCAATCAATAGTACAAGACTGCTTTACTTGCTGATCGGTTGAGCAGTAAGAAACTGGACGTCGAGAAGGAGATTTCAAGGGATTTGAGCTACCGATTGGTGTTTTCAGGTTGCCTTTGCGGTAGCGTCTACTATTTCAAGACCTCCTATTTAACTAAGTGTCGGTGGGAGCCAGTAAAGCGCTCAGCTACTACTGGGGTGGGCTGAATACCTTTTGTGCTCGGATTAGCAGTCCTAACGTCTGTAAGATGCGTGCAACTGATCGGGCCGAGATCTCTCACGTGGTGTGACAGGAACCGCAAAGTATGGGGAGGAGCTGTGAGCCCAAGATGCTCCTGTCATGAAGCCTAGTTGAGCGCAATACAAAGTTGCGCCAGAACAGACCAAAACGTGACCTATGCCCCATCGGGGCCGGTCTCAAAAAGGTTGTCATCAGAATCACAGATGTTGAATAGGCGTCTTATGTTATCCAGGCACATAAACTTTCGTACCTCCTGCTTGAAAGCCTGTGGATTGTGAATCTCCCGCAGCTGTGAAGGTAATTTGTTCCAGATATTTACATAAGCGGCAAGGAGGAAAAGTGAACGTAGTTTCTTCCTCGCTGGCAGCGGGGCAACTGTGCTGTGCTTGTTTCGGAGGTTGAATTCTGATCCTCTTCTCAGTGTCAGGCTGGGGATATCACTGTGTACCGCTTGGTATATTAACTTATATAAGAAGCACAGGTTTAAGATAATGCGCCGCAGCCATAGAGGCTGGAGTTTGAGATGGTTACACCACTGTAGGTAACTAAGCGCTAGGCCTTGTGGGGCTACTATTTCGGTAAACCGCCGCTGAGCCTTTTCGAACAATATGCGGTCTGATTTCCGCAAATTACTGACGATGAAGGGGCAGTATTCCAGCTGCGGACGAACATGACTGCGGTAAAGCTCCAACCGTGCTTCAGCCGAGTTAATGTGGCGGCCTATGTGGAAGACCATTCTGCGTGCTTTTGCTACCTGATACTGCGCATTCTCTGAAAAGTTGAGGGTCATAGAACAGCGAATACCTAGGTCAGTAGCTGACGTTTTTAGTTTGATGGGCGTACCATTCAACGTAAACGCACCATCCGATATGGAGCATTTGTGAGTCAGAATACTAGATTTATCAGCAGAGAATGTCATTTGCCTTCCTTTCCTTTTTCTCCCGAGTCTGTCACAGGTCCGGCGACACGCACCCAAGGAATTGTTTTCCGTTTCGACAACAACACAAGGCACGCAGTTCTTTTACCTGGACATGAGCGAAAAATTATCAACTTTTTTACAACTTACTAACTGGACAAATCATTCAGTACCTTGCACTGATACAATTCCTCCGCGGCATGAACCACTAAGTTCAATTTACCTAACAATACCTCTTCCACATATCTCTTGACTGGAGGACTTTCGACTACGGAAGGCACATCCTCCTGCCAATACAAAGCTTGAACAATCGGTCATTCTAAGCTCTTCAATCCGCTTTGACCGCTCAAATGGCCGTGGTTTCCCCTATTTCTAATCAATTTCACTACATACCCCGGAGGATCTGCGATTCTTTCTTCGGAACCTATCCTATCCTCCAAGATGTCAACATATTTCAACGTATATTCTTCGAGACTTCACGTGGTTCTGCAGATGATCAACACATCACATCCAGAAAGAATGTTTACTTCCTGGCCTACCGATCTGGCACAGGAGAGGACCCAGGCACGCAATGGCCACTCGCATAACGCATCTGTCTGCAGAAGATTGGGACCCAACTTGACTGCGAATAACGGAGCAAAAAACGTTCAATAAGAAACATAGCCAGTTACAACTTGCCATTCAATGGATTGGCGGCAGTGTTTCAGGACGTGGTGGGTTTTCGCCTGGCAAGCGTTCTCCCTATAAAAAGCCACAAATGTCCGTTTAACAACACTGCAACGTGGCGAATGTGACCCGCCACCGAATAGAATCACAGCCCATAACTTCACACTGGCAGCTCAATTAGAATCATCATACTGGATAGCCTGCTCTTCAATTATCTTCCAATGGATCACTCAGGATTCTCAATCTATTATTAGTCGAGGTATGACTGCGATATATGGCAGAGCGATTATATCCAAACATATGGATCCAGATCCCACTACAACCAAATCGTTGTTTCGCATGTTCACTATTACACAGTTCCAAGCATGGACATATGAATGATTTTCTACTGTTACTGCAGTTCCCCTAAAATGTCTGTACAGCTGTACGTACCTGATCGTGCCTTATTGGGCGTGCCTCGCATAATCGAGAATAAAATATTTATTTATTTATTTATTTAATTTTGACACCACGACTCTAAGGTCTTCAGGTCTTCACGGATCTCTTGTAGTGCGGATACTTTGGCGCTTGGTGGGAAGACATAGACAACCTTTATATCGTCGGCAAAGAGGAATGGGCGACCATGGCGCAGGCTGCTACAGATGTCGTTCACATAAATAAAAAACAGGGTTGGTCCAAGCACGCTGCCTTGCACAACACCGCTGGAAACTGTGACAGGGATGGACTCAAAGTGTGCTACCTTCACGGACTGCGTACGCCCAGTTAGGTAGGATTTAAGCCAGTAAGCAGAGGGGTGACTACACCGTAAGCCTTGAGCTTATGTAATAGGCGTTTTTGGGGGAGCCTATCGAAAGCTTTTTGCATATCGAGATATAGCGTAATAATCGCCAGACCTGAATCAATCGCGCCAGTGACCAGGTTGAGAAACTCAAGCTGGTAGGTTGCGCAGGATCGTGCGCTTAGAAAACCATGCTGTGACCTGCTAACGTGGCCTCCTGCATTCAAGCAGGCCATAAGCGCACGCTTAACCGATTTTTCCATCACACGTGAGAGAATAGATGTGTGGTTTATGGGTCGGTAGTTGCTTACTTCCTGTACGGAGCCACCTTTATAGCGCGGTGTGATGACAGAGTGCTTCCAAGCCAATGTGTATTGGCCCTTCTCCATAGAGATTGTGAAAAGTTTCAAGAGGAGTATGAAAAGGTCATCGCCCCCATTCTTAAGTAGTATGGTTGGAATTCCATCAGGACCAAGTTTGGTGGATGGTAAATTGGGAGATGTAATCTATTTGTCCAGCTTGCCGCGGGAAAAGTGGATAGGAAGCGAAACGCAATGCACACGTTAACGGCTTATGCTCGATGAATACCCGGAATATACGTCATTGCAAGTAACGTCGAAAATGACACAGGCTGTGGTAAATAGCTAGGTGTACTCTACTGAAAGTGCTATAGTATCGTTCAGCAGACTAGTTTCGTAGAGAAAAGGCACTTGGATACAATGCACCTCTCTGTCGTTGTCATAGCACACCGCCTACTGCTGCATCTGAGGCGTCCACCGTTAACCCTAACGGCGTCTTAGGGTCTAGATGCACGATGAGATTTGCACTTACTAGCTGATGTTTTAGGTCAGCAAATACTTGCTTAGCTGGTCCCGTAAGGCTGTATGCCAGCATCCATGTTGAGTAGCTCGGTAAGTGGCTGGCCTAAGGCGGAACAGTGCGGCATGAAGCGACCGTAAACGTTATACATGCTCACAAACCGGCCTATCTTTTGGAGGGAATTAGGGTTTGTGAACTAAGTGATAGTTGTTATTTTACCGAGTAAGGGCGTAATTCCGGCAAAGGAAACACCATGACCAAGGAAGTCTACCGTGTAAACTGCAAATTAACTCTCGGAGGCATGGATAACTACCTCATACTGCGCTATTTGTTCAACGCTTGTGGCAAATGAGGCAAAAGTTCGTCATGGTTAAAACTTGCAACCAAGCCCCCGGTAATTTAGACGAAAACGAACTCGAGCTTGTGAATGATTTGATCCGTAAAGCGCTGGCACGCCTGAGCCGTATTGTGGAGACTAAATAGCATTTGCAGGAACCCAAATGTGCCAAACGGTGGGGAGAAGACAGTTTTAGTAACAACGTTGGGATGCACGAGAATTTGATGATATGCCTACGGTTGATCTGTCTTGCTGTACACTTGTTTTCAATACAGCGAGGAAGAGAAAGCCTGGAGGTGCGGAATGGGATACCTGTCTGGGACGGTGATGACATTCAGTCCCAGGTACCCCCACTAGGTCACCGATCTCCAGATTTGTTCCTTGGGTCCATATGTAGGGGAGTTGGTCACATACTGCTGGATGTTCGTATTATGCCCAACTGTAACATGTGATCGAATTAAGCCTTCACTGCGGTGAGTTTATCAGTCGCCAATCACCGTGGTCGACAGACCACCGGACTACCCATTTTCGGTATCCTACGAACAATCTCATGTGTAGCAACAATAGGTTGGTATCCAGGCTTCGTTATGCTGTTAAATACGTGTAACAGATCCATATATATTGAGTGGGTTGAGGTGGGAGAAGCCGCATACGCCTGGACATAATGGAGCTTTTGCAACCAGCCGGTGATAATTCCGTCAGGCCGTCGATAAGCTGGCAGCCTAAGGGAGCTACTATAATGCCATGATGCCAGAAAAGTCGAGGCTCAGGAATGTAGTAGGCACTATAGGTACAAGGGAAATCCAAGGAGAAGTCCTGTGGAGACCAAGGTACAGTGTGATAGTAAGCCTTCCAAAGGTTCGGATGGACGTGCCGTTTACTGCCTGCTGGCTGTATATCAAGCAGTGTTTCATGTCCTCCGGAAGTGGGGAACCACACTAACTTGAGTACCGATGTCTTCGAGGAATCGCATGTCGGCTTTTACGTCCCGCAAGTAACGTAGGAGACCTGGTTCGCGTAAGCTAGTTTGCGTCGTCGCCATGACGAGTTGGCGGGTTCGTTTCCTATATTATGAAAATCCAGACGGCTTTGTGCATTTCCGAGCCCTGCTACGAGACCTCCAGTGGTACCAGCATGTGCCACGGGAACGGCTAGCACTTCGAGTACGCCGTTGGTTTGATCGGGAGTTGCTCCTTTGTTTGGCAATGGCGAGTGAGGCCAGTTGTTTTTGCGACGAGCATGCAGCTTTCACGAGTGGGTCGTTAGATGCACGAGGCAGTAAAGTTGAGGTCGTTGGCACCGGTATCTCCATGATGTTATCAGCCATTTGGGCTAAGTATTTCAGTTCTGTATCCTGAAGATGGTGAAACCCAACTTATTATGCATGGGTAGGAAGCCGTTGCAAAAGCAATGGCTTAAATTTGTTATTTTCTTGAGGCTTTTTACCTACCAGAGCTTGCATGTCTCGCAATAGTTGCGTAGGGGTGCGAACGCCCAACTGTTGCTCATTAAGTTGACTTTGCACTCTCCCACCGTAGCCAATGCTAAGCTCGCGCACTACCAAGTCCTTTAATTGATGACACGTAATACTTGTTTTCAGGATACTTTGCGCCAGCAACAATAAGTCTGGTGAGAGTAGGGAACTCACAAGATGAACTGCTAAGGCATCCTTATGTTTACAATTAATATCAAAAGAGTACTCGGCCTGTAGAAACCTAAGCTAAAGATATTGTATGCAGAAGTTGGTAAACAACCAGTAGATACAGTGTTAATTTTCCCTTGTAGATGGTCGGTCATATTTGGATACATGAAGGTGATAACAGACGACGAAACTGGTCATGACTGACCGAATGAATTGGGCTGTGTCCAGATCACCGAGCTTTCTTCGGGGTCACCACTTTGTAGCAGCGGTTGTTAGGTGCGGAGTTCGGAGTTTATGTCCCGGCGTCTTTGGCGGCCATAAATAAGTAAAAGCCCGCCTTCCCATTGTAGTAGTTTAATGCTCCCAAGAATAATAACGGGAAAACATGAAAAAGCATGAATATGTAATGGTTCTTTAGCTAGGTAGCTTCAAAGTGACATGCATGAGGTTGTTTTAGATGAAGGTTTCGAACGTTGGTCGATTTGGCTGCTGGGACTACCAGCTGATCAGACGGTATTCTACTTGTGACGTGTTGGTCGAGTTGCCTGATGGCCCTACAGGTTTACTGATGTAAATCTGTTGGTTCACTTATGGCTATTTTAATAAGACGCAAAGCAAAATGGATTTTACAGGACCTATCGTGTTTTGCCTAACTGGAATCATGTTTCTACTGCATCATCGGAGTTTAAGCGATAGGAGAATTCATGCGATACCCAGGCAAAGGTTGGTTAACCCTGCTCCCAAATTAGCTCAACTCAGTTCAGCTCGGTCTCTATGACATGCATTCGCCTAACGAGCATCCTGTTTCGCATGTTGATAAGAGGGAAAGTCTACCGTTAAATCAACGCCCAAACGTCTACATTTCTGCAGCGCCGTCAAAGATTAAGAGCCACTTATAACGACCAAGTATAACCGTTCGTTACATTCTGGCGACCACTTTCTTTTAGGTATTACTCGGTGCCATCTAATATCAATGCGATTCCGAAGCGTGGATCAATTAATATCCAGATCTTGTTTGTTGGTTTCCAGCTTAATAGTTTCCACCAGTACCGGGAGAAATAAATCCAAGCTACATATTACTAGGATGAGTGTATCCGGTTGACAAATTCCCGAGCTAAAGTACCTGTTCATTGGGCGTAGTGTTGCCTTTTTGTATGGAGAAGCTCTAAATCATTAGGTAAAAAGTTGAGCGAAGCGACGGCTGCCTGATCTAAAACGTTGCTAAGCTCCTTGTCCGCTACTCGGGTGGATGTAACGCTACGGTGCACAAAGCCGACAGAGTCCAAGCTACCGTCTACCATCAAGAAGTAGGCACCAAGTTGAGCACTTGACGTTCCCATAAAGTAAAGAGCCTTCGAATGTGCATTGTTGTCTTTAATAAAGCAAACCTATTCTTCTGTCTGTAAGTTGCTGGAGTCGGCTCACTCTAAGGCTAGGGAAATCGGCCAGTAGATTACTAATTGGTCCGTACACGGGAGCCAGGTTTCAGTCAAAACGACAACACCGGCCAGCTTGCAAAGCGGACTTAACACTTTCCACTTATGTGTGATGCTACAGCAGTTATTGTACCATAATCTCTGGTCCCCTCTCTTCAGCTTCCATCCTCCGGCTGGCAAGGAGCTGCATTTGTCGAGCTTATCTCCTCTGGTGTAAAACCTGTGAGCGATAAAATTTTTGGCCTCCTCTAGTTACGTGCTAGCAGCGAAAACAAAGTCGCGAGTATGCTGCGGTTGTCCTACAATGAATCCTCATCTTTTGCATTATAATCTCAAGAACCTACCGTCATTCGAAGCACTGGAGTTTTGTTTGCGTACTTTCAAGCTGGGCGGGTCGCCTGTTAGAGAAAAGCTTGTTCCATCCTTGGGTTTCGTCCTGGCTTACCCTATCCTGTCACATGGTTTACTATTCTTTCATAGGTGTAAGTTACGACGTGCAACTGTCACGCGACTGCACCCCAACTCGCTTTTAAAACTTATGATTCGTTGAAATTTCGAAGATGGAACGCGTTGAGCAGCAAGCCATGAATGAAAGTTGTAAATAATTGTCTTATCTGGGGCGACTTCAAGCCTTTCTCTTTGAGATACGCCTTACACGTATCCAAATTTATGGTGCAACCTACGCTAAGGATCACACTTGCCTTCTGTTAACTTTGTTTATACAACAGTTTGAAGGAGCTTCTGGTAACGATCTGGTATGGTTTACTTCCTTCTCATTAAAGCCGTAGCGTGCCTGGACGAGACACGTGATTTTTAGGTAAGCGATCCTCCTTGCTGTTTCACAGGGATCTGTTAAGTGACTACTGTTTACTATATCTCACTTACCTATCCAAGAAGCCCGAACTGCTGTGCATTCTCTTTACAGACGGTTTAACGTTTTAAGCCAGTGAGTACTTCCGACGTCTCGTCGGGTTCGTACCAACCTTGTTGATCATTAGGTGTAGTTTGACTTGTAAAAGTTGCCGATAAATCATGTAAGCTTTTGTGCCTGTCTAAAAAGCAATCCTTTAACGACACTACCCGCACTGCTGGCATGGTTTACGTCAGATGGCTAGCCAGCTCGAATTAGCTGTACCGCTGCCCCTAGAATACAAATCCCACGGAGACTAGAAGGATGCAACTACGCAGGGGCTGGTCGTATAGAATCAATGCAAAAGTAATAGTTGCTTTACATTTTTTGAGAAAACTTGGGCATGGAAGCCCTTTATGGTAACTCGGGTTGCGTTATTTACTGGTACTCACTTCATGTCACAGGTACAATAATGTTTCGTACTGCTGTGTAGTGAGCATCAATATGTGGACCTGGTGTATCGTAGATGTTTCGTTTCTGGACCACCAAGCATACAAATTATTCTGATTATCCGCGGCTTGACTACGCACTTGGGAACACAAGAAGTTTTCCATATGGATCCATTCACCTTTACGTTTGAACAAGCTCCAGTGTGGTGCTTGAATGCGTGTCCTATATAGTGAGGTGAGTTCCAGGTGGATGCGCATAATGCTGTTTAACCAAAGCAGATGGGGTTGTCGCTATAACAGCGTATTATCGACGTCCGTGGTGGTGGCAACAGCTGTGTCGGCTCATTACGGTCAGTCGTTGAGTGGCCAATTGAACGAACTGGAAAGACATTCAGGCGTGACAAATCAGATATTGCAAAAGTGCGTTATCTGTACGTAGTATGACCAAAAATAAGTAAACTGATGTGTGTTCTAGAACCTTGGGAGTTTTGGCCTGGCAAGCTTTCTCCCTATAAAAGGCCACAAATGTCCACTTGACAACACTGCAACGTGGCGGATGTGACTCGCCACGGAATAAATTCACAGCTGAAAATTTAGCACTGACGCAGTCATCAGACGCCTACATACAACCTCTGCGACTGCTTTTACTATGAAGAATGCTTTGATGGAGCGCAGAACATTCCGATTTTTTATGGACATTGATTGCACTAAAGTCTTGGTTCTGCTGCTGTGCTCATGGAGTACTACTGACTGGCGAAGTCTCGAGCAACTTATATATTGACAAAAGAGTTATGACTAATTTTTACGCGCCCCAGCGCCAACGTGTTCTTTGGTCGGACTATTACATGACGAAACGCTCACTCGTATGAACTGCAACCTTTCGGTTATACCTTTCATTAAATCGACATGTTGTACTATTCCAAACACCTATGCTTGTAGGCATACTTGATCGCGCCTTCAAAGGTGTGCATTGTTTTAACGAGTATATACCATTTATTTATTTATTTACGCCAAAACCAAGGTAGCTATACCCTGAAACACGACGGTTGGCCTGGCATCTAAGTCGGCAAACTACAATGCTGTTGCTAGGGTAGAACGCTGCAGCGTAAGCATTCGTCTAAAAATGGGATAACACATTCATATGTAGCAGCCTAATGTAGCCTGACCGGATATTCCTGGATAATATGCAAAAGCAAATGACCAAGCGGCTGCTTAATGGAAATCAGGTCATGAATTTTAAAGAGCAATGCATCCATGTCATAGTTCATACCATTTGGTGTTGATGCACACGCCTTAATAGTTACGTTCTACATTAACTGGTTATTCACAAAATGGCATTTACTGCATCCTCGCGCTTGCAGCTAAGCACTGGGTTAAAATTCAATCTACATAGTACGTATAGTACGATTATTACCTTAAATGCCAGGAACACTTGCGCAAACTTTTGGTCCATGGTATTTTGGGTACACGTTTGGAAAACATTACCTACGAGCTATATACGATGTAAGTATCCATTACAAATTAATAGGGACGTACGTAACATTCCTAGCGTTGCAAACATGTAGCGCAGGCTTCATTTCTGCGACACTGAAGAAAACGTATTTGCCTCTAGTCCCGAAGGCACCTAACTCGCTTGACCCATCAATTATGCAAACCGAAAAGACACAGTTGAGGTTATGGCTACATATTGCATTCTCCGACATTACCATAAGGACCCAAGCGGGAGGGCAGCTACGCCCAAGTTTTGCTTTGCAGCAACCTACCTTGGCAAAGCAAACAAGGCCCTCCTTGATATGCAGTGATCAGGCACACGTAGTACATGCTCAAACGAATGCAACTCATTTTGCTTTTTCCCTTGAATTCTTGACCTTGACCGCGCAAACTTTGAAACTGTTCGTTTTTGAATTTTTGTTATTATTCTGACGTTGTGATGCTAATCACTAGAATAGTTAGACTACCTGGCTTGTCAACTATCTTGGTTCTAGGGCGCATTGACGTAGGCAGCAGTGTTTGAGTAAACCCTGCGCACAGAACTTGAGTTACCGCTCTCCCGTCAGATCCAAGTAAGACAATGCGAGTAAAGCAGTCTGTGCACAGACCTGCCAACAAGTTGGCTAAACCATCTAAGCCACAACCTGATAATACTGACTCAGCCCCAAGTTCAGAGTGCAGGGTAATCCTATCAGATCCACTGAAAGAGACACAAGATAACATTACGTTCCTTGAGATCGAATTGAACGCACTCAAAAGCAACATCTTTGTACTGAGCGAAGCCCTAGCAAAAATGATGCCACTAGCTCAGCTCTTGGGAACCACACAGACCAATGACGTGAATGAACTCAATCTAGCAGGGGAGCTAATTACGCACATTGCTAATGCAGTTTTCGAACGAGTTCGTCGTACAAATAACGTAATTATATTCATTGTCCCAGACAAAACCAAATTAGCGAAGGTGAAGCCCTTACTCACCAATCCCTGTGCCATGACTCCTGACCCTTTCGAAACTAAACGTCTGCAAAAAATATCCAAATGTAAATGATGCCCTATACTTTTCACTTTTAGAGACCAAGTATTGGCCAAGACTTTAATAGCAAAACGATTTGTTATGTAAGTCAGCCAATTTGGGGCTTGTCGTAAGCAAGCCGGACAAAACACCTCTGCAAATAGCATTTGCATCAACAAATAAACCTTTGCCTAAGCAAAGGACGGAAGGTTCCCCACCGCGACTGGATTTGCTACCTCACTCCCAATAGACTTCGAGCTGTCGCAACAGGATGCGGACCTAAACCTGACAAAGACCTACAGCACTGAACTAACTTCATCCAACACAGTGATGACGCTGGCCCCCTCGGTAGTGTACTATGAAGCTGCTTCCGATCAAGATAATGCTGATGTAGGTAAACAAAACGATTCCGACATGTGTGACACTGGTACCGAACCTCTGACAAAAGACGTTATAGGCAACACATCCAACGTACCTACGACAAGCACCTCCTGAATACTAAAGAACTCTGACGCAACCGCCAAAAACGAAGGCGCATCAAAAAGTCTGCCGCTTGCAACTCCTACGTGGCGAGACATCAACCCAGTAAACGTCTCAAAGAAAACAGGCAACCGCCACCTCCGTGCTACCTAACAAGTGCTCATCTCAGAATAGATAGACTGCGCCCTTAAAGGCAATGTCTAACAAGTATGTACCACCGTGGGTGACCATGACTAAGAACAAAAGCGCGCCGCCCCCAGAAAGCCATACTTGCTTCCAACGCCAATTGCTCACCATATAAATGCCAATGTCCTCCGCCACAGCCAGAACATGCGCGACTCCCGCACCGCACCCAGTAGCATTAACACGCGCAACACCATTGCCCCACTTCACCACCCTCAGCCAAACCACTCTCCCAACCCGAGACTGTCCAATAGAACAGGATCCGCTGGCGAAGCCATACCCTACTCAGTAATGCCGCCATTTCCGCGGTGCTATCAAGCTGACAGTAACTATAATCAATTGCAGGTACCCCGCTACAAACCTGTTTCTTATAGAACACGCCGCGAAGTCACCAAACACACCACCCCATTATCGCCTGCAAAGCTTAATCGCTCGCGCCTTACAAGCCCAATGATTACTAAACAGGCTAACACGTCAGTAAGCATACCTGCTCCTTTTTTATGGAGCACGGCGGGCTAGGCTCGCCACAACTCACGAGACAGTTGGACGTGGCTGCCCTCTACCAGCTTTACGGGCTCTTAAATTTCCCAAAGATGACCTTGAGCAATCCCTACCCACCCCTCCAACACCTCATGTAGACGCCGGATCATTAAAAGTAATTACAGGAATAGCATGCAGTATCAGTCCTTATCATCCCAGGAGTACCTGCTCAAATGTTCCCCCGCTGCGCAACCCAACGGCCTCGGATTAACGGCAACCAGGCTTTTGCTTCCCCTGAGATACTTCTTGCCGCACGTAAAAACTTGTCTTCCACGATTCCAACCGATGACCTAACCAGAAGACTCACCATTGCGTGCAAACATGCCATCAACCCTCTTCGAATCATGGAATGCGATACAGACCCCGCAGTAACCAACCCACATCTGGCAGAAATCTGGCTGGCAGGGCTGCACAGTCATTGTACTCCATCGTTACCTTCTACTGCTTACGTACAACATATCACTGCCAATATCTTAGTCATCGCCAATAACCTTCCCCACACTCAAAAGACTCTCTACTCGGCTTCGTTTCAGCATGGTAACCAGGCAGTCTCACACCTACAACCCGACTGCTTTATGCTGACTCGGACAGTAAGATTTTGTCCGGCCTCTATAACCTTACAGCTCTTATCGCTCCCTCTAAGACAACAGCAACTATACCCAACAAACCACTCAAATTACTTCTGTCTCTGATAATGCAGCAGATGCTCACTCCTGCAGCGTGTCACTCACTCTACCGCCCATTACCGCGTCTACCAAACATAAGAGGCATCTTATCAACCCCGTCACTATCATTGCCGGCCTCCAGGTAGTGTTCAATACTGGAACGTGGCACGACGCTAACACTCCCGATGCACAGCTGCGGAGCCAAGGCCACACCTCACTCAGCAATGGGCGTATCAACCGCAGTAGTGGCGGATGCTTCATTTGCCTGCGTGACGATTTCGGGTGCGCGAACATTTCAAGAACTTCAATCCACCCCCTGGAAGACTCGGTTTTTATTCAGGCAAGTAGGGGACAGGACGACCTCTTAATTGGCTGTCTGTATACTCCTACACACTAACAAAATCGGTATACGCAGTCTAGCGGAACACTTCACAGAAGTATGGCTGTTGCCTACCCCCTATAAGATAATGGGTGGTGCCTTTAACATGCCACTTTGCTCTACTTCTGAGATCCGTCAGCTGGGATGTATTCTTTCTGTCTACAAAACGCGGACACGGCCTCTTTTGTACTATATAGAAATCTCACTTACTCTCTGGATATGCTTGTACCTATAACAAAACAAAAAGCAATGCAGCCACCGCAGGATGCAGCACACTTTCGCAAACTACTCGCCAGGCTCAAAAAGCCGCGTTCAAATACAGCAGGACCCAAGACTTCTTCCTCCTTATTCGCATCAATGAAGTCCTGTTGGAGTAGAGAAACTCACTAACTACTGCATATCTGTCCGAAGAATACACCGCCCCAAACTCTATCAACCGTATCAAAGCTCTCACTTCTCTGAGGAGGGGCAGAAGCAACCCCGCCTCGAATTCGATTAACTCGATTATTCGTCCAGACAACTCAGTTACCAGTAACAAAGCTGAAATATGTGAGGTCATGAACCGCTACTTCTGCAACGCTTTCACCTCTGCTAACCTGACCCTGCCTCTTAATATTACTAGTTGCACCAATGATACTTTAAGAGCAGTACCATCTGACCTGCGTACCATTACTCTAAAGAAGCAGTCCTGCAACGACACTACTTGCTTGGCTGGCATGGTTTACAGCAGGTGACTAGCCAGCTCGACAGGCTGGCTAGCCGAACAACCGCCTCTTGATACCAGCTGGGTGGTTCAGGTAAATCCCGTTCCAGTGAGTGGTTCAGCGGCAGTGTCCCAGGATATGGCAGAATTTCGCCTGGCAGGCGTTCTTCCTGTAAAACCCGCAGGTATCCTTTTAACGACACTGTGACGTAGCGGATGTGACTCGCCAATAAATAAAGTCACTGCTTCTTCCCTTTTCCGGAGGATCATTCACACGTCACGAACGTCATCCGATTCAAAACGTTCCATTGATTCCCCCTTTGATGGCGAACACAACGCACAAAAGCACACACAGTCACATTTACCTACTCACACAACATGTTCCCTTCCAAATACACAGTTAAGCTTAGGTTTACATCGCAACACACACATAAATTCCTATGCTATTGCTCCCTATGTACTAATTTGTGCAATGACCGATCATACATGTCGGTAATACCATGATCACGCCCTTGACGGTGTGCCTCGCAATAAAGACAATAACCTATTTATTTATTTAGTTGTGAAACGCTCTGCACCGTCATTTCACGCACCATGCTGCGGTGGCTCGGTCACGTGTTGCGCATGCCAGCCTACCGACTCCCGCGGCGGGCCTTGTTTGTTTACCTGGCGTGTGCATTGAGCAAGATGAGAAGTGGCTCAGCGATAACTTCCTCGAGAGGAATGAAGACCCTCCGTACGGGTTTGGCCTTGTTTGGGCCCAACCGTGGTCATCCACAAGAGGATGCCAAGAGTTACTTCGGCACCCAATGTCTGTCCGAAACTGGGAGAAATGACTCACGGTGTTGTTGATTTAATGGTGCCAGGTTTGCCCTAGTTATTGGTTGCTGCGGAAATAACTGGTGAGGCTGTAGTGGGAATCATTCAAGAATGTGGGGCTCGGTTCACTGGGTTCCTTTTAACAGCCTTTTGTGTTCCACACTGTCGGTGCATGCTTTTCTTTTGTAATGCTTTTGTCTAAATGTGTTCCGGTAATAGTTGTCCGCCTCCACGTAACCTTTGCCCCCGCTATCAAATCCGTTGCACCTTCTTCACATGTATTGTCTGTCCACATGTGGCTATGAGAATTGCTGTTCATCCGAGTTGTGTATGTGATTGATCCGCCAATACTGGTCAGCCTCCAGATAACCTTCGCTGCCGCTATTTACTCCCTTGCACTTCCGGTAAGTGTATGGGCTGTTCACCTGTGGCTTTTAGAACTGCTGTGTATGCGTGCCACCTATATGGATGATACGATACTAATGCTCCGCCTCGACGGAACCTTTGCTCCGCCAATATAATTCGTTGCGACTCCGGTAAGTATATTGGCTCTTAACAAGTGCTTTTTAGAGCTGATGCCTATCCTTGCTGCCCCTATGGGTTATCCGCCACTGATCTTCAGCCTCCACGAAACCTTTGCCGCCGCATGTATACTCCGTGGCGCCCCGGTAAGTGTCTCGGCCGTTAACATGTGGCCTTTTGAACTGCTGTGTATGCGTGCCACCTATATGGGTGCTGCGACTCCATTGCTCAGCCTCCAAGAAACCTTTCTTTTGGACCCAACCCATTTGTGGTGCCTACTTCAGTAATTCGCCACTACTGATCCGCCTCCACGTAACGTGGGACACAGCATACCTACTTCCTCACACATTTTCTTTGTGTATTGTGCGTGCACAGGTCACTTTAAGAACGCGTGCATATTCCCTCCGAATGCATGATTGCGCTGACCGTCACTTCGCTTGCAGACTGATACAGAATGCCACGCGTCTAAACACCACCGCGTATGTTACACAACAGCTGTTTGCTTGTAGCATATCTTTTAAACAATGTTACATGTTTGTACGGTCTAAGGAGTTCTTTTTCCCACGTCCGGTTTAGATTGCTTTTGACGTGTCACAGTGGCGTCTTATGAGGTTAGCGAAACCATTTCTCAGTGTTCACCCTTGCTGGGTTTTTGGCTGTATACATGCTCAATCAACTATTAGTGAACATTTCTGAATGGTTCAAACGTCCGGCACCTTTATTTCATCCGGTTTCCCAATGTCCGAAACCATTTACATCCATCATCGCTTATCCGTGTGCACCTTATCATGTATAAGAGGCACTGCGCCTCTTCCCACCTAATGCCACCGGCAAGTGATGCATCACTGATTCAAAGCCACAGGTGCCATTGGATTTCCATGATCACGTCTCTGTTAGAGCACAAGTGATATACACCTCCGCTTGCCGTAGTACTTAACTCAGCCACCGCGCCTACTCCGACGTACTGCCACCTGTATGTGATGCATAGTTGATTCATAGGCATTTGATTCCCATAGTCACATCTCTTTGGGAGTCAAAGTGATATGCGCCGCCCCTCGTTATTCTACTTATCGCTGCCGCTGCGTTTCCTCAACCGTACAGCCTCCGCCCTACGACGCATCTGTGAAACCTAGCTACAGGTATCCTTTCATCTCATTAAGGACAGCCATTTCACAGCCAAAATAACATGCGCCGCCGTCAAAGTGAACCCTGCCACTGTCTATTTTCATACTAATCGCCCCACTTGAGCGTTCCTCAGTGATACATGTACAAAGGTAAGGTTGCATTTCAATGGTGCCGTCCCCTTCACAGCCAAAGCACATAGGTGCCGCCCGCAACTTCAAGGTTATCGCTGGCCCTGACCATCCTCCCACCGACTGGTACTTCTATATCAGGCGTTAGTGAATGCGAGCCAAAGATAACATCAAATTTCAATAAGGACCTCCTTTTCAGAAACATAGTACACATGCGTCGCAATCCGCCGTCCTCATTACCGCCCTTGGGCAACTGTGACGTGCGTGCATGAGTCGACTCCTGTCATAGCACTAGATCCGGTCTTCCTTTGCTTTCCACGTCCGTCCACATTGTAGGTTCTTTAGAGAACGGAGTAACGACTATTTCAGGGCCCCTCTGTCACTGTGCCTTGTCGTCTCACGTCGCATAGGCAACATGCAAAGTCTGCACATTCCATGTGGCGGACTACAAGCTCCCACGGTTCAGTGGTTGATTCTGTAATCTTCAGACATTATATGGGCTAATTCCTACATCTTGGCTTGTGACGAAACACTGCAAGCAATGCGGACAACATGCACGTCCATTAAAAACGTGGTAAGTTCACGTTACGCGGTCAATTTTAACGATGAACATGCCGCTGTATCCCTACATTCTTCGTAAACCTTGTTTCCCCATTTCACCGAGCCCTTGGCATGTCTACATTGTAGCGCTCTTAATTTGTCCTGTAATAATACACGATGCACCATTTTTCAGTGTTCTCGCTTGCTGGGTGATGTGCGTTCACAAACCTCTACACAAAGACGAGAATAGTTGCATATAGTTTGAGCGTCCCTCGGCTTACCTGATACAATCATACCCCACCTTACACACACGGCGAATATCAATACAACCTCGTCAGGTGCACCGGTTACCATTCTACTGCCAATTTGTCGCTCCAAACATTCACTGCCTACTCAGTAGTTCTGGTTACTCTACCCATCAGCGAGTTAATTTACAATTACACTGCGACACTATTAAGTAAAGTAAAACCGGATGCATCCTCAGTTAAGATTAATGAACACAGAACACTATGTTTTATTTATCTATTACAGTAACCTTTAGCGAATTCCATCTTCCCTACTTCACCGCATAGAACAGATTAATTCCCTTACCCTTCCCGAGGCAATTTGCTTTAAACGCTTTCAAATGTTTATAGAACTACTGTTCCCCCAAAAACCTCTTAAGCTCCGAAATGTGTAATCATCGACTTCGATACTTACATACCATTATTTCCTGCGAAATCAGCTTGCGTGAATAAAAATCATTCCATTTAGCACACCTAGCAGAAAAAGGATGATGGTTAACATAACAAACAGCTGCAGTCCCCCCTATGAAGTATAACCTTCCTATGCGTCCACGATTGTGTACGACAAAACCATTTGTAATTAAACCCAAATTTGCTTTTAGGCAACCTAACATTGCCGAAATCTCTCCAAACTCCCATTTTACATGTATATATATCCATGTATATATCTGGCCTACATTGAACGGCTTGAAGCAGCACGATGTGAAGGCGGATATGGCGGATACGCCGACAATGGATAAGACGCAGACAGCACTTGCTCAGCTGCGAAACGGCAAGTGTGCCGGAGCCGACGGGATCCCGCCTGAAGTATTGAAACACGCTGCGCTGCACCACTTGGTGCAAAGCGTGTGGATTGAGGAGGAGGTGCCTCCTGAGCTGAAGGATGCCCTTGTGCTACCACTGTACAAGGGCAAAGGGAGCAAGCAATGTTACACGAATTATCGTGGCATCAACTTGCTGAGTTGTGTGGGCAAGATGATTGCCCGAATCCTGCTCAACCGCCTCGTCAGTCAGGTTGTGGAACCTAACGTGGCGGAAGAGCAGTGTGGATTCCGTTCGGGTCGCAGCACTATAGATATGGTGTTTGCGGCTCGTCAGTTGCAAGAGAAGTGCAGAGAACGACACCAGTCATTGTACTCGCTTTTTGTTGAGTTCACCAAGGCATTTGATACGGTGAACCGCGAGGCATTGTGGTTGGTGTTGGGTAAGTATGGTTGCCCGCCTAAGTTTGTAAGTTTAATTGTATGTCTGCACAGTGGTATGCGAGCGAGGGTGCAGCTGAGTGGAGAGACCTCGGATGACTTTGCAGTTGTCTCTGGTGTGAAGCAAAGCTGTATCTTAGCTCCTGCCATGTTTAATATATATCATCATGCAATATTGTGCTTTTGATGCCGCTTGTGCTTACAGTGTTCGTGTGGAGCACCGTATTGATGGTGGGTTGCTGAACATCCGTCGTTTCGGTGCGAGAACTCTAGTCTGTGAGACAACTATCCGTATGTTGCTGTTTGCTGACGACTGTTCGTTGTTTTCACACAGCGCGGATGAGTTGCAGCGCATGATTAGTGCTCTGGTTTCGACAGCGGCCACAAATTCGGGCTCACCATCAACACAAGCAAAACTGTCTGTCTCTTTCAGCCTTCACCGGAGGTGCAATCTTCAATAGTTCCGCAAATCAGCCTTGGTGATGAAGTATTGGAAACCACCTCCCGCTTTTGCTACCTTGGGAGTGTGATGTCGACTGATCAGCAGCTACACGTTGAGTTGCGTATTCGCGTGTCGAAGGCGGCAGCGGCATTCGGGAAGCTTCAGTACCGAGTGTGGAACAACCATCAGCTTAGCATTGGCACGAAGCTGATGGTGTACAAATCCATGGTACTCTCTGTTTTTCTATACGGCAGTGAAACGTGGACGATGTACCGTCGGGATGTGCGATATCTCGAGCGGTTCCATCAGCAGTGTCTGCGACGAATTTTGCGGATCGGCTGGGGCGCCAGAGCTGCAGACACGGAAGTGTTGCGCCGAAGTGGGATGTATGCAGTGGACTGCATACTTTTACTGCGACACCTGAGATGGCTCGGTCATGTGTGACGCATGGATTCGACTCGGATACCGAAACAACTTTTATACAGTCAGCTGAGTATTGGGAAGCGGCATGTGGGGAAACCAAAGTTACGTTAGCAGGACATGATCAAAGTGAGCCTTACACGTTCTAATCTTGATTTCAGGTCATGGGAATCGAAAGCGGTTGATCGGCGTGTATGGCGCGATCTCCTTACGAAGACAGTTGCTGCAGTGAGGGAAAAAGACCTCATGCATGCAGAGAAGAATCGCAAGTGCGGAAGCGGCAAGCACCGATGGATTGTAGTTCATCGACATCGAGTGCATGGTACTGTAGAACATACAGTCGCGACTGCCTGAGTCAGGCAGGCCTAGTGAGCCATGAGCGAGGCCAGTCGGGACTACTACCGAAGTGCCGACGGGTTCTGCAGAGAACGTAGGCAGAACCGGCGCAGCGTTTGTAGGTACGCTGCATTCGATTTACTAACCGCGTGCTTGCATGCTAAGTCTATTTATTTCAGGTGGTGGGTTTTCAATTTTGCTCTAATGCTTTTCTTTCCCATAAAAATGCCTAGTTATACTCTCTTCTATACACTTGCACGCGTCGCTTAAGCCACTTGTAGTTATTTCAATAACATTTTCGTGTTTGTAGCATTTCCGTAAAATGAACCTCCTGACCTCTTGAACTTACCTCGTGTTCTTTTGTAAACCTATTCTTTTGTAAACAACTTATTTCATATGCTGACTAATTTAAGATTTAGGTCACCGTTTGCTTGCTTGCTAAATCTGTTTATTTCAGGTGGTGGGTTTTCAATTTTGTCTTAATGCTTTGCTTTCTCATATAAATGTCTACCCGTACTTTCTTCTATAACTTGCACACGTCACTTAAGCCAATTCTAGTCCTTTCCGAAAACATTTTTGTGTCCGCGGCATTTCCATAAAGCTTTCCTATTGACCTCGTGGACTTATCTCGCATTTTTCTGTAAACAACTTACTTCAGATGCGCATTACTTTAAGATATATGTTACCCTTTCCTAGTGAGCCTTGAGCGAGGCCACTCGGGACTACTACTGAAGCGACGACGGGTCCTGCAGAGAAGGTAGACAGCACCAGCGCAGCGTTTGTAGGCACGCTGCATTTGATTTACTAATCGCGTGCTTGCATGCTAAGTCTCTTTATTTCAGGTGGTGGGTTTTCAATTTTGCCTAAATGCTTTTCTTTCTCATATAAATGTCTACCTTTACTCTATTCTATTAATTTGCACACTTCGCTTAAGGCAATTGTAGTCGATTTCCATAGCATTTTATATTCGGGTTATTCCGTAAATATACTTTCTGACCTCGCGAACTGATCTAGGTTCCGTATGTAAACAACTTATTACATATGCTCATTAACTTAAGGTTTATGTCACCGTTTCCTTATGCATTAATCGAGTTATTTTCTTGTCCCCCTCTCTCTCAAATGATTGGCTGTTGTTTGATATCACCGGTGTGGCTGCGCTTGATGTGTTTGTTGACAAGGTGCCTACCTGTCTATTACCCGCTACCTCGTCTATACTGGCTCCAGGAGACAGTTGGTCGTTGCTGGAAGGGACGGGGTGCACGGTCCTTGTGGCCGTGTTAGGCTCGAAGCGTAGTTCCATGCACTCAGTATGGAGCGGACTACGGTCCAGCCACCGCCTTGTGTGCGGTTGATTCCCCAAATATAGCGTGCTTGTGTTTGTCTGTGAAGGAGTGTGGGCCGGCTCCGTTGATGAAACGTGGCTCCCATCCACATGCCTCCCGGTCTTAATCCTTCGGGTTTACACTGGAGATGTGGTGTGTGGATGGAGCTGTGCGTGGTGCAGCGCAAACCACCCATGGTCCCTCCGTAGGCGCAGGCGTCCTGTGGCTTGCCACAGTGACAGGCAAATCCGAAACCGGATGCCGCCAACCATATATACATACAGTGCGTATATGCCTATATATGTATGCATTTATAGGTTAATGAAGGTAGTAAGGAACAATGGTATGTCCATAAGTCAGAAATGCATACGTGAATTAGTGCTGCTCTGTAAATCTATGTATTCCTACATGTTTGATGCATAACACATGTAGAATGGGTGATCAAAAAGATTTCGGCAATGTTGCGTTGCCTGAAAGAAAAATTATGTTAAATTACAAATGGTTTTGTGGTGTACAATTGTGGACGCGGAAGAAGGTTATATTTAATAGTGGGGACCTCAGCTGTTTGTTATTGTAAGCATCATACTTTTCCTGCTAGGTGTGCAAAATGACATCATTTTGCTTCACGCTAAGTAATGTTTAATGAACTAATGGTAAGTAAGCGTAGAAGTCCATGGTTACTCATTTCAAAGCTTAAGAGTGGTTTGGGGAACAGGGGTTCTTTAAACATTTAAAATCGTTTAGAGTATATATGTATATTACATTTTATTTACGAGCAGGGGATGTGTTTACACACACGCAGTCAATTACCTAACAATTAATAATAATGCTGGTCACAATTTCGACTACACGGTTGGCTTCCACAGGTAACCTCCACTGCAAACCAATCCCTACTTACGAACCATATGCTATACATCGACACTCAAATATATTGGAAAAGGTACCCTACGTGCTGCTACTTCGTTCATTTTATGGAGACATAGCGCAGCCGGCCCTAAGCCTTGCTTTAGATACTGTTCTTCTTTTAACCACTTGCGTACTGTTATATATTAACTTTTCCATTTTTATACAACTTCGCAATTAAGCATGGTGCAGTACCGATTTTAGCTTTCTGGAGTTCCTGATCTCATTATAAACACCTTTCGCAACAAAATACCCCAATAAAACCCATACATTTAGCGAACTCAGAAACCGGTTGTCCTGATGAACAAGAGCCCGTATTCAAAAACGCGCCATTGGCGGACTCGATGGTCCCGTATGGCACGCCAAAAAGCGAGTTACCGCGTAGGACTCACGGTACATTGTTCGGTTTCGGCGCCTCTCATTTCAAGTTCACGTTCAAGTGGGACTTGAACAGTAAGATAAATCCTGGTGAATGTTTTTCATAGCGCGTCGTTGGCCCAGGGTATTAATCTTTGCGTTAACTGGAATGCAGAAGAGTCAGATCAGCGCGCACGAATCAACCAATTAAAACCCACGCGACCTGCATTGGTAGTCCCGGCCGCACCGGTCACGTGAACTAAGCACCAAAAGTACTAAAGTAATAAGAACGTCAAGCAAAAACGTAATAGATTTGATATTTAAACAAGACGAATAAGCTAGGACGTAAAGGGGAATGTTAGGAACTGTAGGCCAAGAGCGTCGCATCGGTGTTCATAGGCTTTCATTGGTGGTGCCAATACCACGTCCACAGGCAGTGCATTCCAGGAATCTTTCACTATGCGTGGTATACGAAAGTCCGCCCGGACTCCATCCGATCGAGGTTTGTGTAGGTTCGTCAAGTGACCTCGGAGCCGAGCCGGTTGAAAACGCCTAGATAAATCGGGTCCGATTTTATCGATAAATATGCGATAGGTCAAGGCTAGGTCGCCTCTATGGTGGCGATAATGCATTGAGAACATTCCCGGCGCAAGTAGTCTTTCTGGGTAAGAATGGTTACGTGGTCCATGAACCATTTTGATTCCAACTCTCCACAGTCTGTCCACTAAAATCCCGTCCCTGACTAAGCAAGGTGGACAAGTCTAGATGCAGTATTCCAAGTTTTGCCTGACAAATGCTGAAAATAACCTAACAAGCATAGCGCCCGTGCTGGTCCCAACTGCCCTGCGGATCATCCATAATATTCCGAAACACTTGCACGTATGTTTTCTCCAGTTCTCATTGGATTTAAGTTCTGAAGACAACGTGACCCCTGGGGCTATCAATTGGGAAACATGGTGTAGTTCATTACCGCCAAGCTGATATCGCGTTTGGGGGCCAGTTGGCTCTATTGGTAAGGTGGAACACATTGCGTAATTTATGGGCAACTAACACAGAGCAGCCTAGTCCCAAAGTTTATTGAAGCCCCGTTGCAGAGTCTGTGGTCCATCGAAGTCAGACACTTTGAACCAAAACTTTAGGTCATCTGCAAACATGAGAGATGGTACCTCCAACAGTTCGGGCAGCTCATTGACATACAAAGCAACTAACAATGGGCCAAGCAGCGCACCCTGAGGGACCCAACTGAGGACTGACTGACGGAAAGACAAACTAAACCCCGCACGCACACACAGCTCTAGCACTTCCAGAAACGCGGTGATCCATCTTAGTGCACGCCCTGATATTCCATGGGACCGAAGGTTCAAGGAGAGGCGAGAATATGATACAGTGTGGAACGCCTTGGAGAAGTCAATAAACACTACATCCACTGCATGGCCACCATCCAAAGCATTCGCCCAACATTCGCGTGCAACTAGCAAATTAGACATGCAGGAATGACCCTTGCGAAAGCCGTGTAGAAATAGACTGAGTAGACCAAATTCGCGCAGGCGGTTTTCCAACACATCCTGCCCAACTTCTCCAATACCTTGACCAGTACGCTTCCAAACTTACCTGTCTATAATTGGCAAAGAGGTACTTGTCGCCCTTTTTAAAAATCGGGCAGACGATAGCATCCGTACATTCCTTGGGAAAGGAGTAGCTGCGAAGCGACAACTGAAACACACGCGTCACTGACCCGCCTAGCTCGCTTGTGAGTTCGTGCAAAAGCTTAGGTTGAACATCAATTATCTCAGCGGATTTAACGGGATTTAACCCCTGAAGAAGACGGAGAACTTGCCTCCGAAATGGTGGCTGTGTTAAACAGGAGTCCTGTGGGACTGTCGTTGCTAGGTCAACATGCGACAATTGCACATCTCGAACAAAAGTGCCGGCAGACTGCGCACTGAGCAGACACGATTTTTTGTGATCAGTGGTGGCAGTGGCGCCGTCGCAGTCTAATAACACTAGGATAGATGAGCCAAGGTTACTACGTCGTTTGACGTGGGCGAAGAATATTTTGGGCTGTAAGGAGGCTGTGTTAGCCAGCGTCATTTCATAGCTAAGTCTACTAGCTTGTAACTGACTCTTTCAAGCCTTCCGAGCTTTACGATAACGCCGGAAAGTACATTCTGAGAGAACTGCCGATAGATCTGCCAGCAATTTGTCCATCTATTCATTGGCTGGTGTGCGCCTGAGTCCAACCAGTATGGCTTCGCTTTGGTACTCATTTTTACCAAAAAGGGGATGTGGTGTGGGATTTATTAAAGAGCAGGGACTTAAACCTATCCCAAGCCATCTGTATATCATTATCCGGCAAGGTGATGCATGGGAAATTTACCGCTTTGGCTCTGCTAGACGGAGAGTCTGCATGCCAATCTTTCGGAGTCCGGACCCTGCGTGCATCCTAGTCCCTAATGGGAGCAGTAGTGAATGACAAACTCACATGGTCACTGGCTCCCAAAGGGCGACCGTACTCAAGGCCACACACAAACTCAACCGACTTTGCGAAAACTGGGTCCAACAGAGAAGGTGCATGACTCACCACGTTCCGGTTGGGCCCATCGACATTTGGGTGTAAGGGTACTTCCAGTGTCAGGTCAACAAGCTCGGCAGCAGCTTGTACCTGCCTTATAAGATAAAATAAATGAAAAAAATCATTTTTTTATAAGCTAGGTCATGCCAAGTTACTTCAGGGACGTTGAAGTTCCACATTATCAAGCATCTGTTTGCAGAGTGACTGCGGATGAAGTCAGTGAAACTCCAAGAAGCGTTATCAGGGCTGCTATACAGCAGCACAATTTTACCTTGCGTTGTTTCGGTAAGAGATTCAACAGTTTTATCAGCGGAGTTAAAGGTAACTGTTTTTGATATGTTTAAACCACATCTGATATACAAGGCGACTGAACCTCCGCGGCAAACAGATAAGCTGTCAGATCTCAGTTTTGCGTAGCCCGGAAGTATAATTCACTGTCCATGCCGTCAGAAAACAACCAGTTTCAGTGAACGCGAGTATATCAGGATAGGGGTGGTCTATTAGAGCCCCCACTTCACACATCTTGTTTGCTGGATTATCCGGACTCGTCCGAAACACCTCCTGCTTTCTGACCCATCTCTAACTTCTGAAATCTAAATGACCTAGGCTCTGCCGACGTAAAGCCTTGTAAGCTTCACTTCAAAAGAATGTTTGGTCATGATTCATCATTATTATTATATCCCTCTTTCATCCTTAACCTCTCTTTATGCTGATGATTTCTCGTGGTATTTAGATCTAAATTATACGGCTTTCTTTCTATACGCTGACATTCCATTCTCGTATTAGTGGTCTCCTTCCTTTGGACTACTATGTCGCTAATGATCAGGGTTTAACAGACCCAACGGTCTGTTCACAGCACCGCTAGGCTACCTGTCGTTGCGTTTAGCCAATTTCGTCCCAAAATGCTTCTTTTGTGATGGCACTCATTACCTCATACTTAGCTATATTTGGCGGCCTAGATTCATCTTGCTGACTTACCTGGTTTTGGCTGAACGGTCGCTTGATTTCTGACTTCTCTCGGACTTCTTAGATGTAACTGGTCTAGTCACAGCTGACGAAACGCTCTGTTACCCTCACCTTTACTACATCAATGAGTATTATTCATCCTTGTTTTTATTAACAAGGACGAATCATCACCTGAAGAAGGTCGGCGACTTCTCCACTTCTGCTCAATAGAACCTGTTTTACCGACCCTTTCTTCCCTTCTTGCGCTTTCTGTTGTATTCCTTCTTCATTCGACGATAACTTACACGCCTCTGTCCTATCTGACTTCTTACGTTGCTACCAATTTTAGACTAAGGCAACGCGTCCTTGTCGCGCCTTCTGAGTGATATTCTTTCCCATAATCTGCACACATCGTCCTCCTCTCTCTGGTTCCAACCGATCGAGCATTTGCGCATTAAGAGCCCTCAACCTCGTTTTTCTTCATCTGCATTCCAATTTTGAAACAATCTTTCCTCCTCTACTTATCCGTGTTCTGCTTGCTTCTCGTCGTATTTCGGCACTCATGATACACATGTATATGTGGTAGGTACATAAAACTTACATGTATAGTGGTACTACAGTTCAGTCATCGCCGCAATTGATCGACTGCATTCCAGACGTATCCGTATCTACTCTCTTTGCGGCTGTTCCTGTTCGTTTTCTAATTTTCCCGAGTTTGGCACAGGTAGGACCACACGCATCCAAAGAACGTTGCGCCGTTGCGAAAACAATATAAGCCACACAGTTCCTTTATCTGGACATGAGCGGAAGATTAGAAACCCCTTTACAACTTACTAACCAGCCAAACCATTCGTTATCATGCACGGATACAAATTTTCCGAGGCGTGAACCTTTGGGTTCAGTTTGCCTGCCAATATCTATTCCACATAACTCTTGACTGGAGAACCACTTTTTACTTCGGAAGGCATATTCTCCTGTGATAAGAAACCAGGACAATTGGTTATTGTAAGCTCTTCAATCCGCGTTGACCGCTCAATTGGCCGTGACTTCCAATGTTTCTAGTCAATTTTACTATACGCCCCTGGGGATCTGCGATTCTTGCTTCGGAACCCTATTCTATCCTTTAAGGCTCCAACAACATTTCAACATACTTCAGTGTGTATTCGTCGGAGAATTCACGTGGTTTTGCAGGGGATCAACACATCATATTCAAAAAGGGTTTAGTTTCCGACCTACTAATCGGGCACAGGACAGAACTCAGGAACGCAATGCACCCAGCTAACGCATCAGCCGGCAGAAAAATGGGACGCAATCTGAATGCGAAAAACCGAGCTAACAAACCTTTAACAAGCAACATAGCCAGCTACAACTTGCCATTCAATGGATCGGCGGCAGTGGTTCAGGACGCGTTGGGTTTTCGCCTGGCAAGCGTTCACCCTACAAAAAGCTACCAATGTCCGCGTGCCGGATGTGACTCGCCACCGAATAAAGTCAAAGCACATAACTTCACACCGGCGGGCCAATTAGCGTCACCATTCTAGATAGGTTCGTTACACTGGAACTTCTACATCTGCATATACGGTCGTCTTTTTGCTTTCTACGATATCACCGTTGACCATTGCGTTACTTGTACACGAACGTACTGTATTGTCATATCTCTCTTGAGTGTGCTCTTCAATTATCTTCCAATGGACCACTCAGGATTCTCAATCTATTATTAGCCGAGGTCCCCGTCTCATGACAGCCAAATTTTTGTTTCGCATTTTCCCCATACTACACTTCCAATCATGGACATATGAACAATGTACTACCGTCAAGGTTACAGTTGCAGTAAATTGTCTGTACAATTGTACATAACCGATCGTGCCTCTATGGGCTTGCCTCTCATTGTCGAGAAAAATATATTTAATTATTTTTTATGTAACGGTAAATCGGTTGTATACTCATTCCGGAACCGTTTAATTTAAAGGCGAAGCGCAAAAGTGCTTGGCGCTCCTTCGTTGTAGACTGCACCAAGCGTAATTGATGGGGTCAACATTTAGTACTATCACCCGATATATTTCCAAGCCTAGTGAGTTTTCTAGCAGTAACCCCAGGAAACCTGGGTGAAAGTAGTTTAGAAACGAAAAGTTCGAAAAAATAACATTTGGTTATTCCCCTTAGCAGAAGCATGGCTAATGGTTTATTACGGGGCTGCTTCTTGGAAGTGAAGGCTATTGCTGCGGACAAGTTTCCTGAGGAGGAACTCTTATCCTCTTTTATGGACATTCTTTCCTTTTACGTGACCGGAACACCGGGTTTTGGCCATAGTATGCTTATCTTTCTACTCTTGAGCTGAAAAGAATAAACGTGTACTTCCTGTGGAGCCTGAATTTGAATTAGGCAGCGCATTTTCGCCTGTGATGGGACGAATTTAACCATAAACCTCAGCTGCGCTTACCACGTGACATGTTCAGTGTCGATCCTTGGACAAGAAGCTGTTACGTCAGGTGCCGTATGCCACAGGAGAGAGAAGCCAAACTCTACTACCTCAAAACCTGAACTTGTCTGCACAATTGCTAACCTGACTCCTCTGGACATCTAACTTTTAGCCGGATTCAATAAGGAATAGCGGACCATGACTAAGCAATCCGGCTAGCCAACGCAGGAAGATGATACGCATATAACAGCGAATAGCCGAGTGAACAAGTGAACGTTAACGTGCATTGTCAGTTATACATTGGCAAACAAACATTCCGACGGCGGTGTTCGTGGACGTGATGGGCTTTCGTCTGGTAAACGTTCTCAATGTAATAAGCTACACATGCCCGTTTATTAGTACTGACGTGACGGATGTGACTCAACAACCAATAAAGTCACTGCCTATAAATTTACAATGGCTAGTTAACTGGACGGTCATTTTACTGCACGTTAAAACACTTTTGAAATTACACTAAAATGACACTTCCTGTCTATATCTCCCGGTACCACTCCATATATTACGCTTTTTATGGTGATCCCTGCAACACACACCCATGCAACCTGACTATCGCCACCTCTTTAAGGGCGCTATTCCTGACTAGTCATCCGCCATTCCAGCAACTTCTACATACTGGGAGATACTCGCCTATCCTAAGAAGCAACAAGCTTGTTTCGAAAGCAGCTCTTGTAACTTCCTGCTGATGCCTGATTTGGATTGCTTCGAAGGATTCGACCATAAACCATTTATTTATTTATTTACGGTTGACTACGTTGTTATGGGTGTGACGATCAACATACAGCGACGCAAAGTAGCATTCCTTGACGACCTTGCCTCTCGTGTAACAAGCATCTTTACAGTCTGCATTATTTAGTTAAGCGCCGCAACAAAACGCTGATCATTTCTCTCCAGCAGAAACGACATACTCAACCGATGTCGCACCTTCACCATCCACTAGCAACCGACGTATTATAGAAGTAAAACTACAGTAAGATATTCGGAATTCGTTAGCCTTTATTACTTTCCATAGAGCCTAACGCATATTTTATGCTCATATAAATGTATTCCAAATCCTACAAAAATAGTCTAAAAGTTATTGAAACAACTAAGAAGGAGCAACATCTTTTGAAAACTAAAAAGCAGCTTTGTATATTTTTTGCTTTGCACATTTTGTTATTGCTATGCACCCATGATGTTCTTTTTCTTTCTGTTTTCCATATTTACACACCATCGGTTGTTTGTCCCTTGGTTTCAAGCTTTGCTGGATTCCCGCAGGTCCAATGGAAGCACAACTAACTACCCGCTATACCACCTACGTGTACTTTACTGACTGGCCTTTTACCAACATCTTTTACCCCTTCCACACCTTAGGGAGCAGAAGGGCAGGAGCCGGCTAGGGACCTCTCGCGTTATTCTCTCCCAGCAACTGCCTCAGTTTTCACAACAGTCTCGCAGAAGGCTGGCCGGCGACGGGCAGCCCTCACGTAGGTCGACGGAATTCTTACCAGTCGCTTCCGGGAATGGTTATGTAGCAGACTTGTGAGCCTCAGGTTTGCCTGCGTAAAACACTACATAAAATTTTATCGCATGCATTGCCGGTTATTCCTTTCATTTCCTTTCATTTCATTGTACATCTAGATGACAGGAGTGGTTTGGTGAACTGTCGGCTAAATTCTGCTGCTTGAGTTGAGTATAGCCAGTTTTGGCGCTCGCTTCTGTTGCAAAGCGCGACTGCTTGTGTGCTTTGCTGTTTACCTTTTCCTAGCTAGAGCGACAACTGTCTCGCAATTTTTTAGTTAAGCCACAGGCAACCATCGCTGTACTATTCAAAGCTTCCTTGCAACCTGATCTGTCTCATGGTATAAATCACCGAGCTCCAGCTACAGGTTGCAGGTTGCTATTCGCTGAAAGCTTTACCCCTTACCACTTCCCAATTTGTCGGACCATTGGGTCCGTGAAAACCTATTGCGCTTAAGACGTTCCAAGTAGCATAGTAAAGACAGTATACCAGGCCTATACCTCGGATAAGAAGTTAGTGTCCAAGGTTGATGTCGTTACACATGGTGTACCTAAGCTTAACATTAGTATCGTCCAAAACATCAGCTAAATGTCAGCAGTAGATAAACTTGGATGAACTTACGTAACTGTAATCTGCTAGCCGGCTTTAATTAATTCGTTTCATTAAACCTAAGTACGCGCCACTTTGCTGCGCCCTTACCAAACGTAATCAGTAGATCAACCCTAAAATAATAAATATGTGTTCCATCAGACGCATAAAGTAAACACTGTAAGAGCCGTAGGAACAGTATTCATGCACGTTGCCCTCCAATTATCTTGTTTTGGCTCCTTACTCCTAGCAGTATCTGATTTATATTTGGGCCTATCATTTTTGGTAACATGGGTAAACAGGAATTATGATAACATGATCCTCATCTTCCCCCGCTTTTACTAGTAAACATCAGCATTTCCAGCCTATATTTCTTTGGCACGAAAGCTAACCAGCGACAGTGAGGCTTCTGTCATTATGGCACGCTGGACGTCAGCTACTTAGACCACCGCTTTGCCTTTTCTTTGCCATCTCTACGTAATAGTATCTTTGAACGCTCTATATCCCACAAAGCATTATGCTTAGTGGTGGGTAAATAACCAGCTCCCCTTTCGCGCAGGTTCTTATTATTGCTTTACGTTAGCAAACTTTGCCTGGGGTGCTAGAACAGTCCGCATCAGAAGAAGCAAAATGTTCTACGATAACGCAGCCCTAGTTAACACTGACACGTTGCTGAACACCGCTGGCATTTGCTTTAGACTATAAACTTGGAAGCAGATCAAAATAAAGCAGTGCTGCACATTATTGCGTATCAACACATAAACCACCATACTATCTTATGTTCCAGCACACTCACACAATAAGAACCAAATTTATTAATGCCACACCAACACAGACCCAGATGAATTTCACGCCACGAGGCGCTTTGCTGTGTTGTTCGATACTGATTTATTTATTATTAGCGACAAGTTCCTCTAGCTCACTGGAGTTGGTGACGGCTTTCTGCATAAATAAAACAGGCTCAAAGGGAAGACGTGCGCTAACTATGTAAGAAATATATCCGGTTTTCAGGCTCAATAGCTGTCAAATAATTCGAAACGTCACCAGTATTACACAGACAGACTTTGCTTATGGAGCCTTGTTATACAATTCGGATCCACTTAAAGGTTTAAAACACATTGTACTATATATCCATAGTGGGTTATTAGGCTCAGTATCCCCTGCAACTTGAACAAGAAGGCATTCTGACCGTGTGCTGCGGATGTTGCTCTGATAGCTCTTGCATATACAAGCTCAGCCAGTGGATTATTAACGTTTTCGAAGAAGGCCATTACTCAGTTCCTTATATCTCCTATGTATGCTCGAAAAGATTGTTGTCAGTCAGTTATTACTTGCCTAGTTATTGCGGGGTTTATCTGGGGATATGGGTCATTGCTAGTTGGTTATGTTTATATAGAACTTACATGACATTGCCATATTTTACCCCCAACTTGTTTCGATACGTGCTTTCTAAGCATAAAGCCATATTTATGGAACTACTATAATAGCGCTTTCCGTAGACCGCTGATCGATCTTGTATAATCTGCGAACTACTACATGTTTCGCATTGCTTTTATTTCCGACGCTATCAGCTGCTAAAACTTGCTCAGATAGCCTATCTTTGTTCTACTTTTCGTAACATTCTAGCCGCAGCAACGTTTTCTATTTGTTCTGGGATTTAATCAGTTTTAATGTTGCAGCCAGAGAGAAAATTTTGCGCAGGATTTTTGCTTAAATTTACGTTAGGTTGTCTTTTCTAGTTAAATGAGCCACCCTGTTTCGTCTCTTAAAATCCATCGTTATATTTGTATTACAAGAAAGTGATATTAATAAGTTTTAGCACATCAAATTCAGCCGCTCTTATTGCATTTTATGTGTCCACCATAAATTTGGACGCCTGAGCGTACCGCAATAGCCCGAATATTTTTAGTGTAGTACATGGGGAAATGCATCCTGCTTCCAAAGCAAATGCGCACATATACGATATTGCGCAACTTTTAGCCACTACTAAACTCATGGAGCACAAAGATCGCCTGGAGGAGGCAGATGAACTTCACGGTGGAGGTCAACACGCAAAATCCCGGTGCATTCGTTATCGCTAACAAGTAGCAACTGCTCCTACCTTTTTCGCTCCCCAGACAAGAGCATAGGATTCGTGTCAATATTGCTGCGATCCCTTGCGCGCATAGCATCTAGCAAACCTATGAATATATATATATATATATATATATTACTTGTCGGCGAAATAGGTATACGTGCAAACGAGTAGTTGATGTTAACTTTATTCAGCGCTTCTACACTGTAAGTACACTAGTTAGGTTTTTGAAGCCAAGGTTGTCATACGGTATAACGCCTCCTGCTACGACACGGTATCCTTCAACGTTGTACAACGGCATGTCTTTCATGTGTGCGAAAGGTTTCTCTATGTGAGAACGCGAAAGAGTACCACTATCCTATGATGTACTCGTTTAAGGACATACGCGAGTAGAATCGTGCGTTTATGAACTACGGTAACAGCGTGAACCGTGAAGACCTGCGGACCACCAGAGACAAGCTGAAAGGGTTAGTTGACAGGAACGTACTGAATGCTGTGGTGAAATTGCTTGAGAGTGTGGGGCAATCTTAAGCGGAGTAGGGGGAATAGAAATTACGGTTCCTAGTTTTTGTTCCGAGGTAATATTGGAACGCGTGAAACTTTACAGGGAATTACTGCTGGTCGATGCGACACATCAGATGAACTGCGGTGACAACCTACTGTAGCACTATATGTTGGTAGGTGTTTATTGGGTTGAACGTTCATTTTTATACGCGTTGCTTCCAAAAGCAACATCGGCATCATGCCTGAACGCTGTGCGTAACATGCGTCTTATGAAACCAGCGACTGAAGCATCACGGACCGTGGTGGCCAACAAATGCACGGCAAAAGTCCACGTTTTACAATCTGTGTACATGGTTTTGTGCCATTTTCAATTACTACGGGATCTGACCCGCCGCTCTACCACGTTATCGTCCAAAACCATGACTGGCAGCATGTTTATTATGCGGGGGGTGGAGAACTTGACACAGGTTGAGCTCGTCGCTGCTGGACATGCACTGGGAAACCACTCAAGCGCACAACAATGGGGTGTTCAACTAGTTGGTAAGGACTTGGTTGCCGTTTGCTTCATCATGGGCAGCGCAACGTCTAAAGTCAAAAAGTTTTATCGGCGGCTATACGACAACCTCGGTGGATAACGAAAATAGATATTTGAAGCTTGGTCTTTTGGAGCGAAAATATTATTAGTCTGTTTACCGCGGTTTTTGTTAGTGTGCTTGATGCCAAATTGTAGCGCCAAGCTTTGATGGGAAAGCTGACTTGCCTGAACACTTATTCGATTCTTCTTTTGATAGCCTTGGAAAGGCTGCTTCTCAGTTGTCCGGGAACTCTAGGATATGCTTAAGATGCCACTATAAGAAGTAAAAGGTGAGGGTTATTAACTCGTTCTACATTGGACGTTGTGCGAGTTTGCCGAAGCCAGTACACGATGTCACTTTGTGGAGACGTAACACGCCAATTCAGGATCAGTCAGCACTGACTACCATTGTTCACATTTAGTGCATGCAGTGTACGCGGCTGGCCTAGAGGTGGACGAGGTATTGCACCACAACTACTGGGATCCTTCACACGCGCTATGTCCAAGTGTAACCGCACCAACGTAAGCCGCCATCCTCCAGCTGCCGTCCACTTCCACAATAGCTCCAGTAAGGCCAGAGCAAATGCTTCCCGAAAGCAGTAAGATTTCGGGTGGTATTCAGGAGCAGGTTTTGCAGTGTTGAAGATGCAAAGTATAGCGAGGCGGTCGAGCAGCTGCTGGCGTTTCTGCGCAACATCACCAGGTCTCAAGATAACGTTATGAACCCTGTCCCTGAAAACACAAGTGCAGTAGAAGTAGGCATAGCTGAATCTACCAGGGAAGACGGGAGACGTAAGTAATACCCGGTGCCCATTGGTAAGGTGCACCTTTTAAACGTTTGCGCACGACCACCGCTAGGGTGTACGCGCTTCCAAAGAGGCGTCGTTGCTAATCAAAACTCTCAGCTAATTACGACATTGACACGAACGATTTATGCGAGACAAAGGGTGTGGCAACGAGCAGACAGATAGTGTACTGGGTCGGGTGCTCCGCTTGCTGTCGTTAGCGTTATCAGTTGGGCGCGGCTTAAAACGGGCAAACGCCTTTCACCTGCCATCATTGTTCGTAAGTCGGCATATTCTTGTTGCCTGCCTTTACCACGCATGTGCTGTCGTATGTTCATTAGGTACACCCACTGCTCCTACAGGCGGTTGTCTCAAACTTTCCCTTTTCTCTGAGGTCCGGGACATCTTGGAGATCTGAACTTGGACTGAGGAACAATCTTGCCCAAGACGGACGTAACAACCCACAAGGACTGACATAGAGGATAGTAAAACTCCGCAAGGACCAACCTACAATCACCATAACCCTTGTCCAGTATGGAGAACTGGATATATCCTCATACTCCCATACATTATACATCTGAAAAATCTGAACAGCGGAAAAATTGAAACTTTTGCTCACCTGGACATACAACAAGAAGAAAAATCGCGATGTCCCTCTCCTCCAGCGACCCCAAAAAATCATGGCGACCCAGAGCAAAATAGCCGTCCAACTAACAGAGGAAATTAGAAGCCATTACCCCGCGAAAAACCGAATGTGAAACCAGTCGTCAAGTGGCTTTGCCAGTTCAACATTAATGTTCAAAATGCTTTACGGCAGTGTTGCAGGACGTGGTGGGTTTACGCCTGGCAAGCGTTCTCCCTATAAAAAGCCACATATGTCTGTTTAACAACACTGCGACGTGGCGGATGTGACTCGCCACTGAATAAAGTCACAGCCCACAACTACATACTGGCAAGTCGACTAGATTCACATATCAACTCCTCTTGACACCGTTTCAACTATACACGATTGTACCCGGAGTATCGTCATGATACACAACAGTTTTAAACCTTGATCATGCCTAAGTTGGTGCGTCTCTATGAAACTGAGAATAAACTATCTATTTATTTATTTTACCATGAACATACCACCAATTTTCTACTATTGCTGTCACAGTTGCCATAAAATGTTTGTACAGTTGTACATATCTGATCATGCCTCCATGGGCGTGCCTCGCATAGTCGAGAATAAAGTATTTATTTATTTATTTATTTATCCCCGAGGTGTGGGTTATAATGCTTATGCCTACTTCATCATTGGGATCACAGCTGATGGGAGCGAGCAGTCATATATATGGACTGCTACAGAACCCGGAGGAATGCTGTGTTGTGGTGATACGCATTCTCTCTCAAATTGCTTCCGTACAAGTCCATCTCCTGCTAAATGACATGCAAATGCATGATGCTGCGCTAGGTAGCAGCATCACATTTATAACAAAAATAGGAAGTACGCTTGAAGTCTTACCGGTACTACATATTTTCCTTGCCATCGCATGGCCTTTGTGACGTCCCCTTAAATCCCAGCTGTTTAGTGCTCCGCTGCGTGGGGCATGCGTGGGCTTTACCCCGTCCACAAGTGCGTGGGCAGTTCGTCTGGGACGGCACAAGTTCTCACCTCTATTAGCTTTCTTGCCGTTTCGAGATATGTATGTTCCACAGACCATGCCAACCGGTTGGCGATACAAAGTGCAACCTTGCTTAGCCAAGGTGTTTCCAGTGGCGTTCTGCTCGTCTCCATTTATGGCCTTGCTTTTCACAGTTTTCGTCAGTGACGCATTTCAGCAGCGTCCTGTTGCATTGCCATTGTTGAAAGAAAGCGGCCTGTCAATTGTTCTGGATGACTTGGTTCATTACGCTGGCTAGATGTCCTAATCACACACACGTTTGTGGCGCAGCTGAACTACATCGGTTGTAACCATTACTATGCGCTTTTTACCTAAGTACGTCGATTTCTTTTACTTTGAACTGTTCAATACTCGCTCTGCTGCACCTTCTACGATCATGTCGTTCTTATACCTAATGGCGACATGCTGCTGGTCCGGAGCAGTATACTGTTTTCCTGGTGGCGTTCTCAATGGCCGGGAATGCTGCATAATGACCAGGACGCTCCAACTCAGCGTTGTGTGCGTCGTGATATAGAAGGAATTATTTTATGCCTATTTGCATGGACCCAAAACGGCGCTGGTGGTGAGCCAGACAGAACGCAGGTATTGTTCGACATTGACAGTAAGTCGTTATTTATTACACGCTTTGCTATTTGACGAGCAACCGCTCACTGTATGAAAACTTTGGCTGTTATGCTTACCTCCAAACCGAAAGCATACTTGTTCGCTTATTGCGGTCTGCGAGGGCGTGCCGCAGTCGTTAATGTCTCAGACGGCCCACAACCTCCATAAACAGACGCAAGGATGCAGGTTCCCATGCCTACCAGGAGTTTCCAGCCATAGGTGTCAGTATCCACAATGTGACCGGAACTCGAATCCCGCGAACAGGTTTGTTCGTGTAATCTTTGCAGTCTCACTCACTGCAGCTTCACAATCCATGCAGACCTAGTGTCAGACCAGAGTGCAACGCTTACTGCTCGTTACTCATTGTGTATGTCAGCAACAAATAAGCGCTCCAGTTAGTCCTCCCCTGTATGTAAATTTAGAAGGCTACAACCGCTCGCTTGTATGTGTGTGAGGGATTCGAAGGAACACTAATGAATCCTATAGATTGGTTGCCGGCCCTCAAGCATTCTCATCTTAGAGCCAGCGGTAGTAATGACACAGTTAGAGTAAAGGGGCTGCCAGTCTCAGAGTCTTTCAGGATTTTTACTCGCTGCACAGTGTGCCCGTACACGACCTTCAAGTACTCGTAAAACTCTTTTTATTGACGATGTTCAACGTATGACTTTAGCTGCGCAGCTTGCATTGGTCACCACGCAATGTGCACCTGCCGCAGCTCTCTTGCTAGCCGTCTTCGAATGTGACGGAAAGCATTACTCATCATAGTGTTGTTAGGATCAACCTCGGATGCGATGAACGCTGCGTTTTTCGCTCGTACTAGTGGCCTAATCGTCATACTGTTTTTGTCACACCCATTCGTCTCCTCCGTAGCAACGGTCACTGGTTTCATCAAGTGGTCCCATAAGACGCTGACCGAAGCTGCGGGTTCCTCTTCGCCGAGGGAGGTTCTTATGGCATCCTCCAATGCTTGTCTCGTTTCTGCACTCATAATGCCGCTTACGTTATATTTCCTCCGATTGCTATTCGCCTGAAAGTACGACCATTTAAGGGCGTTTAGGTAGAACTATGTGCGCACCAGCTTGTGATCAGTCCAAAATTCAGCCCACGCATTACCTGCGTTCTGCGCACTTTACGCATGTCCCGTTGTCGTACGATGACGTAGTCCAGCAAGTGATCGTGAGCGCACCGTGGGAGGGTCCATGTAGCAACGTCACTGGCACACAGAGCAAACTGCGTTTTCGTGATAGTCAAGCCACGTTTACCACACAATGAAAGCAAGGGCTTTCCGTTTTCATTGACTATCCCAATCCCGTAAGGGACGATCACCTCAGTCCACACTGTGGCATCACACCCTACACTTGCTTTTAAGTCGCCAAGCAGAAATAGTCAAACCATTATTGGCACAAGCTTTATAACAGTGGCTAATTGCGAGTAGTACTAAGCTTTTCTGTCCTATATGTATAGCTTATATAGATTATATATATATAAAGCTTGTGCCAATAACGGTTTGACTATTTCTGCTTGGCGACTTAAAAGCAAGTGTAGGGTGTGATGCCACAGTGTGGACTGAGGTGATCGTCCCTTACGGGATTGGGATAGTCAATGAAAACGGAAAGCCCTTGCTTTCATTGTGTGGTAAACGTGGCTTGACTATCACGAAAACGCAGTTTGCTCTGTGTGCCAGTGACGTTGCTACATGGACCCTCCCACGGTGCGCTCACGATCACTTGCTGGACTACGTCATCGTACGACAACGGGACATGCGTAAAGTGCGCAGAACGCAGGTAATGCGTGGGCTGAATTTTGGACTGATCACAAGCTGGTGCGCACGTAGTTCTACCTAAATGCCCTTAAATGATCGTACTTTCAGTCGAATAGCAATCGGAGGAAATATAACGTAAGCGGCATTATGAGTGCAGAAACGAGACAAGCATTGGAGGATGCCATAAGAACCTCCCTCGGCGAAGAGGAACCCGCAGCTTCGGTCAGCGTCTTATGGGACCACTTGATGAAACCAGTGACCGTTGCTACGGAGGAGACGAATGGGTGTGACAAAAACAGTATGACGATTAGGCCACTAGTACGAGCGAAAAACGCAGCGTTCATCGCATCCGAGGTTGATCCTAACAACACTATGATGAGTAATGCTTTCCGTCACATTCGAAGACGGCTAGCAAGAGAGCTGCGGCAGGTGCACATTGCGTGGTGACCAATGCAAGCTGCGCAGCTAAAGTCATACGTTGAACATCGTCAACAAAAAGAGTTTTACGAGTACTTGAAGGTCGTGTACGGGCACACTGTGCAGCGAGTAAAAATCCTGAAAGACTCTGAGACTGGCACCGTATACACACAACATGATGATATATTGCAGATGTGGCAAAGCCACTTTGACACGCTGCTGCACAATCGACCAGAGGTGCTGGGACACACTACACGAACTATAAAACCCCAGCGTACTATCCAAACTGGTGGACACACCAGAAATGTACGAAACACAGAGCGCCCTTGCTCAACTCCGGAACGCGAAATGCGCTGGTGTTGATGGCATACAACCGGAAATATTGAAGAGCGGAGGACCAGTTATGATACGCACCCTCCATCTTTTGGTTGAAACCGTCTGGATGGAATAGCAAGTGCCCGCGGAGTTGAAAGATGCGCTTTTGATTTCACTGTTCAACGGAAAATGTAGTAAGCAATACACCGACAATTTTCGTGGCATCAACTTATTTAACCGCGTTGGCAAGCTTTTGGCCCGCATCCTACTCCATCGCCTTGCCACACATGTACTGGAACCGAATGCAGATGAAGAGCAATGTGGATTCCGCTCGGGCCGAAGCACCATCGACATGGGTTTTGCAGCACGTCAACTACAGGAAAATGTCGTGAACGCAACCAACCGTTGTATCCACTGTTCGTCGACTTCACCAAAGCGTCCGCTACGGTGAACCGCTAGTCGTTGTGGGTGTTCCACTCAAAGTTTGGATGCCCTGCAAAGTTTATTCGTCTGACTGAATGCCTGCATACTGGCATGCGAGCAAGGGTGCAGCTACGTGGACAGACTTCAGCTGATTTTGCCGTTACCTCCTGTGTCAAGTAAGGATGCGCCTTAGCCCCCACACGGTGCAAAATCTATCTGACGGCGGTAATGTCGTGTGCATCCGACACCTGTGAATGCGTTGTGCATCTAGAGCACCGCATGGATGTGGGTTTGCTTAACATCCACCGCTTTGGATCAAGAATCTTAGTGGTTGAGACAGCCATCCGTATACTGCTGTTTGTAAACGACTCTACGTTATTTGACCACACCGCAACTGGCGTGATCTCAGCACCTGTACCGTTGCCTAATCGCAAGAAAAGCAGATGGCGCACCGAGAATACAAACGTGCAGCAGGCAGAAATCATCTGCCGTCTTACCATAATTCTTCGGCTACTCCCACGTAGAGCTGTAATTCATGTGATTGTGTGTGTTTTAGCCCAACTGATCTGGCCAGTCATCAGCGATACCACGATAGGGCTAAGCCGTATATGTCGATTGTTGGACTGACATTTCGCACTTGTTGGTACGCAACCGAGAAGGGAAAGCACACGTTAAACCAACCAAGTTTTATGGAGCAGTGTGAGTCAGAACGGAATCGGACGGGAGGACGTTTGCACTGTTACTTACTAATTCATCAGATGTGGCAGCGCAGTGACAACCAAGCATAGTTCCTGCGAAGAAGCAGGCTCGTACTCATTTTGCCATACTGGTAATCCGAACACAGATGCCTCTAAAAAAGTGCCCCTATGCTGAGGTTTGAGGTTGCATACGCCATGCTTCTTCATCACAGTTGGACTACACTGAATTACTTACTTCAGTTTAACTTATTTCACCGTACCTTTAACTAATACCGTATGGAAGAGCAACGCTTCCTCGATTTGGTGGCCAATTGTCAATCTGATGGATATGTGCAAGTTGGATCATGCATTCAAATATCAAGCACTCTGGAACATCTGTGGAAAGTGACTGGTTTTAGCAAGTAAATGACTAGCGATTAACATGCTGCTGTTGATGTGTCATGCTAGGTTTCACATTAAATCTGTTAGAATGATTAGAGTTGTAATTCTCGTTCTTCATCCGGCTATTTTACCGTATCTGAGCTTATGAAAATCAGTTGACTCCAGCGCACCCATTCCCTACAAACCTGCATAGTTGCGTGCTCAAGATCTCTCATCATTGTTTGTCCTCCTTATTCCATTGCTTAAGTAAGTATAGCTCGGTTACGAGGGAGTTGTGGAATGACGAAGCACGGACTTGGTTCAACCCCGTAGCGTTATTACACCTGTCTAAGATGCAGCTACTAGTATTTGTCTTAGTTGGGGTCAATCTTCTGGACAGACTAAGTAAGAGGTAACGCCAGCGGCAATGGTACATAAGTGTCTTGGTAAATTAAATCTGAAAGGAAGCTGCACATAGGGAAATTTGTTCACTTTACGAGCACACCCCAGGCGTACTAAAGTAGATTGCAACCAAAGAGTTAATGGCCACTACAGGATACGCAACGTAGCCTACCCCGTGACATCTGGCCTGACTGTTGGCGACTACACTGTTACGTCACTATGCGCGGTCTCCGAGTACCCCATTGCCGCGTCAGAAGTGCTTTATCACCGGGAACTAAAGGAAACTTCCTTGTCGCGCCGGGTTATTCGGCATTGTAAATCGCTTCCGGAACACGTCGTCAGGGAATGTATTATTGGGGTTTCCGGAGTCTGTTATATGCTTCAGCGGTACCAGTCGATGTACCACCTCGGGTAATCGGTGACAAAATAATGTAGACTAATATGCGATTTTCAATTTAGATAACCTTTAGGCCTTACGGTGTTCATCCAGCTGCCTATATATGGACCAAGTACTCTGCCCACGCAAATGGACTGAAAAGGAATGCATCTACATAGAACACAAGCTAAGGAGGAACAGCAAAGTAAAACAAATAAAACGCGCCAAAACGGAGGGACGACATCTAACCTGTTGACTTTCCACAGCGACTGTCCTACGTGATACACTATGCCTTCCGATGAACCGCCTGAATCTCAATTTTAAGCAGCAACTTCGCAAAGATTTTACAAAAATTACTTTGAACGTATCTTACCCTATCTTTTCACCTTCACACGATTTGGCGTTTAACTTATTAAACAAGTTAAACAATATTATTCCTAGCACAGCCACGGTTGGGTGGTAACCAGTCAAAGACCCGTCCGGCAACGTCTCTTCCTCCTGGTGCTTCGTATTGTAATAACACTACTTTTTTCACAAATTGCGATCGCATAATTCCCCACACTTAACACTGTTGCATTTATTCTCTTACTCTTCAACAGCAGGAGTTAATTATAGTTGCTGTCTTCGGAATGTGTCCCGGAGTTACTTTCTCAGTATCGCACAAGAAAATCAGGCCATGCTCCGATAAGTTAAGGTTTTGTCAATTAAACTGAGTTCTCATGATATGTGCTTTCTGTTTCACCTTCCTTTTAAAGCATGTTTCCCTTGTTACACATGGTTAGTACAATCTCATAAAGACATAAATGTAATGTATGCATTGAAAACATTGGATTAATCTTTTCACCTTGAACTTTGCCTTCCATGGGGAAAGCAACTACGTAAGCAGGAACTCGCGCGTCGGACACCTGTGTGGCACAAAGCAGGTAGACAATTTAATGATAGGGGTTAAGGCTTACTTTTCATTTCGTCACAGATCTTCCACCAATAACATATTGTGCATCCACCTACCGCTTTCAGTGTTAAAGCTGGCTCTACGTACATGCCTGAACGCTTATCAGTTTCTAAATATAATCACTTTTTGACACCTGGTTTACAGCAATTTCATGCGTATGCAAAATATCGATTAATTCAGATATTGTCTGAGTCAATACATGAACTATGGAGTTCAGCTCATTATTACACCATTAGTTGTATGGTGAAACGTAATAACTTAGTAAAAGTTTGAATTATACATCGCAACCTTACACTTTACATGTTATACCGCCTGTATATTCCCTTTCAAACTTTGTTGGTATCAAAAAGGCTTTCCTTTAATGTACAGCACTACACCGCATGTTGTCAACATCACATGGTACTATAATTTGTTATTAAATAACTTCTTAAGTAAGTTCATTGTCTTCGAAATATGGCTTTCTCTCTTTATCAACCTTTCATCTAGGTTTATTTCCGTAACAGGTTCCGTTTTATGCACTGGCACCAAATACACACGCATGTCGCGACGTTGCCACGACGAGAGCATGGGCTTAATAGAAAACGGCTGGTTGAAAATTTGGAATCTACAGTAGGCTTCACTCTACGAATAACAGTAAAGTAGAAGCGTATAACTAAACGCAACAATAATTGCATGAAAACGTTCCAAAGTACTACATATAACAAGAGTTTGGGGCAAGTTGAAGCTAAGTTGAAGGGTTAGCTTTTGCATGCCGCTAAAATTTTCTACGCGTAGGACAATTTAACACTGTTGCAGTACATTTACTTCGCAAACCATTTTTTACTTTTTGGTATCTTGTTCTGTGTGCCCGTGTATAAAATGATTAGCATTTTAAAACCGCGTTCTCACACGTGCGCCTTAACATTTGTTTGCAATCTATGCCAGTTGTCGTGTAGTTATTTTTTTACCTACTAAAACCGATTTCCATAACAAAACAATTATAATTTCAAGTTTACCTCTAATTTTTTTATACCGAAGCCGCTTATCACCAGCATTTGTACAATTATGTACATGCGCACAAGATGTACCGCGCAACGTCCACACACTTTAGTTTTACGGCACCTATTGCTTTAGCACTCCCTGTCGTAACAAATACCAGTTCGTATTTCTTGACCATATCCTGCGACCTTTAGTCCCTTTTACAACACATGCACACGTGAGCGTTTAAGATCACACAAAAGAGTTCCTTATATCCAAACCTGCTTCCCGATATTTACACGGCAAACCATGTTTACTCCAGTCCTCTTCCATACCCTCCGGATTTACCCCAAGGCCTGCAAATATTATCTCCTTAGTACGACCGCTGTGGGTCATGTTCATTGCTTCAGCAGCTTGCTGAATCAATCCGTGACGCCATGGGTGTGTATGGCTTTCGTTTTGTATCAGACAAACAAATGCAACATACATAACTGCACGTTGCAAAGCGCGGTTTGCAATAAAAGTGCAATTAGCTTCAGTATTTTATACCACCTACGAAGCTAAACCGGGGAAAATGCAGACGGCTGCAATATATATATATATATATATATATATATATATATATATATATATATATATATATATATATATATATATATATATATATATAGTTCCTTCTTCAATCGACGTTAGTCCGATGCCGACTAGAGATTCTAACATATAATCCGAGTAATGGATAGACCTGGCAGCAGCACGATCACAAGCAGCACGACGCAAGCGTGTAGAAATTGTTGTATTTACAATTTGTGAATTTAAACAAATGGTACAAAATGATCGGTAACGGAAATGATAATAACAAAGCTAAAATACGGTGTAAGCACAACCACCACAGAACTCCCCTAGAGCTTGCGCTGGTAAACCAGGCTCGATATGTCATTCCTGAAACGTATTGTGCTCGTTTAGAGGGGAATGCAAACACACGACGCTGCTGAGCCAGCTATTCCATATAACTCGGTCTCCTACTAGGTGGTTGTAAATGCCATCCATCCACCTACGGGGTAGCTGCTTTACTTTTTTGCCACAACAGTTTCTAACAACGGACACAGTGGCATCCTTAATCCCAAATCGAAACCCAGTGTGAGGTGCGCTCTATCGATCACACTGAGTTAGATCCAGCGCCACTGATCTTTACTTGCTCTTATTAGCGGCATTGCATGTTCCGCTCGGAACATTTCATAAAGTTAAAAAACGAGGCGGTAATCGGGGCCAAAAACATGGCGCCTTGTGAAGGTAAGCGGTGCCGATAACAGAATGCCTTTAAATATTTCCCGAGGTTTAACTCACCAAATGCAGGTAGTATGAAACCAGCACAATTTCCTGCTTGACGCCAGAAGCAATGTGGCCATACGGAACGTAGGGCATGCAAATAAGCTAGTGTTGTCATCGTTCCAATAAGCTTATAATTATCCAACGATAAATGCAAAAAGCGGCTACTAATAACGTTGCGTAAAAGTTTACCCACAAGTTTACACACAGTCAGTTCTACTGATCTCTGTTCAAATCTAATCCGCGAGGTACGCCGTGGGCTTGATGCTCAACACAGTTCTGCTTTGTTAAAAATTCTAGTTGGTTCACCTCAATGCCGAAGGAACACACCGACGACACACAGTGGAACACAGTAAAAATTCAACATTTGGTGGTTTCGTTGCTGTAGGTTCCAAGTGCGAAGGGTTATTCCGGGATACGATATAAGCACAAAATACCATAAATGGAAGGATGACAGAACCGACACAAGCAAGGCGCAGTATTGAATTCAGGGCGGCAGTTCGAGTGGCCAGAAGAAGAAGGAACCATGCTGAAGTGTAATAGTTTACCTGGCTTCGAACTAGAGCAAACATACCTGATAATCTAATAAGCTTAATGGCCGGATGACTTTACCTCAGCGTACGCAGTGAATCGTATGCTCCAACGGATCTATTAAGTGGATCTAGGAGAGGTGCAGGGATTAAGGAAATGAGAAGTATTGGCAGTTTTCCAGTAAATGACGCGACTCTCTTCCGGATGGTGCACTGTTCCCGGCGCCTACATATCTGACACTCGCTGTACGCTTGCCGGCTGGTATTGTTACAACGTGCCTGACTACGGACTGGTATACAAGTGACAAACTTTTGTTCTGAGGCATGGAACACGAGGACGGGTCACGAAGCTCAGTTGGCTGCAACGAGTAAGCAGTGAGTCTGCATTGTTTCTTCACTAAGTAACTTATCACGGTGTCTTAATGGGGTATCAGCTAGTTTCAGCAGTCGTGTCCATCCAACATGGACACAAGCAATACAGACTCTGTACTATCTAACTTACTCCAACGGAAACACTTGGTCGTCAGTGAAAACCCTGGGTAAACCGATGTAATTCTCTTTATTCACTAATGGATTTTCTGTATTGATAGTATATCCCACTGCTTTCTAACTAAAGCACAGTTCAATTTTAGTATGCGAGTTTTGCAACCTGTCTCTAAGATAGCCAAACAGTAAATACTCCCAAGCATTTTGCCTGACGAACTTTGGATCCCAAGGTGAACTAATGATGGGCAGACGTTAGTGGCATGTAATGAAACTGTTTCCTATAGTTTGCCATGCACAGGTTAAAGACCCACTCAGGTTTCCTTATAATTATAACTCACTATTGCGCTGCCTTACAAAAGCACGAAAATATCAATAACCGGTAAATATTTGTACGGCGGTTCTCTGCTAATAGCCGCAAGATATGGCAAGTAACGGGTAGGCCGGATACGGAGTTAGTGAGAGCAGTTTAAGCAGCTTGACCAAAAATGCCCCTGTAATAACGACAAAGAAGGAAGGGCAGGTAAGCAACATTAGCTAGCAGTGTTTATCTTGACTCATGCAGAGAGCAAGTCATCAGTAAACCTAATGGACAATCAGCAGACATAAACCAGAATAAAATCCAAAGCCATAAAATACTGAAATCGAAACCGCTGCAGGTTCACTACACCTAAAACGGTAAATTGTTAAATGAAGCCCTTGGTGAGCTGCACGCAAATGCACACTAGACATTAGCACAAATAGAATTACTCATTCGGTCTAGTGGCCACCTACCTATTCGATTTTCCGTTGAATATAGAATGTACAAACTTAGTGAGCACATCCATATTATTCACCTTCCTGACTGAGTATGTAGGTCTTCCACGCTGGAACAATAAAAGCAACATCGCTATAAAACATGAACGATCAAATAGGGCTTCTTGGCCACGCATCGGATGTGAGTCTGTGGAGATGTTACATAAAAGAAGGGCCAAATAATGGCGGTAGATAAAAGAAAAGGGACTGAATGCATTGCAGCTGAGTTTTCGATAAATAATTTAGTTTTTGATAAAAGGAAGAAAGCTTTTCCTATAGTAACTGCCTACTTTATTAACTTATATATTTTCAATTCCGCTCCAATACAGTTAGCCATCGTTTAAGCAGTAGCATGAATGCACTCTCTTGAGATGCTTCATCGTTGCTTTCATAATACGGACGCAGGTGATCGCTAACCTCTACATTATTGCTAAAGATTTTGCTGTGTAAAGCGTTGGGTAAATTCGAAAATAATTAATAATCAAATGCCAGATCTAACGAATATATTCTGTGTGATAGTATATTCCATCCAATCTGTAAAAGCTTTTCTCGAGTTAGGAAATGTACGCGAGGCCTAGCAAAAGCATGGAGGAACACCACACTTTTTATTGATCAATCCCGGCATTTTCTGTTTATGTGAATCATTCAGTTTGTTCAGCTTATTACAGTCCGCCTCAGAATTGATCACTTTGTTGTCCGGTAGAAACACCAAATGAAAATACCTTTGAAAATTTACCGGACATACAGCATCAACCTGTTGGATAAATGTCAACATTAGAAGTGCTTTGAGCCGATTAATCTATTTTACTCCATGCTCCCTTCCCTGGTAGCACAAACGTAACACTAAACGTAGCAAACTGGACATAAACTGGACAGATGTCCACTTCAGGTATTATTGCATTACCTGCAGCTAAATGCATTTAGTTTGACATATGTTAATAAATTAATAGTTGATATACATTATATTTGCTATTATTTGACCATAACCCCAGCGGTTTAAATGCATCTGCAGGTCTTTTTATTTGGCCGATTTCGGTTTCGTAACCTTGGTCGCTGATACTGCTTCGTTCTGCGCTATTGTCTTGCTTCCTTGAAACTGCGTTTCCGCAGGTGTTCCTATCAGGTATTTCGGTTAAACAGTGTTTGATACGTAGGTGTTCCTTTTCAGCATGTCACGTCTGCGAAGTTATCAATTAACTGCACAGTTTCCGTCTCGTAGCACCATTTACCGTGCAGCGAAAAGAATGACATCAGGATTCAGCTACGAAGAGGTGCTTTTGTTGTCACAAGCTAAACGACAGAAGGGTAAGAGCATCTTTAACATATCTTAAATATGATTGCTTACACAGTTCAGCCACCTGCACACGTTATCAACCGCAGTGAAGATGACAGGGATCCCGATGAATTGGTACATAACTTGAGAAAATTGATCGCAAAATCTCAAGTACCAGCGTCTTTTGTTCGTCTACTGTTGTGCCTTGTGCAGCCGTGGATGCCATTTTTGCCAAGTCATATTCTCTTTAAGTACATTGCTTAACCCTTGAACGATTTTCTTGTAATTTACCCTATGCCATACAGTTATACACTTTAACTACTAACGTCTTTCTTTTTCAGCAGTGATGGCCTTTCAAGGATACAGCGTTGTCAAACTCCTTGACTCCGAGGATTTAATAACTATTGTCAGCAACACTTGGCTTAGAGAAGAAGGTTCATACGCTCAAATACCTTCAGTGCGGGGTACGCACTACTATGCAGCGGTGAAAAATCACACTGCGCCGGATGTCGATGTGGTCAGCACTGCCGTGTCCATAATCGTTAGCACTAGTAGGTATTTCTCTTATATTAAACCACCTCGTTAGTTAGCTTCCAGCATGCCCGAGAAATGGAACGGCAATGTGAGCGCGGGATGCTGCCATTGACAGACGATACAATTTCCATGGACCTTCCAGCCAAGCGTGCAATGTGAGTATTGTGTTTTTTATTTCCCCTTAGACGCCGGCCCGTCCGTTCAAGCTCCGATGACGAGGATGCCGCGCGTCCAAGCAAACCCAAAAGGCCTTCTGCAGCAATCTACGCACGTGCGCCCTCCTCTCTGTTCAGTGGCATTAGTTCGCCACGTCCAGGACCATCAACAAGCAACCGTAAGTATCGATTTCATACTGCCCCTATTAAACAGTAATCGCGCCACCGGTTATTGCTGACGTCCCACCAAGCAACCTGGATGTGCTGCACGAACTGCAGGCCATAAACTGTAAGACGCCACAGATGTATTGCATTGCACTCAGCCTTATTTTTAGATGAGTTGTGTCTCATTCGATCAGAATTGGTCGGCCATCGCCGCATGTCCGAAGCGATGTTGCAAATGCTACAAGGACAATCCCAAAGTGTTGCGCCGGGACTATCTCTGCCATTCATCTCTCTCAGTGAGCTAAAGAGCTATGATGAACGGCTGAAGGACCCCGATTTCAAAATCAGAGTCGTAAGTTCGTCTTATTATTCAGCTACTTTAGGTCAACCATTTATGTGCTGTGCACGGTGATAACATACAACTCATCGTCCGAGGTACCATGGAGCGGCTAATGACAAGATCAGTTGCCGCGGAGATAAATTACTCCGGCGCTAGAGGTTCGTTCGCATTCAGGCGAACAAATATGAACGGCCTTGTACAAGGTAGGTTGAAATGCAGTAATCTATAAAAACTACCAAGGCCTCATTCGGCAACGCATGGGTGATGCAGCCTCGGATGCTGACATTACACGGCACATCAAAACGTGGTTGCATTCTGCATGGCACAAAAGACCGCCGGTTGAGCAAACTAAAGTATGCAATGCGAATGAGGTGAGTCCCCTGCTTCCTTAGGCACATCTTTAGCCTCCTAACTTGACACTCGCGGAAGCGGATTAAGGATATTGACTATGCCGCTTTCTGCTACTAACGTTCTTTGTACTGCACCACTTCATGTATATATAGAATTCCTATACCTCGGTTTTAATTTTCTTTCGCCTTGTGATGTCAGGTGCGCGGTAAGAGCGGTTTCCTTTTCTGACCAACAGCTTTGAGTCGCCGCCTAGGTGGGTTCCCAAGCCCATAAACTACCGCAACTGGTACCGGGTGAACACTAGGTCCGAGCCGTCCATATATTCGTTAGGCGCAGAGTGCGTTCAAGTGTGTTGTCCGTATTCGGATACCCATGGGAAGCAATGACGGGATCTCGACCAACCGGATTGTCACGCATAGTGGTGAATTTCTATTGGTCAACGCTAGCATCATCTTCATTGGTGCAACCTAAACTGGACAGGAACCCTTTTTAGCCGTCTCACGGTAATACTTCCTGTCCAGTTTAGCCTAATGCTCGCATAGGAGCGTTTAGGATGCTAAACTGGACAGGACCTGGACATGTGCCACCAGGTCTACAGTGATGTTAAACGCAATTGCGTTTAACATCACTGTAGACAACTCATTTCGCCTCTCAGGGATAATGAGCTTCAAAAACGGTACATTTTATTGATGGTTGAGAAGTAACTCACAGTCGTCAATGAGGAGACAAAAATTACTTTAGGTAAGGGCCTGCAAAAACAATATGTCAAGATTTGAAATTAAACCTAGGCCTTTCAAATGATCATGAGCGATCAGGTTCGTAAATTAACCAAGTCAGCGATCTCACAAGTTGTTGTTTGCCGGTTTGCATCAAATGTTTTAAATTAAGTAAGAAAATAATGCAATTAATCAATTAGTAAAATAATGCCAATAATTGATTACTTAATGCCGAATCTAAATTTTGCCAACCACAACGTGTTGTTACTACATCTTCGTCCTATACATCGGATACAAATTTCTTGCTTGTACAGCACTTGTAGTTTTTTGACAACAAACAGGTAAAATATGCTGAAAATGATGCGTTTCCGGTGCGTTTGCTTGCACGTCGAAATATACAAGTCAGTCGGTGCTGTGCAGTAAAAATTTGAATTAGCAGCAGAATATATTCGCTACAACTTGTTTCAAAACTTACTTAGATAAACAGCCTGCGTTGCTGAATATATGCTCTTCTGAACATGAAGGAACATGGCTTTTTACGCGCACGATTGGGTAGACTAATTTAGGCTCAATAATGTTAAGCTTGGTTTTTTTATTAATTTTCTTTAAATTATTGAGGAAAAGCATTTGCACGTTAAGATACTACAAAATGCTCTTACCTTTTTGGCAATATTACTTTCATGGAGATATATTTATTCTGCACTGCAGAACACGATGCAGATCAAATTCAACTGAACGCGTCATTGTGCAATCAAACGGTCCCAATGCGTTTCATACTTCATATTTTAAAGGACGCCAATAAGCAGTACTTCGTGGAATCAATCGAACCTTTGCACAAATAAGTTTTGCTATGGCAGCTGTCAAAATATAAAACCTGCGGCTAATATGTACTGTTGGCTGCGAAAAAATACAATCCAATGCAATCAAACGAAAGTGTTTTCCGTACAACCAGACATATTAAACAGAATGCAAGGGATGATGAGCGAATCAAAAAGGGTGAGGTGCGTGTATCGCTGGACGTACCAAAGTGAAAGGATAAGTGTACAACACGTAGTTAAAAATGTGTACATAGCAAAAGCATGAACAACAATAAAACCGAAACTACAAAATACCGAAAAAATGGCATTTTCAGCTACGTTTCAATGTCCTTCCTAGAAGTCTGTGAAATGAAGGCCTTCGATAAGAGAAGGGAAGTTTGTTGCTAGGAGCCATGTGCTTAAGCTCGGGATTCCAAATATGCTTGTGTTGCAGATTTTGCTGGGTACAGGCATTTTTGTTCTTTATTTTGCGCGGGTGGACCGGGGTTCATCGTCGGCGGGCCGTCGTGTAGACCAGTCAGTTTACGTAAAGCTGGCTGGTCCATAAAATGGCAGACAGGCCTTTGCAAGTGCTGTAAGTCCGGCGGTGCATTTTGGAGGCGTCAGTATCTACTCCACACCCTAACCCACGGCCAAAACTATCCTTGTGCCATGCAGAATCCTGGCTGCCTCTTTTGGCACTACGTAGCCAATCCTTTTTTCGAGCAAGCTAGTTGGGGCCGTCCGCGGTCACTGGTGACTGGTTGTCGGTTTGGTGGGATTGCTTTTCAGCCGGTTGGCTAGGAACGGATGGACAGCCTTGACTGTTCTGATGGCTGAAATACTGCAAGAACATACACGTCTCGTTGGTTGGGTGTCGAGAGTTTGGCTTTACGCCAAGCATGGGACGCGACAAGCTAAATAAAAGCCAGTACACGTTTATGAATTTACAAATACTTTAGGAGACTTTTTACCATCTTTCAGCACGCTTGTGGGTGAGACGCACGATTGCCACCAAAGACGAAAGCGTGCGGGTTAACGGCAACAACCAGCGTTCAGAGCATTACTACAACCGGCCGGACGTTTGAATAATCTAAATTGTCGTTCGGTTGATTGAAGGGCAGGCTTGTAGGTAGAGTGGCAAGTGATACAGTGGATGCTAGGCTATCTGATGTTCGAGAAGATGTTGCAGGTGTGGGTGTTTGTGTGATACCATGAAGCTGGGTTTGAAGTGTGTCATAAGAAGGCCACTATAAGGCCGTTGATGGACACGGTTGTCCGCGGATCATTTAGAGCTAAGATGAACTGCCAATAAATTCGTTGCAGAACGCTGAAAGATCCAATACAAGAAGACTGGAGAAGACGTGGATGCAGTTGGGGAGTCCAATTTGTATTCGCGCAATCTTGGTCTACTTAAGAGAAGAAACCGTACGTAGTAAAAGCATCGTGTTATACAGGCCCAAAAGTTGGGTGCTTGTATGCAAGTCGAGGCGAGATGAGCAACGAATCCTGTAGGCAACTTTAGAGCTTGCAGTAAACCATCACTGTGGTTACGCATTGCAAGTCAACTTTGCTGCTGCTGCGTATACACAATAATACAAGCGAAACGTTATCACACCATTTAGAGCGTGAGCACACGCAGGGCGAAAGTGTAAGCTATCTGTCTAAGTGTTCAACGGAGCCATCGGTCAAGGGTACTACGCTGTGGTATGAATGCGCCGGAAGCATAATAAGTTGAAGAGCGTAGTAGATTGTGAAGTGTTACATGCTTTCAACAGTTAGGTGTAATGGTGGGTGGGTGACCGTAATATCTGACTTATCGGTCCAAGAAGGCTCCACAACAGTTTCGACAACGCAGACGTCAAGGGAATGGTTACTGACCGCATGCTGAAGAGGCCGTCAGATAACGGCATGTGTGTTCAACGGCATAAATGAGTTAATCGACCTACCAAGTCCACTTTTTACAGGCCAAAAGCCAGAGTCAGGGGCAGGAAATGAGCCAAGAGGATTAAATAAATAAATAAGTAAATATTGTATTCTCGACTATGCGACGCACGCCCATGGAGGCATGAACAGATATGTACAACTGTACGGACATTTTATGGCAACTGTAACAGTGGCAGTAGAAAATTGTTCATATGTCTATGCTTGGAACTGTACAATGATAAAAAAGCGAAAAAATAATTTGGCAGTCATGAGACCGGGATCTCGGCCAATAATAGATTGAGAATCCTGAATGATCCATTGGAAGATAATTGAAGAGCACACGCAAGAGATATATGAAAATGCCGTGAGTTCGTGCACAAGTAACGCAATGGTCAACGGTGATATCGTAGAAAGCAAAAAGACGACCGTATATGCAGATGTAGAAGTTCCAGTGTAACGAACCTAACTAGAATGGTGACGCTAGTGGACCCGCCGGTGTGAAGTTATGGGCTGCGACTTTCTTCGGTGACCTCACATTCACCACGTTGCACTGTTGTTAAACGGAGATTTGTGGCTTTTTATAGGGAGAAGGACTGCCAGGCGAAAACCCACCACGTCCTTAACCACTGCCGCCAATCCATTGAATGTCATGTTGTAACTAGCTGTTGCTTGTTGCACGGTTGTTTGCTCGGTTATTCGCAGTCAGGTGGCGTCCCATTTTCTGCCGGCTGATGCGTTTGCCAAGTGCCTGTTGCGTCCCTGGGTTCTGTCCTGTGCTCGATTGTTAGGTCGGGAAGTTAACATTCTGTTTGAATATGATGTGTTGCTCCTTTGCAAAACCACGTGAAGTCACCGAGGGATACCCACTGAAATATGTTGAATTGTTGTTGGTCTTGAAGGATGGAATACGGAACCGAAGGTAAAATCGCAGATCCCCGAGGCGTATAGTAAAATTGATTAAAAACATTGGAAACCACGGCCAATTGAGCGGCCAACGCGGATTGAAGAGGTTACAATGTCCAATTGTTCTGGCTTTTTATCACAGGAGAATATGCCTTCCGAAGTAAAAAGTGGTTCGCCAGTCAAGAGTTATATGGAAGAAATATTGGTAGGCAAACTGGACCCAAAGGTTTAAGCTTAAGAAAGTTTGTATCCGTGCATGATAACGAATGCGTTGTCCGGTTTTTAAGTTGTAAAAGGGTTTCTAACCTTCCGCTCATGTCCAGATAAAGGAACTGCGTGGCTTGTATTGTTGTCGAAACGATGGACAATTCCTTGGGTGCGTGTCATCGTACCTGTGACAAATTCGGGAAAAAAGGAGACGAACAGAAACAGCCACGCAGGCAGAAGAAAGGGATGCGTCTGAAATGCGGTCGATCAATTGCGGCGATGACTGAACTATTGTACCACTATACATGTACTTGTATTTAACTATCATATATACATGTGTATCATAAGTAGCGAAATACGACGAGAAGCAAGCGGAACACGGATCAGTAAAGGATGAAAGATTGTTTCAAAACAGGAATGAAGATGAAGGAAAACGAGTTTAATGGGTACTTATGCGCGTTTGATCAATCGGTATGAACCAGAGTGATGAGGACGAGGTGTTCAGGTTATGGGAAAGAGTATTACACAAAAGAAAGGAGAGGGTCGCGTTACCTCAGTCTTAACTTGGTATGAATGTAAGAAGTCAGAGAAGACAGACGAATGAAGAAGGAACACAACAAAAAGCGCAGTAAGGGAAGAAAGGGACGGTAAAACAAATTCTATTGAGGAGAAGTGGAAAAGCCGTCGACCATCTTCAGGTGATGATTCATTCTTGTTAATAACAAAAAGGACGAATAATGCCCAATGATGCAATTACGGTGAGGGTACCAGAGCGCTTCTTCAGCTGTGACTAGAACAGTTAGATCTCAGAACTCCGAGAGAGGTAAGAAAACAAGAGACCATTAAGACAAAACCAGGTAAGTCAGCAAGCTGAAGCTAGGTCGACAAATATAGCTAAGTATAAGGTAATGCGTGTCATCATAAAAGAAGCAGTTTGGGACGAAAGTGCTAAACAAAACGGCAGTTAGCTTCGGGGTTGTGTGAACAGGCCGTTGGGTCTGTGAAACCCTGATCATTAGCGACATGGTAGTCCAAAGAAAGGAGACCATTAAGACGAGAATAGAATGTCGGCGCATATACAGAAGGCCGTATAATTTAGCTCTAAATACTGAAAGAGAGCATCAGCTTGAAGAGATGTTAAGAATGAAAGGGGGATATAATAATAATGATGAAGCATGTCCAACAATCCCTTGGAAGTGAAGGTTACGAGGCGGTACGTCGGCAGAGCCTAGGTCATTTAGATCTCAGAAGTTCGTGGTGGGTCAGAAAGCAGGAGACCATTCAGACGATTTCGGATAAGCCAGCAAGATGAAGTTTACCGCCAACTTAGGGTGTGAATAACAGTAATGAGTGTCATAAGAAAAGAAGCTTTCTGGACGACAGCGGCCATATGAAAAGCCAATTAGCAAGCCAAAGAAAGGTCTCGGGATTAGGGGAACAGAGTGTTTGGAATATAGAGCCTAGAGCGATAACGTCTCGGAGGAGTCAAAAACGGAAGACTAGTCAGCCGAAGGTAGGTTAGAGCCAGGCCCGAAGAGATATACGTCCGATTGAAAAAGTAATTCAGATTGCTTGCGGACAAGAAATCGCTGTATTGGAGAGAGTGGAACAGCCAGCCATACGTTTGGGGTGATGTGAGCAGACCGTTAAGTTTGCCCATTCCTGAACATTAGGATCACAGTAGTGAGAAGCAAAGAGCCCACTGAGACGAGATGACGTGTTGATGTATTTTGTAGCAGTGGCAATAAAGGCAGGCGCGGCCTACCTACGTACATCTTGGTTTGCGGCTGGCCAAGCCAAGAGTTGGGTTATCAGCGTCAGAATGTACTGTTACCGTGAGAAGATGGAACTTGGAGCGCATCAAAGACAGTGAGTCTGACAGAGACGGGCACCAAGGGTCTGAAAATTGTGTACGTCACAAGGGATAGTACTATCCGTGGTGTTAAAAGAAATGGATTGCGCGTGTGGTGAATTAGAAGGCACGGTGTTTTGATGGAATTCATTTTGAGTCTGCAAGGATGACATGGCGGCAAGCTTGACGGTTAATAAAGACAGAAGGATTAGGCTGATACTTATTAGAACTTCTGCGACGCGTTGTCATGCTTTGTAACGGGACGTGTGAAAGCCATAAACTGAGTAAAAGGAGCTAGGCCTCTAGTTTCTGTGGTGAAAGTCTGTCAGAAGATGAGGTTAGAGTAAAAGTGGGAGGATTGAGACCGATGTAGACCGGTAAATTCCGAACTTCTAATTGTGTTAAAAGTGACGGGTAGCTAAGCATATAGTTAACAGATCACTACCAAACATGCTGTAGTAGTATTCCGCCGTTTGCAGTGGCTTACTAAACACTGAGAAGTTGCCTTTGCCCATCAACATGGTGGTGGATAACAGCAGTTAGTGCGACGTCGGATGCGTTATCCACGCCAGTGAGGACTGCAGTCGAGTTGCATGGGGATGAGAGAAATACGCCGTAAAGTGCGTCCTTGCGCCCGGTGAAGGCATTGTGTGCTGCAGCAGTAGCAGCGAACTTAAGTTCATAACTTCTAAGAAGGTCAAGCAAATATTGCATTAGCTGAACACAACGAGGAATGAAGCGGCGAATGTAGTTGACCACAGCACAAACTCTACGGAGGTACTTGAATGAACCTTTGGTTGGGAACACTTCAATTGCCTGAAATATATAAGGAAGAACTTCGACAACGGACGAAGAAACGAGGTGACCGTAGGATCTACCACTGCCCTGCCACTCTCGCAATTAGTCAGCTTACTTGTGACATTATACCGTCACAAGCTCCACGGGAGAACGGATATAGTCCATGCGCTATCCTTTTGATGAATTGCCGATTGCAATACCGTGAAGATCGGAGTAAGTCGTTAAGGTAAGCCTCATAGATTCTTGGAGAGCATTTTTAGCAACAACAAGCTAAGTATATTTCATGAGTAACGTCGTGGATGAACCCAGCGTAGTTGGGATGCCTTGCGCAATCCGAAATGCATGCTTAAGGATCTGAACAAATCAAACGGAGTGATGAACGAAAGGTTTTTCTACCTGCGCTAGCGATTTGCCGAAACGGGCTAGATCTGACTAAAGGTCCATTTACTTACAAGGCATGCAGTGCGGTCTTGCAAACGTAGCGTGGATTGCCTGTCAGGGACGGTTAGCTTGAGGGTGCATTAGTCACCGCAAGCGCTAATCAAAGAGTTTCTCCGCGGAGACAACTGGATATTCTGATTAATCCCCCTCCAGCGAGTGGTTCATTGGTGGTTTTATAGGACGCGGTGGGCTTCTGCGTTCACCTTATACACGGCCACGAAGGTCTGTTTAACGACAATTTGACGAGGTGGACGTGAATAGCCCATAAACAAAGTCACTGTTTGTTAGCTTGCCGGAGATATTTATCCCAGCAGGAAGGCCAACTGATACGAAGAGCTACACTGATCCTTTCCTACGATTGTAAACCCAGAGCAAAACATCACCAACCCAGCGTCGTACAAACAATTCAAGCAACTTGGCTACGTACACAAACCGTACATGTAACACAAACATAACTTCGGAATGATAATCGTTAACTTGTAACATATTTGTGCAATTACCGATGATTCTCATCATTAATACCATGGCGGACTTTCCTCGCACTGCCGAGAATAAAACCTTTATCCATTTTGGGGAAACATCTGTAGTCGGGAGGACTAATTGTTGTCTGCATGACAGTTTATACCGGGTACAAGCATGTGTTTTAACCCCGCCCTCTCTAACTTAAGCTTCTCCGCTATAAATCCGCATGGAGGAGATGCGAAGCGCAAGTTAGTCAGCCGAATATGGTGGCTTAGTTTCTCGTTTGGCACGGCAGCGACGCTATTTGCAATGACAAGGAGTCTATTGCCAAGGGCTGACCAGTCGCGGATGTCGCTGCGTTTGCGCCGGTGTTAGGCCCTGTGATTTGTCACTAGCTGTTATCGTTCGAGGTGAAGGGATGCTAGACCTGTGATTCCCGATAATGGCAACTCAGTTGCTACTGTAAGGATATTCTCTGTGCTTTCAGGGAGGATACATATGTATATACGATTGATGGCCTCCGGTTTCGGATTGGCATGTCATTGTGGCCTCCACGAGGTCAGCCACTGGATGCATGCGCCTACAGAGGGACAATGTATGGGATGCGTTGCACAACCCATAGCTCCAAGCACACACCCTATATACAGTGTAAAGCAGAAGGACTAAGACCGGGATTCAGGTGGATTTGAGCCACGTTCCATCAACAGAGCCGGCCCACACTCCTTTAACACACACTGCTACAGATTACGGTCTGGCAGTTGAACTGTTCGTTGAGCTTGACACGTTGGTTGCACGCATTTTATCCTCACTCGGGGTGACACCACCATAGCGTAGCGGAGGGGCGTGCAGTAGCGTAGAATAGCATAGAGGAGGCTCGGAGAGTGTGCCGAGGCACCTCCACACTATTCTACGTAACTGCACGCCACTCAGCTACGCAATTAGGTGGTCACCCCGATTGGTGACGAAAGGTTTGCTAGCAAATATTCAAGCTCCGCAAACTGTTAGACTGTCCTTTGAACAACCTGAGCTAAAAGTCGTCAAAGGTATAGCCAAATTACTGCCTACCTACATGCACAAACATTCCTCATGGCTAGGACGTAGTGCGCTCCACCCTGAATGGAACGACTTTGTGAGCCACGCGCGGTTGCGGAGTTCGTGCACACGGTCCCCCAGACAACCGTGGCGGAAGTTATTAGACGGTTGGGTGGAGACTAGAATAATAGTCGGTAATCAATTACACCTAACAGACTTGTCAAAGACGGGACAATATAGAAGCTGGAGGCGACAGAACCTAACATATATCGTGCAGGCTACAAAACAAGGAAGCGCATCAACCAGAGAGAGGAACAGTGCAGCCAGATACTCAACAATCCGCTTCCCTGTAAACGGATGCAAGTTAAACAAGTCAGTAAAACAAGTGGACGTTTTGCAGGTTAAAACGGTCGTAAAATCCAATGTCGCAAATATTGAAACAGCGTGTTTTCCGGTACACTACAAGGACCTCCCATAGAAGGCTGAAGGATGGAAGTCTTCGGTGCAGCTGCTAGTGGGGAAAACGGAAGGTGAGAAGGGTGCGAATTGTTGCATTGGCTTAAGCAAAGGCTTCCAAGATGGGGTGTGTAGCAGAGTTCGTGGGGTCCATGATTTGGTTAGTTACTAGTTATGATGATCTTGCGGACCAGAATGCTTCATCGGTGGGCCGTCTGGGCGAACTGGTCGGACTACAAAACAAATGGCTAAGCTCTAAAAGCGGCCAACAGCACCTTCCCTTTGTGGCAGACTTGACGGCGCGGTTGGAAGTGTCACAACACCCATAGCACTGCAGTCCGCGAAGTTCGTAGCACGAAAGAATCCAGCGTAATCTTCAGCGACGCCTAGCCGGGAGTTTTTAGACCAACTTGCTCTTGGCTCTCTGCGGCTGTAGTCGGCAGACTCTTACTTGGGTCAGGAAGCAGGCCTTCCGTCTGTTGGCGAGTCAAGCTGAGGTTGCAATGAGCCGGTAGGCGAGTCACTCGAAGGTTGCCTGAGCGGCTCTTGTTGAGTTTCTGGAAGCTGGAATTCAGAGGGGGTGGACAAGCGTCGGGGAGGTGGATTGAGGCCCCAGAGGCAAAATGGCAGGCATGATCAAAGCAAATAGGCTTTGTGGGTTTTCAAAATGGTTTGGGATCTTGGCGATTTTGCCAAACGTTTGTGAACAAGACGCACGATAACCACTATAGACGAAAATGGCGTGTTAATGGAACTAGCAAAGGTTTACAACTGCTGAAACACAGACCCGAAGTTTTACCTTCTACCGCGTCAGCCGGGTGCCTGGGGTTGAGATTGGGTAGGTAGAGGGTCAAGGGGAACGAAGGGTTTCGGGCTATCCAGTGCTCGGGAAGTCACCGCAGGTGCGGATGCTTGTGTGATAGCATCAGAATGGGTTGCAAGTGGCTCGTCAAAGAAAGCCACTTTGAGGCGGTCGATGGACACCGTTGTAAGATGACCATTCTGGTCTAAAGTAAAGTGTTTCGGAATCTGTTATAGAACGCTGAAAGGGCCAGTGTAGGGAGGCTGGAGAGCGCGCCGCACTGCGTAAGGGAGGATAAAGTGGTGAGTGCTGGTATAGTGTTCGCCGTACATTTGCTCATCCCTAGTCTGTTCACGAGGCGGAGTCGGGCGCAGTGAATGCATGCGTTAAGGTAGGGAGGACCCAAATTAAGCGGGGGCATACCCGACGATGCGGGAGGTAAAACGGATTATCTTGGCAACTTTAGCGTTGTGACGTAAACTGGCTCTGCTGGTGCATATTGAAAGTCAGCGTTGATGCTGCTGCGAATGCCTAAGAGTACGAGTGAAACGTTTTCTCTCCAGCTAGGGTCGGAGGAGGCGGAGAGCGAGGCTTTTAGCTGTCTATGTAAACGTTCAACTAACCGGTTGGCGGCTGGGCATACGCTGAGTTATAAATGCAGCGACAGCCTCAGAGTTGCAGAACGTAACGAATTGTGAAGCTTCGAAAAGCGTTCCTCGTTCAGTTTTCATATTGGACAGGCATCCGTAGTGCGAAACCCGCTGGTCTAAGAAAGCCCGGAATATAGTCTTAGCCGTGCAGCCTGTTACTGAAATGACTTCTGGCCATCTGGCCATCATCTAAGAAGTATACAAATACGCTTAAAGGAGGCAATGGACCTACGATGTGTAAGGGTATAAACGATAGAAGACAGTCCGGGGCAGGAAACAAACCAGGAGGACAGCGGTTGTGAAAATGTAATTTGGAGAGCTGGTATTGAAGGCAGGCGCGAGACCAGGTACGAACATCTTTGATGCGCGTGGCCTAAAGAAACGTTCGGTGACCAGTTTCAAAGATGCACGGATACGTGGATATGGTAATGAGTGCAATGCGTCGAAGACTGGGCGTCTGAATGACATGGGCACCAGGGTTCTAGGACAACCTGAGGAAGTAACACAGAGTATGGTACATTTTGTGGTTTAGAGCGGAAGAGTTGTACATGCAACAAAGTGGACTGCAGAGTAAATTGTATGTCTTCAGCTTGAGCCTGAGCCGATGCCATGGCGGTAAGCTTGAACATAGGCAAAGGCTGGAGAGTGATGTTGTTGCGTGAGTGAGCAGCAGAGCCAGGAGTTCGACCTCTGAGACATGAGGAATGTCAGCAGTGAACTGCGTGACAAATTCTAGGAGTCTTGTTACCTGTAGTAAACATTTGTCGCCAGCAGTTGAATGCGAAGAAAAAGGACTTGTTGTAAGTATAGACCGTAAATGCGCGGCGTACGAGCGTGTGCCGAAAGGGACAAATGGCTAGGTAAAGGACGAGCAGTTCTGTGCCAAACGTGCTGTAGCGGGATTCTGCTGGCTGCGGGCGCTTGGAGAAGGACCCATGGGGTTGACATTACCTACCAAATTGCTGTTGGAGGACAGCTCCTACCGCGACGTCTGAGACATCAGTCGTTATTGAAAGAGATGCAGTCTATTCGGAATGAGCGAGGAGGGCTACGTTGAAGATAACATCCTTGAGCTCAGTGAAGGCTGTATGTGCTGTGTCAGGGAAACGAGCCTAACTTCATTCACAGCGAGTAGGTCAGGCAGAGGCTGCATGAGATGAGAACGGCGCGGAATGGACCGTCGATAGTAGTTGACCAAACCACACCTTGACGGAAATGCTTGAACGAAGTCGGAGCTAGGAAGTCCTTGATTGCCTGGATTTTATCAGGAAAGACTTCGAAACCAGACGATGAAGGAAGGTGGTCTAGGAATTCTACCTTTGAGTTGCCGAGTTCGCGCTTAGTCAGGTGGTGTGGGACACCGCGTTGGGTCAAGCGCTGGAAGAGAGTATGAAGATGCTCGAGGTGCTCCTTTTCCGATGAACTGGCTACTAAAATTTCATCGAGGTAGGAATAAGCAAAGTCTAGGTCATGAGTGACATTGTGGATAAAGCGTTGGAAGGGTTGGTGCGGCGTTTCACAATACAGATGTCATCCTTAAAATTGCAAGCAAGCCGAAAGGAGTGATAACGGCTGTTTTAGGAATGTCATTTTCTGCTGCAGGTATCTAATGTTAGTTGCGATCCAGATCGATCTTACTGAAGTTCGCCTTACCTGTGAGGCATGCGGTAAGGTCTTGCATGTTTGGAATGGAATACCTATCTGGGACGGTTAGCCGATTGAGTTCGCGGTAAGCACCGCAAAGGCGCTAGTCACCAGATTTCTTTGGGACCTTCTGCAGAGGGAGGACCTAGGGCTGTCGGAAGGGCTGATTATTCCAAGCACAAGCATATGTTCAAACTCCGCCCGAGCTACCTTCAGCTTCTAGGGCGATAGTCAGCGTGGATGGCATGCCACAGGTGGGAGATTCGATCGCATGTGCAGCGTGACTTCGGCAGCCAAGGGTAAAGGTGCGTTCATTAGCTGAACAAGCTTGGAATATTGGGAAAAGGGGTTAGCGTAGTTTGGCGTGGTCTGGGGAAATGCGTAGACCGGGGATACAGATGCGATATCGGCGGTGCTGCCACGCACACTGAGTTTCGTTGCACCGTCGACTATCATCTGGTGTTTCACATCGACCAAGAGGTTGAAAGGCCTGAGAAAGTCAATGCTGATGATGTCAAAGGGACTGCAGTGACGGTGGATACCCTGAGGAACGTGCGCCGAAGACCTATGTCAAGGATAAGCGACCGATGACGGTGGGTGGCTGTTGGCGTGCCTCTGGCGGCACTGAGGCTTGTCGACAAGGAAGAGAGAGGTTCACATGGCATAAAGGAAATGACGCTGACTTCCGCCCTGGTAGCAACTAAGAACTGGGCCTAGGAGTGACAATAACTAATATAGATGTGGGGATTTTAGGCTTTGCAGACACCGTCAGCCGCCAATACAGGCCGGCTTGGATGATTATCGGTAGCGGAGTAGCTGCATGCTTGTACGCATTTACGTGCTTTATTACCGAAACGAGAGTGGTAAAAGCAGTAACTCCGGGCAGCATATTTTGTGCGACGGGGCGAGGATCAAGAGTTGTTGCAGTGCTTACGGTTTCAAGTGAGTTCCCCGAGCTGGCGCTGAAGCCACGCTATCTGCGATGATAATGCGTCTATTGCCGACGGCTGGCTAGTCGCTCTTGTCGGTGTGGTTGCGCCAGCACAAAGCTGCTTAGGTTCATTGGTTTCACGCTCTGGCTGGAGCCGTTCCATGACGCGGTCTGCCAGATCTGCAATTGCTGTGATTGGCAAGTCACTTGCTACGGCAAGGATAGCCTGAGTGCTTTCAGAAAGACGTTGCATCCACAGCTAGCGGAGAATCCCTACTTCCATGTTGGACGTGCCGATGAGCTGTTGCATTTCGCGCAACAAGGCTGATGGCGTCCTATCTCCTAGTTGCAGCTCACTAAATAGTTGCTGCAGTCGGACCTTGTCAGAAGGCGTGCTTCGCTCCATAATAGCCTGTTTAAGAGTCCCGTATTTCATTACTAGATGGGGTAAAATATGATGTCTCCCGCCTGCGAGGGTATAATATGGGGAATGCGAGATTTTAGATGATTATACATGAAGAAAACAGAAGAAATCATATGTATGTAACAACGGATTCTAGATGCGAAAACCATAACGAAGGATTATTTTCCATAAAACCTGGAGGGGCTAACGCAACAGGATTGACCATGACAGACTCAATGGCGTAAACCGCGTATGGAGATGGCTAATCCTCTAGATAATCCATTGCATAAAGCAGATAAAATATGTGGTGGGTGAGGAACAATATGAGCACAAGTAGTGAATAACAAAATCACTGGAACGAGCTCACCAGAATGAAACTTCAAAATGGCGGACGGAGTATTGTTGGCCGCGGTCAGGAATTGTTAGGTGGAGCCTGGGATGCTAGTCGATAAGGAATGACACGTAAGAGACGTGTCAAATACGGGACAGTATAGAAGCTGGAGACGACAGAACCCAACGTATAATGTGCAGGCTACAAAAATAGCAAGCGAATCAATCGGAGAGAGAAACGATGCAGCAATGTACTCATCATATTGCTTTGTGAAAACGGATGTGCCATCAGTAACACAAGTGGACGTTTTGAATGGTAAAACAACCGTAAAAGCCAATGTGGCAAAGTACTGAAACAGCGTGTGTTCCGGTACACTATAAGACTGCGATGCAGCTTGCCAGCATTCACAACAAACGCAGCCACGACTGGGATATCAGACAACCAACATGGAATTTAATGGAAAGCAAACCTACAAAATTGACACAGAATATGCAGCAGAATACTAGCACTGAATAAACCAAATAAAGAGAAAGGACTTTTATCTAAAATTGAACTAGGCAATGTGTAAGTTAGTTTAGCGCAACTTCGTTATAAGTGACGTTCCCCACGGTCGTACCTGGCGTCCATTTTGCATGTTCATCTCGGTAATAGCGTAAAGTATGGACCGACCCGGGTTCTACGACCTTCGCTTGTCACCATGGTTCCAATTCAAACCACGTTCCATTTCAGGTACCTTTCACCGGCTGTTGTATCTGAGGACGACCGTGCTGCATCAAAGGGCAGGGGTAGACTTCTATTCAGCATTGACTTTGCTGGTGATACGCCATCCGACGTTTTGAAGTTAGTCGATTGGTACAGAAGGAGGAACCGATCGATGACCTCCTCTATGTCCCCTCTCTCCTTGCTTTGTGGAGAGCGAGTTTGCATGTACCCACAAATCGTTCCTCTTGGCCGTTCGATTGTGGGTGGAATGGTGGAGATCGCAAGTATTTGCTTGCGCAGTATTTGCAGAACTCCGTGTATGTGGCAGGAGTAAACTGTATTCCGTTGTCCGACACTAATGTTTCAGGACAGTCAAACCTGATGGAGACTTGTGCGCAACATCTAGACTGTTGCGCCGGTTTTCATGCTGCGTATGAGGCATACTTCGAGCCAATTGCTGTAAGCGTCGGTCGTAATGAGAAAGTTCTGGCTGTTGTTTAGGCCATCAAATTAGACATTAACACGACTCCAAGCTTTTGTTGGTTTAGGCCACGAATGAAGTTCAGTCTTCGAGGGTGTCCTTGAAGCCGTTACGCAGCGGCTGCAACTTCTAGTTAGTTGCACCAGCTGACTACCTATAAACAGCAACTACACGTAAATTCGCATAAAAGCTTGCAGTTGGTTGAAACCTGGATGGTCTGCATGGAACTGTCGTAACATTCTTTCGTGTCCTACATGCCGGATGACTACGCTCTTCGAAAACATTAACGCAATCGTTCACAATGGAGAACGAACGCCTTCTCTGCTAGGACTGCTACATTTCGGCCTAGGCACACGAAGGTAACCAGCTGGTTCGGTGGAAGTGGGTAACCTTCTTTGGGATTGTATCTCGAAGCCTTTCGGCCAGCACAGCTGCTGCTATAACTGGCAAACCATGTAGTGCTCCGCACACCAGGAATTTGACATCAAGTTCGAGCTTCACTAAGGCTATGACCGTGTCCTCGCGCTTTTGTCGATGGGAATCATTAAGGTGTACCAACGCGTGTGTTTGGTCCATCGAAACCGTTGACTGATAAAGGATCTCAAAATCGTAGCCTAGTATTCTAAGGGCCCTTTCTTGGAGTCGATTAGCTGTGTAGGCAGGGGTGCCCTGGTTCAAAACGAAAAGCTAGAAGCAGCGAACATACACCATCTTGTGAAATTTATCCGCTGCAAATACGATGGAAAATGCCTACTCCTGGATCTGGCTGTAGTTCCTTTCAGCTTTCGTCAGCATCCTGGCGACATGTGCGATCACCTTCTGATTTCCGGCTGAAAACATAATTGAAACCAATGCACGGATCGCTAGACTTGATTCATTTGTGAGACAGACGATTTCCCGGGACGGGGCAAAGTGCAGCATAAGTATGTCTGAAGCCAGCAATGACTTGACCCGATCGAACGCAATCTGGCATTCTGACATATGGTTCGAGCTTTGGCTCTTGCTAAGCAACCTGTTCATTGGTGCCCGCAGGCGAAGCAGTTCGGGTAGCAAAGCGCTGTGGTAGCTAATTAAGCTGTAGAATGAACTCAGCGATTGCACGTCCGCTGGCGGAGGCACCTTTGTATGTCCGGGATGTTTTCCTGATCAAAACGACGGCCGTCTTTGCGAAAATGAAACCGAGGAGCTTCCTGGTTAGTGTAAAAACGTACATTTTTCTGCACGCATTCTGAAACCGTACGACTGGATGAGTCCAAGCACTTCAGCAAGCTGCGCAGATAGTTCTTCAGCGATTTGGCCCCTTAAAACGATATCATCCAGTTACGCAGTGACATTAGTAACTCCCGCGAGCATTGTGTTTATTAGCTGCTGGAAGATGGCTGGGCTCTTTTCACCCCAAAAGGGAGGCAGTTTTATTGGTACACGCCGCCATGAGTGTTGATGGGCAGCAATTCTTTGGAGCTTTCAACAAAATCGACTTGGAGGTAGGCATCAGAGAAGTCAAGCTTGGCGAAACACATCGCAACACACAGCTTCGCGAAGATATCCCTGGTTTCGGCAGTGCATTCTAGTGTTTGTGCAATGCAGTGTTTAGGCCAGATAAAATTCGGCGCAGACACGCGCTTTACCGTTCTCATCGTAACGATCGGCGCGGCCTATGAAGAGTAGATGACCGTTGGAGTAACAGCGGCACGCTTTAGTCGGTCGCGCTTCAGTCTGTCGCGTTCCTGATCAACTGCTGTCATGAATGCATACAGTACCGCTTTTTGCCCTGAAGAGTGGGTTAATTCCTGTGCAAAGGTACAGCTTTGCCTTGAAATCAGTTCGGTTACCGAGAGCAGATTTAAACAAGGAAGCAAGCTTCTGTTTCAGCTTTCTCGTCATGTCATCTGTAGACAGTAACGCATGGATTGGATCGGTTTGGATTTGGTTGCAAACCTACTACACCGAAACCTCAAGCAGCTGTGGCTTTTCCATCCGGTCAATCCCAACTGGGTACAAGTTTGGCCGGTCCGGAAAATAGCAGGTTATTGTCTCTTTCACTCCTTTGAAAGCAAGTTTGCAGGCTATTTCTCCAACCAGCCTTAGCACTTCACCGAATGCATTGTGGGCGACTTTATTGGATTCAACTCGCTTCGGCTTCTTTATGTGATTCCGAGTGATCTTGGAAATGATCGTAATATCTTAGGACACGTCGAAACACAAGTTGGTTGGAATCCCGTCTATGAGCACAGTTATAAATCGGCAGCGTAATCTACAATCATTGTGACAACCGGCAATCACCGACAGGGATTCTGCGTAAGGCTTCCGGAGGTTCTTCGTTCGGTAGGACTGCTCCTCATCCAATGGCCTAGGCTGAAGACAAAAAGCTTTCTTGTGGCCGCGTTTATGGCACTTAGCACAAATGTAACGCTTGATTGCGCAGTAACGCACGAAATGCTATTCACCCCGTGACCAACAAGGTATAGGCGGCTTGTTCGGCGTTCAGTCAAACAGCTTGTTCGAACTAGCCTTTCTAGCTTTTTGCACACGATGAACAGTATCGGCAATGGTGGGGCGACTCTGCTCAAGCATAGTAGTGTCGGGGTCCAAAGTGATCAACGGTTTGAACTGGACTACGTGAAACTTCAATGACAAATCGGAATTTTGATCCAAGCTAACAAGGATCCAAATTTGGATTACCGCATCGCGAAAGGTTTGCAAAGCATTGATAAATATGAGACACTTAAACTGGTCTTCTGTTAAGCTTGTACCTTAGAACGTTCGTATGCACGGTTAGCTTTGTCTGCTAATGCCCCATAAGCGTCCGTATCCCGCCTAACAAACTTCAGCAACTCGTGTCGAATGCTAGGCAGACGTTGACTTACCAAAAACTTCTTCAAATGATGCCACTGCTTCATTGAAGTTAATGTCCTACGGCTCTTGGGGCAGGATGTACTCCACTAATCTTGAATTTTTATTGATACCGAGCATTCGGAGCAAAAGACGTACTTTCAAGGATTCATCTTGAAGGCTGAAATCTGTCCGGAACATGTCCTCCCAGCATTTGAACCACGAGTCGAAGTGCAGTCGGAATCAGCGTCATAATGAAATTCCGTGATGGAGTTTGTAAGTCGATCAAGTGAAATGACCTAGGAATACCGCGTAGCTGCTCCGTTTGCTTGTACATTCAAGCCCTGTGTCAAACTTTCAATCAGTTTCATCGGTGCTTTCATCTGAGATTGTTGCTAAAGAAGCAGCTTTTGCAACGTTTGATTGAAAAGCTCATTTCCGTCGTCATCGTTAGATCTTCCAAAATCTTTTGCTATTCTGTATTAAACATCCAAAGTTTCCGCAAGGCTTCTAGTTCAACGACCTTGTCCGAGAGAAACATGTCAACCAAAAAGCCGCACAACCGCCTCAGCTCCTCGCCATATATCCAGGTCGTTTAATGACCTCCGGATTCTAGAAATCGAAGGGCAAAGGGTAAAAGTAGTAGCTTCATTTCCAAACCTGCGTAGACTGGCGGTCAAGTGAAGAAATGGAAGGTTTCAGCATCTTCGAAATCAATACATAACCGAAGTCAATCACTTAGTTGCTAAAATAATGATTTTTGATGTTTTTACTTCATCTCGGCTGATACGCCATCGAAAACTCTGGCTTCGCCAGCTGGCAAATTTCAATGCGTTCACAAAGCCTTAGCAGACCTCCACCGAAACGTACCCGGAGGTCGGCGTAAACAACTGCCTGGTCAGAGTCCACGCTAGTGCCGCTAATCCAGCGACGATTTTGAACGGATCCTCTCTGGCGGTAACTGATCGCAATATGATCGATTTGCTTCCATGGATGGTGGGCGCTACGTCTCCCTCCGGCTGAGCTGTGGCTAAAATTAGTGCTCACGAGCAACAGACGAACCTCTTCACATCGGTGTGACAACCGCTCACTGTTATCATTATGGGATACTACACCGTGTTGACCCCCCAGATGATGCACATGTGTGCACATTTTTCCAACTTGGGTGTTCAAATCACCAGCAAGTACCACAGCGTCCGTATTTTACTGTGACGAAGGAGCACGTTTAATTGGTGCTAGAAGTCAGCTTTCACCGATTCAGCGCTACAGTTTGCGGGCGCATAGGCCGCACTGAAAAAACAAGCACCGTTTGTCCATACACAGTTGCGATGCTCTAAACGAGCCGGCCAACCTGACAGCGCACAACCGGCTGGTAACTGGGATCCAATCGTTCAAGGCAGATTCAGCCTGAAGAATAAAAGCAATGCTCACACCCGATTAAACGGCATTTGCAACCACTTCATCTCCGGACAAACTCGTTTGTCTGAACCTTAGTGCGCAGTATAGAGGCAATTGCCCTTGCTACACTGACATCAGATTGCAACCCGCAATACTACAGGGTGTCACACAAAATGTAATATGATTCATTTGCCCAATGGAAAGGTAACGAGCCACGAACAGATGTTATAGTTATCTGTAATTTGGGCGATCCCCAGTGTAACATCGAGTCAGCAGATAATGGTGTCCCTAGTGTAAAAATGCGATCAGTCTATCAAGCGGAAACGTGGCACTTAAAAGTCTCTCTAAATGGCCACCACTAAGTCATTCAACGGGCGGTGCTGCTCGTCTCCCTGGATTGGTGGCATCCGAATCCGGATTTTCTGTCACTGTGGACTCCAGGGGGACAGTCACAAGAGGCTTGCGTCTACAAAGGGGACCATGGGTGGCTTGTGCTGCACTACCCACAGTTCCACCCACACAGCCCATATCCGGTGTAAACCCGTAGAAATAAAGCCTGGAGGCATGTGGATGTGAGCCACGTTTCATCCACGGAGCAGACCCACACTCCTTCCACAAGCAGAACAGAAGCACTTCGGCCTAATTGGGAAATCATACACACCAGACTAACACATGGCGATGGCTGGACCGTAGCCCGTTCCACACAGGATGGAACCACTCGTTGAACCTAGCACCGTCAGGAGGACGGTAAATCTTGTCCCCTTCAGCAACGACCAACTATCTGCTGCAGCCAGCAATCGAGGTGTAGGGTATCAGAGAGCTAGATAACTTGTCAACATTCACATCAGGCGCAGCCACACCGGGGAGCTCAAAAACATCTACTTCTGAAATGCAAGAGTACTCAGCACACAAGCAAACGTACAACATACACGGCCTTGTTGGCCTGGATTAGTAGCTCGAATGGACGCGTACGCATCGTATTTCTATTCCGCGTGCAATAATGTCTACTCCTGCACCTGGGCAACTGCTCTTTTGATCAGTCCACAGAATTCGTAGCAAGCAACTTTGTCTTGGATTCACAACATCTGAAATCAACATTAGTTTGTCAAACACTCACCTTCTTCATATTTTGGTAATGTTATTTTCTGTTTGCCCAAGTGCCGCTTCCATGCATTAAGTTGGCTATACAAAAGTGGGAGGAATATCCTCGTCAAATTCATTCGGTATACCGATATACATGGATTGGCGTCATCCGTATCCAGTGGCAGTACGAATACAACATATGCACATGCGTTTGTCCAAACTTAAGCATGAACTACCACGAACTGAATACAGACCCATTGGACCTCATGAACAATAGTACTAACAACGTGTATGGAAGTCAACTAACAGCTAATTAAACAGGTATGAGAATAAGTATCCAAGAGGAACTGGTGGTGTTTTCTTTAACATGTAGACATGGCAGCCGTAAATCTTGGGCATGTATATTTGCACGAAACCAATATGCTAGTAGGGACGCAACTGCCACCTGAATGGTTACCAGGTTGAATGATTAATAAGGAAGTGGTACAGTGAAATATTGTGTGTTTTAGTGTTGCCATCTATATGCACAATCTGGTTTGCGCAACTGATGTGGAGATCGCGCAACGTGCAAATGCGATTGAGTGTTCACTTCACTCACTCCGTATCGTCCATCGGTCCGATTATCTGCTGCCCGAGGTACCATTGTTGCGCTACCTTAGGCATTGACAGGTGTCAATACCACATATTCGACGTTTACGGCCTCATTGGAGAGACAACTACCGCCATTCTACATCAACTAAGTCCCGTTGCTCACTGTCAAACATGCGGCTTTCTAAACAGGGTGCGCACTGTTTTGTAAATGTCCAAGACGTAGCATGGCTGTCATCCAAGTACTCAACCGTTTGTACATACCGCTGTGTACTCTACTGTGGCCATAAGTTATTTGGTAATCATCTCCAAGGTACGTCTCGGGTGCAGCCATTCGGTGCGCCTAAAACGATTGTCGCCAAGCGCCGATTCCTTTCCGATGTAATGTGCTAGGACACTGACCTACCATTAGCGTTGGCATTACCTTATGCTTAATCTATCCAGAAGATTGGGCATGTCAAATTCAACTTCTGGCAACCGTCTCTGCGCTTCCGTCTTCAATCCACTTGGTACTTGCATTTTCATAAGCCCCGGTAAATTCAGTATGGTTGATGAACAACGGGAAATAAAGCTACGCTCCCTCTCATCATTCATTTTCGGGCTTATTAACTTGCCACGGATTTTCCCCGGGTAAATTCTCTTCGGATGCCTACTCCAACCTGGTCACACGAGGGACAATCGTTGAGCATTTTGTGCTCCAGATGTCAAACTTTACAGTTTATGCGTACTGTCAAAGACCAAACGCTGGTAAGCTTCTTATTCAAGGGTGTCCATCGAACTGGAAACCTACAATAATTTGCAACCCTAGCATTGATCAGCATCAACAACCAAGTTCTCTAGGCAACTGCGCGTGCACCTCAACTACGAATGAGCCCATGGACGGACTGAACCTTTATCCGGCGATACATCGACTCTATAAGCGTCGTGCTAGTTAGCATTGGGCTGCTGCTCAAGCTAGGGTCACGTAATCTACAAATCGATTTCAAGCAGCAGAATGTAGGTAGCATGGTCTGGTAAGCAATACGATAGAGCTTACATAGTGATGTGAATCGCGGCCGAAGAGGAAAGATGCCATAGCTCACCGTCTAGGTATGTCGCCATACTAGGCTCCAATTAAGACAGTTGCAAGAGTAGCATAGGTCAAGATGATTACAAGGTTGTAATGAGCAACAGGTGAAGTTATCGCGAAATACAACCAAGTTAAGTGAGCCCAATAAAGGTAGGTTAGACGCGGCTCATCTGTTCTAGGCAGGTACAATAAAGATACTACATTGCACCAAGTCAACAGCTAATCATTCTAGAATGAAACTGTACCCAAGCTCGACTTACTGCGCGATAGAAGATGTATGGCACAAAGAAAATGACGGAGGTGAAAGTTCGCAGGGAAATGGTGCGAATAAGTCCACTGATTTTTATAAGCTCAGCTAAGTTAAATTCCGCGGCGAAAGCACGGGAATTATAGCTATGCTCACTTTAACGAAGAAGTAAAAGCACAGTGGAACGGAGATGACTTATCGTTGGTGTGTGCTGTGAATGCCGTCTCCTATATTAACTGCAAGCTATCCGTGTCGGAAGGTAAACCTGAGCCGGTTATGGTAGTCTCTTGTCCAAGGTGAGCGAGAAGTAACCGGCATGTGAAACCACCAGGCAGTTCGTCGTGTGTTACTACTTATTTCTCCCTGGTCATTCATTCTGACCGCTATCATATTTTGACTAATTCCTCAGTGACTAGAATGCTACCTTTGCCCATGCATTTTGAGGTGGATGTCACATCGCGTTGCCGATGTTCCCCAATCAACCTTAATGAATTGTCTGAATCCCAGTGCGTTTACATGAAGGCGGCATCAGTACAAGGGGGCGTATAGAGGCACTTGAGATCGGATACATTGACCTCATATTGCAACCCGCAATAACTCACGGTGTCACACGAGAAGAAATGTAATAATACCCATCTGTCAAGTGAGAAGGTAGCGAGACACAAACAGATGTTAGCGCAACTTGTAGTTACGGCGAGCCCCAGTTAGACATGTAGCCACCAGATAATGGTGTCATGCGAGTGCAAATGTGATCAGTCTGTGGAGCTGAAGTGTGCCGCTTACAAGTGCTTCTACATGGCTTTCCGTTAGTTATTCAACATGAGGTATCAGTTGACAAATCAAAGGTGTCATGTTCAAGTTTCAATATTGCAGTGTTGCGAGCGGGCATTTGTTCCCATTTATGTATGCACAAACACAAAATGGAGGGAGAAACAATAACCCTCCTGACCAATAACACTGCGAAGGTGCATGAGTATGGATTGAATGTAAGAATAACAGCCATATTCCACTAGTGTTGGAAGATCGCATGTACCAACCAATACGACTGTCGGTGGTTAGTTAACGTTTAAATACGAACCTAAATGGCAGTCATAACTTTAGTCAGAAGTGTGGGCATCAACAATAGATAGAGATATAGGAACAGGGAAGCAAATGCCATCATTATGGTTGCCAGGTGGAATGATGCACAAATAAGAGGTACAGTGAAACAGTGGTGTCTTATTGCCAGGGTATGCTGCAGATGCCGTCTGCCATATGCGTTAGAAGTAGGTAATATCACATTCTCTGATAACCGCTTTAACGCGATCACAGTAAATCCCGCTGCGTCCTGTCTTACATTCGGCTTTCGAAAAAATGTGCAAACTGTTTACCAGTTTACAAGAAATAGCTCGCAAAACACCCAATTACTTAACTGTTGGCAAATGTGGCTGTATACCCTACGGTGGCGATAAGCTGTCTATGTAAACGACACCCGCTTGGGAGCTCGAGTAACACGTAAAAACTCTCGGATCCAATCAAGAAAGGAAGCCGAGACGTTTATCTACGGTACAATTAAAGGAAATACAAATCAAATGTAATATGTACATGTGTGTCCTAGTACAACTGGGTCTTGGCGATGCTTAGGATGAAGACAAACCAGCACTTTTCATGCGTCCAACAACGCGATTGATTCGCTTTATGCCGCATAGGATAGTGGGTATAGTGTGTCTCCGGGCTAATGCGGAATGAAGGGAATAACACGGTAGATGAACCCCTGTGGCAGGAGAATCTCTCAAGTTGGTATATAATGGGACACCTAGGTATATTACACAGTATGGGCACGAACGTAGCTAACAGCGAGTGTTGGAATGAAACCACTTAGACATGGCAAGAAAAACAATGAATCGCTATATCCATGGTGCGATTTGCACTGAAAACATTGCGCATTGCATAGTTAATCGCACGAGGGCAAACAAATAGCGGGTTATCAAGAGCCTCGGCAGATGGTGCACCGAAGGTGGTTAGTTGAACATATCATATGCTCATGCAGCTTGCGGTTCTCATCCTACTTTTGCCGCTTACACTTTACTAGCAGTCTGTCATCATACATCTTGCTTTCAACTATTCTGTGCTACAAAGTAATTGTTTCTGTACGTAGATTTATTTTGCAATGAAATAGGTACCAAAGCATTGCCGTACCACCACGGTTAAACTTACCTACTTTTAGGTCAATCCAGAGGATCGGCCATTTCTAATGCGAATTCCAGCAGACACGTTTGCCCTTCCGCTTCGCTTATTACCTAGATAACAACTACAATTTGCCAAGCGCACTTAAGTACGACGAATGAACAGCAAGAACTATAGGTACACTCACTAGCTTGACTAATGTGTAGTACAGAACAAGTAGTATCAACCGCAGCATGTTAATTGCTAGTCAGTTACTTGCCGGGACGCTTCACTTTACACAAATGAGCCAACGTTTGGAGAGTTACAACGAAGGCGAGGAAGCGTTGTAGACTACTTGTTCTCTAGGGATAATTAAATAAATAAATAAATGTGTATATTTACCGACAAACTGTACACGACCCCATAAGCGGGAGGGATCATTTGTATAGCGAATAGGTTCCATGGTTTATGTGGCGTAAATCATAATAGTAAAGGAAAATTTAATAATAGGATTTCGGATCATGATTTTGTTTCCTCGGGTCCTAATATGTAAAAATTACCGGTTTTGGTATCGTTGATTTACACACCCAATCCTTCACTGGAATGCCAGAAGCAGTGTGGAAAATTATAAGCAGCAGGCGCTTGGTAGCCTCAAGCTACCAAGGTCCCAACGCGAAAAGGTTGGAAAATAGCCGAGCAATGTAAGACATTCATTAGTGTTCATTTGAATCCGTCGCACACACATACGTTTCGATGTTCGGCCATTCTGGCCATTCAACTGTGCGTTCAAAGTAGGGCTATGTGGTTCCGATATTTACAATGAGCAACACTCACATAGACGTTTGAAGACAACTCGGGATCACTCTCAGTACCAATGACACTCAGGTCGTACACTAAGGTCCACATGAGTGAGATAGCAAAACGCCACCTTCATTTCATATGTGTTCCCATGCTTTTGAGCTCCGAGTACCTTTTGGATACTAGAATCTAGTATGAAAATTTCCCAAGCGCATGTTAACTTGTGTTCAAGCATCTGGTTTAGGAGGCTGTTGTCAGGCTGGACATTGACAACCGCGGAACCTCCGCATGTAGGCAAACACATTTGTGTATGATGCACTACGAACACAATGGAAGAACACTAGGCCTCATGGACCTTAATAATGTAAACGTGCATGACTTCGGTTTCGAGGTAACAATAACAGCCAAGTTTTCATACTACTAGCAAATGAGCGTCTAATAGTAAGCTTATAATAAACAACGAATTACTGACAATAAAGAACAATACCTGCATTCCGTCTGGCTCACCACTGTCGTGTTTTTGACTCATGCAACTTGGCATACATTGATTCGGTCCATCCAAGAGTCACGGCGCACAAACCACTGAGTTCGAGCGTCGTAGTAATTCTACACCATTGTCGGCTATTGCGAGCACCTCAAGAGTAACACTGCGCTGGACCAAGAGTAGGTACGTTACTACTGGGCATACGAACGAGAAGGTAGTAGCATGTGCGGCACACAGAGAGAGAGAGTATTGAGCAACTCAAAGTAAAAGAAATCAACGCAATCAGACAAACAGTGCATGGCAAGCGCAGAATCGGGATAGCCCAGCTGCGATGAGGAAGCACAATGCATGCAACATCAGCGTAGGCAAGGAGCAAAAGCACATGCATGAGCATATAAATTGGAGGCATCCGTATGCGGAATTAACTGTCACTGTGGTCTACTTGCGGAGAGGCACAAGACGCCTCCGCCTACAGAGGGACCATGGGTGGATTTCACTACACCACCCACAGCTTCAACCCCAAACACCCCATATAAAGTGTAAAACAGAAGGAATAAGACCGGGAGGCATGTGGATGAGAGCCACTGTTCATCAACGGAACCGGCCTACACTCCTTCACAGGCAAAACCAGGCAAGCTGCATTTGGGAATCAACCGCACACAAGACAGTGGCTGGACCGTACTCCGCTCCACACTGAGTGTATGGAACTACTCTTCGAGCCAAGCATAATCACAAAGACCATGCACTCCTTTCTTTCCAGCAACGATCAACTGTCTCGTAGAGGCAGTATGGACGAGGTAGTGGCTAATAGACAGGTAGGCACCTTGTCAGTATGAACATTGAGCGCATCCACACCGGGGATGTCAAACAACAGCCAAGCAGTTAAATTGACAGTATCAAATGAAATATCTGTTAAATACTTCGACTATGAAGACATAACTCTTCGCCAAATTAGTATGTGAAGAAAGTTGGTGAGCAACGATTCCGCGTAAAGTACAAAATGTCCTCATGTCCTCATGTTACAAACAAAATAAACTTAACGAAAATAATCACAATTAGCGTAAGCAACTTGGTCAGTAACTAGAAGACTATTGAAAAAGCAGGCAAAATAAACCAAATAAAGTGGAATGAAATTTTTCTAGCTTAACTTTCCTAACACATACATGGTTAGTGGCATCCGGTTTCGGATTTGCCTGTCACTGTAGCCAGGCACGGGAAGTCTGCGCCTACAGAGGGACCATGTTTGGCTTGCGCTGCACCACCCAAAGCTTCAACCCCAAACACCCCATATAAAGTGTAAAACAGTAGGAATAAGACCGGGAGGCATGTGGATGGGCCCGACGTTTCATCAAAGGAACTGGCCCACACTCCTTCACAGGCAAACACAGGTACGCTCTATTTGGGAATCAATTGCACACAAGGCGGTGGCTGGACCGAGGTCCGCTCCACAATGAGTGCATGGAACCACTCTTCGAGTCAAGCACGACCACAAGGACCGTTCACTCCGTTCCCTTCAGCAACGATCAACTATTTCCTAGAGCAAGTGCGGACGACATAATGGGTAATCGACAGGTAGGCACATTGTCAAAATGCACATCAAGGGCAGCCACAACTTAGATATCAAACGACATGCAGTTCCTTCAAAACGATAATAGCAAATAAATTAAATCAAATAATTCAAACCGACACGCTGCCATAGCTCCTTAATAAATAAATGAGCATCTGACTTTAATTGCTTGCTAAAAATTCCGCCATATTTTGAGGACAAAAAAAAGGATACTATAAGAAAATGGCACAATAGCGCCAATGTGATCAAATTTCACCACAAGTAACGAGCGACGTGCGCAAGTTAATAGAACAAAATTCACGTAGGCAATATTGAGGCAATATAGTTAACCCACCACCTGAAATAAACAGAAGGTTGGGTGGGGCCTGGGATACTAGTCGGTAAGGAATGCCACGTAAGAGACGTGTCAACTACGGGACCATATAGAAGCTGGAGGCGACAGAACCCAACGTATAGTGTGTAGGCTAAAAAATACGGAGCAAATCAGCGAGAGCGAGAAACGGCGCAGCAAGGTACTCATCAAAAAGCTTTGTGAAAACGGATGTGCAGTCAGTAAAACAAGTGGACGTTTTGAAGGGTAAAACAACCGTAAAATCCAATGTTGCAAAATACTGAAAAAGCAGGTTTTCCGGTACACTACGAGGGCCTCCTCTAGAAGGTCGAAGGATGGAAGCCATCGATACAGCTGTTAGTGGGGAAAACGGAAGATGAGGATGGGTGCGAATGGTCGCACGGGCTTGAGCAAGTGCTTCCAAGATGGGGTGTGTAGCAGAGTTCGCTGGGTCCAGGCTTCGGTTAGTTATCAGTCATGATGATCGTGTGGACCAGAGTGCACCATCGGTGGGCGGTCGGGGAGAACTGGTCGTACTGCAAAAAAATCTGGCTAGTCCAGATAAAAAGCCAACAGTCGCTTCCCTTTGCTGCAGACCCAACGGTGCGCTTGGGAGGTGTCGCTTCCCCCACCGGTAGCCAAAGGGGTGGAGGTTTCGGCTACTAGTCCAATGGTCGCGGGATCGAGGCCTGCTGTCTCCACCTGATGAGATGAAATTATATCGAAACGCGTCGACCGTATAGACCATCGCATTCTCCTCCACAAACTTCAGAAATATGGAATCGACGATCCTGTTCTGGGCTGGATAGGAGACTTTCTCGTGCAAAGTCACCTGAATGTGAGGGTTAGAAGCAACCTGTCAGAATCCATCGAAGTTCAGTGCGGCGTACCTCAAGGGTCGGTTCTTGGACCCCGCTTGTTGCTGGTGTTCTTACATGATCTCGCGAGCGGGCTATCTTCTAACTGTTTGTTATTCGCTGATGACCTGAAGGTATGGCGCATTGAAGCTGCAGTTGAGGATCACACAGAGTTACAGCAGGACCTGGACAAAGCGCACACATGGTCCATCGAGAACATGCTGCATTTCAACGTCACCAAGGGCAAAGTTCTCAGCATACGGCACAAGAGTATGCGCAAGTACCGCCTAGGACCACAAATGCTACAGCGGGCTTCTCACGAGTGCGATCAAGATGACCTCGGTTGTTTGAGGTAGATTGAAAAGGCAGCTAAGAAAGCAAACCAGTACCTCGGCCTTCTTCACAGAGCTTTCGGGAAGTTTGACCCTCCGGTCTTTCCAAAAATGCTTAGTGCGTACGTGAGGCCGCACGCGAAATACGCTATTCAAGCTTGGCAACCCTGGCTCAAGCACCATCTCACCGCGTTCGATAATGCCCAACGTAGGGCAGCGATGAGCGTCAGAGGTTTGACCAGCCTCCCCTACCCACTCAGGCTGAAGACCCTCAAAATACACAGTGGACGTTAACGGCGTCTAAAAGGCGATCTCATAATGTTGTACCAGACCCTCAGAAACCCCAACCACCCATGCCATTCCCTTCTAATACTCAGTCAAAACTCCCGGCTAAGTGGTCACCAGTTTAAGTTAGGCACGCAACACAGCCTCCTGGAATGTTGGCGAAACTATTTCTCCCTCCGAGTTTTACAACCTTGTAACGCCCTTTCGGAACATGTGCTTAATGCACCCAGCCTATCCATTTTCAAAATCGCCTTGACGATACTCTGTCACATTTACACTACGTGCTATAGCCCATGACTACCAGATGCTGGCACTAATGCACAACCGACAGTGGATAGTGCTATAACCCTGCTCAAGAATGAGTCACTCCAAACCCCTTGCACGAAATTTGATAAAAGCTACTATTATAGAAACTGGATTTCTATGTCCTGTCGGCCCAAGACAGTTACACACGAGTAAGGTTTGTCCTTGCTATCTATATTTTTCTCACCTATTATGTGATCAATAACCACTCCCCTTGGTGCTTTGTGTGCGTACATTCTCATTTCAAACTCCCTTTATACGACAGTGTAGTTAAATCTGTAATCGCCAGAACTGACGACTCCATGATCCCTTGATCTAACGTTTTTTCACGCTAAACACCCTACGGGACATGTCAAGCATCTGCTTTGTTACCCGTTATAAATCATTGTTCAATCATTGTTCATTGTTCAGTCCACGGTCCTCGTCACACGAAAAAATACAGGCGTCATCGTCTCACAAAGAAATCCGGGCATCCTCGTCCTACGAAGGAATCGGGCGTCTTCGTCGGCAACGCCTAGTCAGCCGTCTTTTGATCAACCCGTTACTGGCTCTCTGCGGCCGAAGGTGACTGACTGTTCCTTGGGTCAGGAAGCAGACCTTGGGTCGGCTGGTGAGTCAAGCGGGGGTTGCAGTAAGCCGGTAGGCGAGTCACACGGAGGTTGCCTGAGCAGTTCCGGTTGCGTTTCTGGAAGCTAGAACTAAGAGGGGGTGGGCAAGGGTCGGGGAAGTGGGTTCCGGCCGGAGAGGGAACATGGTATGCATGATCAAAGCAAATAGGCTTTGTGGCTTTTCAAAATGGTTTTGGTTTCTGTCGAGTTTGCAAAACATTTATGAACAAGACGCACGATAACCACTATAGACGAAAATATCGTGTTAATGAAAATAGCAAAGATTTACGAAATCTGAGAAACGGACCGAATGTTTGACCTGTCTACCGCGTCGGCCGGGTGCCTGGGGTTGAGGCGGGTAGGTTGGAGGTCAAGAGGAACGGAGGGTTTCAGGATATCCTGTGCTCGGAAAGTCACCGCAGGTGCGGGTGCACATGTGATAGCATCGGGATGGGTTGCAAGTTGCTCGTCAAAGAAAGCCACTTTGAGGCGGTTGATGGACACCATCGTACGGTGACCATTCTGGTCTAAGTAAAGTGTTTCGGAGTGCGTTGCAGAACTCTGAAAGGGCCAGTGTAGGGAAGCTGGAGAGGGCGTCGCACTGTGTTGGTGCGGAAAAAGTGGTTAGTGTAGGTAGAGGGTCCGCTGTGCATTTGCACATCTCTAGTCTGCTCACGGGCGGAGTCGGGCGTAGTTAATGCATGCGTTAAGATAGGGAGGAGGCAACGTTAGGCAGAGGGACACCCGATGATATGGGAGGTGAAACGAATTCTCCAGGCAACTTTAGCGATGTGCCGTAAACGAACGCTGCTGGTGCGCAATGTAAATCAGCTTTGATGCTGCTGCGAATGCCTAAGAGAACGAGCGAAACGTTTTCGCTTCAACTAGGGTCGGAGGAGACACAGAGCGAAGCTTTAAGCTGTCGATGGAAGCCTTCGACCAATCCGTTGGTGACTGAGTGATGCGCTGTGTTATGAATGCGGCGAAAGCCTAAAAGTTGCATAACGTATCGAATTGTGAAGCTTCGAAAGGCGTCCCTTGGTCCGTTGTAATGGTGGAATGACATCCGTAGTTCGAGACTTGCGGGTCTAAGAAGGCCTGGATAACAGTCTCAGCCGTGCAGTCTGTTACGGGAATGGTTTCTGGCCATTTAGTGAAGCGGTCGACACATTTAAGAATTGGAATAAATGAGAATATCCGTAGCTCAGGGTGTGGAAGCGGGTTTTGAGCTGTTCTCCGAGGTGAGTGTTTATTGTGCAGACGTTTCGTTGTCTGACTAGGCAACATAATCAGTGCGGCTTCAGAGGCTTGGTTCGCAGTGCGTTTTGGAGTCTAAGTGGCACACCAACCAGCGGAAACAATTCGAAGTAAACTCTTCAAAGTGAAAGCTAAACAAAGCAAAGAGGAAGAAACTGGTGTGATTTATAAGAGCTGCTGCCGGAACTGCGACAAATACTACGTGGGACAGACTGGAAGAAAGCTTGGCACAAGGCTACACGAACACAGCCTAGCCATTCGTCGCCACGATCAGAACTCCCTGATGTCAGTGCATATGGATGCCGAGGACCATCAATTCGACATAGAGCATGCCACTATCCTCGGAAGGGCTAAAAGCCGGCAAGCACGTGAGTTCATTGAAACCTGGCATTCACAACAGAACTCGATCAATAAGTACTTGGACATTGAAATTGCTTACAAGGCACTGCGAACCAGGCATCTGAAGCCGCGCTGATGATGTTGCCTAGTCAGACAACGAAACGTCTGCACAATAATCACTCAGCTCGGAGAACAGCTCAAAAGCCGCATCCACAACCCGAGCTGCGGATATTCTCATTTATTTCAAACCAATTTGGGCGCGAGGCACTAAAATTTGCTCGCCGATGAGAGATATTTGCCAGTCGGCAATCATTCACTGACGAGCAGCTCTATTTCCACGAATGCTTGCGAAGGCAGGTTTTGCCGCCGTAGCTAAGGATCATTTTCCTTGAAACGGCGTAGGTTAAGCGCGGGTTGCTAGAGACGTTTAAGATCATTAAGGTACTTAGTGGTATTAGTTCCACCCATCTGTTTGAGTTGGCTATGTCAGACCATCTGAGCGGGCATCGCCTGAAGCCCAAACATCATAGACCTCGTTTGGGCATCAGCGCAAAATTTTTTACGAACCGAGTAGTTAACTTCTGGAATAAAGTTCCTTCTGATTTAGTGGAGTCTGAGACCGTAGAAGCCTTCAGAAGGGGCTCAGACGTTTGTTGGTCCATCCTTTTTCCAGAGATTGTAGTTGTACTGGAATATGTAGTGTATTTTGATGCTGACATATGAAAGTGCAAAGCTTGCTCTTGTTCTTGCTTTATTCCATTGCAGAAGCAAGAAGAGACAATCCAACGTCGAAGTGCCGGGGGCTGCTTCACTTACTGGCACAAGAACTGGACCCTCGTTAGGCGGAAGCCTCTATCGTCTGTTTGACTTGACCTGACCTGACCTGACCTGAGTCTGCACTACCGTCCTCCGATCAACCATCCTTTGGCTTGGAAGATAACGGAACAACATGGGCGAAGAATGATGCGCCTGTTGATTACAGATGCACACAGTCGAAAGCGTAAATACCAAATGGTGATTAACGAACAGAAGGCAATTTGCTTGTCCATACTAGGATCACAATTGACTGCATAATTGGAAAAAGCGATAGCCGTCAAAACACACAAGACAAAGGTAAACACAAAACGGAGACTTGAGGAGAAGCTGAATTCGATCTCGCAAAAGAAACCGCCGAAGGAAGGCGATGCTTGGATTGCAAACATATCCAAAAGAAGATTAACAGGCACGGAAAAAGCAGTCATTGTCCGAGGTATGCAACTCAATGTTAAGAACCCCAATCCTATCGACTTCCTCGCTGCACTAGAATCGACGTTAAAATCGTACGACATCACGTCTGAAGCACAACAAGAGGTCAGACACAGAATCATCCCGGCTCTCAGTCATAAAGTTGAAACCAACATATTCAACCCCGCTGAACGGAAAGCTATGGAGTACCTCAAGAAAGACAAGAGCATAGTTATACTGCCGGCCGACAAAGGACGCCTTACTATTATAATGGACAAATCTGATTACATGATGAAAGCACAACACCTACTCAGTAATAACAACACATACCAGCCTATAAACGAAGACCCGACAAAACGCTTAGAAGGCAACATCAGACGCACTCTGCAAAAACTGGAACAAATGGGGAAAATCACAAAATTGGAACACAAGATGATGCGAGCACAAGACTCGGTACTACCACAGTTCTATGGCTTAAGTAAAGTACACAAGAGTTGAGTGCCGCTTCGCCCCATCGTGTCGTTGCACGGGGAACTAAAGCATCATGCTTGCAAAGGTGCTCTGGAGACGGCTAAAACACCTAATCGCGGGATCGGTACACTCGATCAACTCAGCAGAACTGTTCCTTGGGAAACTTAAAACCGCAACCAATGAACGAGACGAAATAATGGTCTCTTTCGATGTTACCGCTTTATTCACCTCAATCGACATTGGCTTGGCGAAACAAACAATTACGCGCATGTTAGAGGAGCACATGTCGTCTGATACAAGCAGTAAACTAGACCCCAAAAAGCTGATGGACTTATTGGAATTCTGACAAACAACACATTTCATTTCCAATGGCCAAATTTGCTAACAGATAAGAGGTACACCAATGGGATCGCCGATATCTGGTTTCGTAACGGAGGCAGTGATGCAGGCGCTGGAACAAATAGCATTTCGATTGCCAGACCAAAACTTTGGGTAAGATACGTAGACGACACCTTCGTTATCCTCAAACTTCCCAAATTGGAGGAAACACACGAACTAGTCAACAGTGTGTTCGATGGCATCCAATTCAGCAGGGAGGAGGAGAACCACGATCAGTTACCATTATTAGACGTTCCCATACGACGGACTGGTGCCGAACGATTGGAAACAACAGCCTACCGAAAATCTACGCATACGGACCAGATCCTCAACTACGGCAGCAATCATCCGGCAGTCCACAAACGCAGCTGCGTGTAAACCCTTTTCAAACGAGCACAAACCCATTGTAGCACACCGCAGCTGAGACGGGCAGAGGAAGATCATCTCTTCAGCATGTTCAAGCGGAACTCCTACCCAAAAGGCTTCATTCTACGCTGCCCCGCATCACAAAATGTTGTTCGACACATCATGACAAATGCAACAGCTGAAAAGAGAACAACACTGCCCTATAGCAAGGGTATCTATGAAATGGCAGCGAGGCATTTATTGCCTTTTGGAGTCAAAGTTGCACACCAACCAACGGAAACAATTCGAAGCAAACTCTTCAAAGTGAAAGCTAAACTAAGCAAAGAGGAAGAAACTGGTGTGATTTATAAGATCTGCTGCCGGAACTGCGACAAATACTACGTGGGACAGACTGGAAGAAAGCTTGGCACAAGGCTACACGAACACAGCCTAGGCATTCGTCGCCACGATCAGAACTCCCTGATGTCAGTGCATATGGATGCCGAGGACCATCAATTAGACATAGAGCATGCCACTATCCTGCGGCACAGTAGCTGTGGTGTTCCGGACCTCTAGCTAACACGTATGATGATGATGCTGATGATGATGATGATGATTATGCCACTATCCTCGGAAGGGCTAAAAGCCGGCAAGCACGTGAGTTCATTGAAACCTGGCATTCACAACAGAACTCGATCAATAAGCACTTGGACGTTGAAATCACTTACGAGGTACTGCGAACCAGGCCTCTGAAGCCGCACTGATGATGGTACAATGGAACAATGGTTTATAACGGGTAAAAAACATCGCTTAACAAGTCCCGTGGGATGGAAATTACTGTGAAAGTCAATTGCATAATAAAGTGAAAAGGGTTTTGGTGGACTTACCATAGACTTATGTGGAATAGCGGAGATGTTCGCGTAATTAACGTCTAAATCCATCAATCCAGTGGTTAGGCGTTTGGCATGACACCGTTTGATTGCGTTTTGTAGCCCCTGGCTAACAAGTCATAAAATAAATTATAAGTGAGACAAGGCATCGTCAACACGTTTTTTAAATATCTCCAGATTGGGAGCAGAGACGATATAATTAGGAAGGGCGTTCCAAGGCTGGCACACACGGAGAGAAAAGAAATTTCTACCGCATTCAAGCCGGCTATAATGAATTGTCAGTTTCAGAGGGTGACCTCTTAGTTTAGTGTTGTGGTTCAATTCCAGCAGCGGACGACAAATTTGGTTTGGGTTCTTCAGAATCTGGTAAACCATTATGAGATCCCCCCGCAAAAGCCGATATCGACTGCTGTACATTCTTAGAGATTTCAGTCTGAGCTGCTAGGACAGATGAAAGAGGCCCCTGACGTTCTTGGTTGCCCGTCGTTGAGGAGTCTTGAGAGCAACGAGATCCTGTTTCTGCCACGGCTGCCACACCTGAATAGCATATTCCACGTGAGGTCGCACCTAGGCGTTAAGCATTTGGGGAAATATTGAGGGTTCAAACCGACCGAAGATTGTGCGAAGAAGGCCGAAGTGTTGATTGCCGGTTCTCGTCGCCATCTCTGTTTGTTTTGAACACCCGAGATCTTCCTGTACCAATACACCCAGGTCACGCTCCTGAGAAACCTTCGCCAAGATGTGGTCTCCAAGCTTGTATGCGCTCACCGGCTGGTGACGCAGACGTATCACTTTGCACTTAGCCTTGTTCAATTGAAGCTTGTTCCTATTTGACCATTCGTTAATGTAAGCTAGGTCATGTTGGAGCAGATCCTGATCTGGCTTGTTACTAATCGCCCGCCATATCTTGACGTCATCGGCGAAAAGCAGGAAATTTGAGGAGATGACTCTTGCCAGGTCGTTGATAAGCACCAGGAATAAACGCGGTCCCAGCACTGAGCCTTGTGGGACACCGCATTCCAAAGTGATCCCCTAACACGTACTTGAAGCTTTCGTTGGTAAAGGAAGTTGCCAATACAACCAAGTACAGGATCCCCGATTCCGTAGCTCTGTACCTGTTGAAGTAGGATGCGGTGATCAAGGCGGTCGAAAGCTTTGGAGAAGTCCAGCTAGATGACGTCGACTCCGACCCCATCATTGGCCACTTCCGTCCAAATACCTCGTGCAATCAGAAGGTTGGTGGTGCATGACCGGTGTCGACGAAAGCCATGCTGTTCCGGTACCAAAATGTTGCATTTTTCCAGGTAGTCCATTAAAGCCTCATAGACGACTGCTCCCATCACCTTCGCGAGCACAGGGAGGAGAGTCACTGGACGATAGTTTGCAGGATCGGAACGGCTATCGCCTTTAAAAATAGGGGTTATAATGCCACACTTCTACATCGTGGGGACTTGTTGTTCATCAAAGCACCTTTGAAAGAACTGTGACAGTAGTTCAGCTAGCTTGGTGGCCGTAACCTTCAGTGCCTTCGGGCGGATGTTGTCTGCTCCAGGAGAACTATGCTCACGCAGTGAGAGGAACTTCCTTAGCACAGTTAATGGGTTGAAAATAACATTTATAAACAAATGTGTCGGTAATGTGCTTGATATTATGGGACAGGTAGATGTTGCGAGTTCAAAAATTGGGGCATATTGTAGCCGCAGGGCATTAGCTGCTTCTTCGGCGTTTTGTACTCTACCGCCTATGGTGGATAGTGGGGGTTAATCTTGAAGGCACGCCATGCTGCATCCCTTATCGCCAGGCATTTGCGAGTCCTACTCCTTATAATTGAAGGCATTTTCGCGGGACGAAGGGGTTTGGTCTCTGATGCTCTGTTGACGACGTCGCTGAGTTTATTAACGAACTCTGCCCAAACGTTGTCAAGGGGACTTTTGTTCGAGAATTCCCAAGCAGTTGCGTCGGCGAGTTCTTTCAATACGTGGTAGCGTGTGATTGTATGAGTTAGTTCGGAGTGTTCAGATGGATACTCTGCATAACACACATAGTCAAAAGTTATTACTACATGGTCACTGAGACCTAATAGACTATGCATCAATAATTTGTCAATCATGAGCTCTTCAATTGTGAGCACAAGGTCCAGTATGGACGGTTTGTTTGCTGTCCTGAATCTAGTGGGCGTGGTGACGTGATTGTACAAAGGAATATTAGCGATCAGTTCATGCAAGTCTGCTTTAAACTGCTTACTGGGCGATGTCGAAACCTCCATATTGTGTAGATTAAAGTCCCCGGAGATGAGAATCTAGCTGTACCTAGTGCGTGTTACTCTGTTTAGGCCACGGATCAAGCAGGAATCCGTTTCCAGAGTGGACGTTGGGGGGCGGTAAACGACAGCTACGAGACACGCGTCGTTGTGTCTCAGTCGGAGACGGCACCAGAGTGAGTCGGTAACGTGTGTTTCCAGGTCATCAACGGTTGTACATTGTAGATCGCTGCGGTAGTAGAGTAGGACCCCACCTCCTTTGCTGGGGTGGTCGTTCTGGGTGATTGACATTCCGGCTATCTCAACCTCAGCATCAGTCACCTCTTGATGTAACCAAGTTTCGGTAATAGAAATTAGGTCCCAAGCATTCGCAACCTGGCGTAGTCGAAGTTCGTTAATTTTACTGAGGAGCCCTTGGGCGTTGGTGTACATACATGAAAGTTTCTCAGATTTATTCAATGTTGCAGAAGTTGTACAACTCATACGTGAAGTTTCGCCGACCAGTGAGTAGCCGGCGACTGGATGGATGGATAATGCAAATGAGTTTACGCCGACCATTAAAGGGTCGGCGACTAATCGTTTTTTGGATGGGTTGCATACTCTCGAGAGGTATTTGATATACAAGCAGCTCCGAATCCCGGTGTTTGCTCGTGCTCGGCTGTGCCCCTCCGGATAGTATGGCTACTCTTGAAACCGTCCCCGAGTCGGGTCCTGCAGCTGGCGTTTTCACTAAGAGTTGTGCCTCTACTGAATTGTCATTAAAAAGTGTTGGTGTTCTTGCTGCTTTCAGACGAATTTCTGTTGGCAATCTGCAACGGAATTTAATCCAGTTCGCTAATAGGGTTTGTGCCATTAGTTCTGAATGTAACACAAGTTTTAACAGCCTGGGACCGCACCCCTTATAGTTTGGTGAAATGGGGATCCTTGTAAACGAGGTGACCACCACATTTTCGAGAGAAAGAACCTCCCGGATGTAGTGCCATTGCTCGAGATCGTTCATCTGGGCATCGTCGGAAGAGGAGTCAGTAAGCTCAGGAACACCGTGAGCAATCACTGTTTTCTTAGCTTGACTTATTCTGTACCTATCTTTGTTAGCGGGATCCCCTGAAGGTTCTTTCCACGGGATTTCGGGTATTAGGCGCACTCCACTTGAGTAGTTGCGGAGACGATTCGCAGACAGCAGAACGGCGTCAGTCTCATCGGCCGAGTTTAGTGTTACCCGAAGTAACCGGGGTTCGCTGTAGCGCAAAGCGTTTGGGTGGCGCGAGATTCTTTTTAATGTCGTGGGATTAGCATGGATTTAGCATGGATTAGCATGTTGAAAGTTACCTGAGCTACGCCGGAGATGGCATCAATGGCACTTAACGTGTGGTACCACAACAGAAGGCTAGGACCACCAGAAGTACGACTGAGACCATTCCTGCAAGCAGTACAGACCACTGGTACAGTTGAGTCAGACCTGGCTTTTCCGACCATAGACCAGCCAAGCGTGCAAACACTCGTGTCAAAAAACGTGGGCAGACCGGCACTGTTTGTGCCGGTCAAACACAGCGAACCCACCTCCTAATGCGGCAACAAATGCAATGCTGCTATACAAATGCCCAAGGGCTTTACTCCAAGTTGCCGGAATTGCGCCATCGGCATGAAGCAGCAACTTGGGACATCATAGCATTAACTGAAACCTGGCTCTCAAACGAGATTTTGGATCCAGAAATTGAACTTAGTGAAATGTCAGTCATTCGAAATAATCGTCCATCTCGCGGTGGTGGCGTTGCAATCTACTACCGAGATCACCTGAAATGTGAAGCTCTCACTGAACATTCCCTTATTATCCCCGACGCCTTATTTTGCCGGCTGCAGCTATCCGGTCCCGATGGTTGTCCTCAGAAGAAGACACATGATGCTTGCCTCATAACAGTTGTCTACAGGCCGCCGAACTCCTCCGCCGACAGCGATGATATTCTGTTAAATGCTCTCCAATATGCTATGTCGAAAAAGTACTCACACTACCTAATAATGGGTGACTTCAGTGTACCGTCAATAGCATCTGTGTTCCCAAGTGGGCCATGCTTCAAATCAAAACTCCTTGAGTTCCTGACTATGGCAGTTTTGTATAACCATGTGGATCAACCAACCAGACACCGCGGTTCAAACAAGCCTTCAATACTTGATTTAATCCTGATTAATGAGGAGTTAATGGTTGAGTCGGTTTCATACAACCCCCGCTAGGTTGTAGCGATCATTCAGTTCTAACGTTTGATTATGTGTGTTATGCCAGTATGGTTGACAAAGAACCAGAAACCCGACGATTCATCACCAACTATTCCAAGCTTCACACTATAGCGACAACCGTTGACTGGGACCTCCAGATGCACACTTCGGCGAATGATGCCTGGCAAGTGTTGAAAGGCAAGATAAACTGGGTCCTACAATCAGCTTCAAAAGACGTACCATTACGAGTTTCGCGACGGAGCAACAACTGGATCCGGAGTAGAACACGTAAGTGGTTGAATAGGCGAGACGAGGCTTGGAGGGGTCATTTGCTAGGTCCAAGTGATATCACGTGGAATCATTACAAAACAGTCAGCAACTACTGCACTTCACTCCTTAAAGCTGACAAGTACGAATGGCAGAAAACTATGGTACGCAAATTTACTAGCAATCACAAACTGCTCTACCGGTATGTGAATGACAAAAGGAAGGTTAAGACGGGAATACCACCACTAGAGACGGTCAATGGCCTAACGGTTACTGAAGAGGAGACCGCGGACGCATTGCTCATGCAGTTTGTCTCAGTGACTAAACACACCATGGAACCATCGCCTTGCTACATCCCAGCAAATGTCGTCGGCTTATCCACGGTCAAATTTACCCCCCCCACATCTGTGGCAAAGAAATTACAGTCGCTCAGGGAAAATAGTGCGCCGGGAATTGACAAGATCTGTCCGAAAGTACTTAAAACCCTTGCACCCACCATGGCAGTCCACCTTGCAACCTTTTTCCAGTTTCTATTTGATTCTCATACACTTCCGTCTGAGTGGAAACGTGGACTTATCACTCCGATATACAAGAGAGGTAAGCGGTCAGACCCTGCCAACTACCGACCTATTACTCTCCTTCCTGTTCTATCAAAAGTGATGGAGTCTATAATCGCTGATGAAATGGTGAGATATTTTGAAAGTCTACAAATCTTCTCCGACCTCCAACACGGATTCAGACGCGGACGATCTTGCCTCACCAATCTACTACTTGCTCGGGACTCATGGACCAGGGCTGCTGACAAGGGAGTTCCTGTAGATGTGATTTACTTAGACTTTTCTAAGGCATTCGACAGAGTCAATCACCCAGCACTTCTCCGAAAGCTTGCGGCCTATGGTATCCACGGATCCTTGCTCACATGGTTGGAAAGTTACTTATACGACAGAAGAATCGAGGTAAGGATCGCCAACACCCACTCCGATAGCCTATGCGTCACTAGCGGCGTACCGCAAGGATCAGTTCTCGGCCCGTTACTCTTTTTAGTCCATATCAACGACCTCCCTGCCAACATTCAATCACCTATGCAAATATTCGCCGACGATGCTAAGATGTGGCGAGCTATTCAGTCAACATCTGACCCTGCCTATCTGCAGGATGACCTGAACCGGATTCACGAATGGGCAGTAAACAACCAACTATCCCTGAACCCCGAAAAGTGTCACCTGTTGTTGCTGCGCAGTAACTGCAGCAACACATATCACCTGGGGCAGCGCGTTATAAAACAGGTGAGCAACGAAAGAGACTTAGGGGTCATCGTGCAAGAAGGTCTGGGTAATTCGCTCCAATGTTCAAAGGCAGCTAACATAGCGAACTTAAACTTGAGGCTTTTGAGGCGAGCGCTCGGTACCTTCGAGCAGCAACTCGTGCCATTATTGATTAACGCCTACATTCGTCCCCACCTCGAGTATGCGGTGCAGGCATGGCGTCCGTGGTTAAAACGGGACATTCGTCTCCTGGAGCAACCACAAAGTAGAGCCACTAAGGCAACACGTGGTCTATCGGGCCTTAGTTATGAACTGCGCCTTCGTTCGATCGGTCTGTACTCCTTAGAATACCGACGACTTCGCGGTGATCTGATCCTCACTTACCGGATACTAAGAGAAGAGGACCATCCATTTAACTCGCTGTTAACATTATCTGCCGACAAACGATGCCGAGGCCATGCACTAAAACTTGTGACTCAATATTCCCGTTTAGATTGTAGAAAGTTTTTTTACTCTCTTAGTGTCTGTCCGCACTGGAACGCACTGCCATCGCATGTGGTGAACGCACCAAACATCGAGACATTCGAAAGACTATTGGACGTGCACTTACATGATACACATTATATAACGGTATGACAAACTACAGTGTCTAACTTACTGATATTTTTGTGTCACACCTGAAACTTTTGTTTTCTTCCATTTGCCATCCTGTGGGTCTTGTAAAGTTATTGCTTTTTATCCCACCATACACTATTGAACTATTGAACCGATCGACGTACAGATGGAACCCCACTGATTTCGATCGTCCGTCAACTTACCCTTAATTGTATTGGAGTTGGATTCTGGGACATTAGTGAATACAATGTTTAGGACACCATGGTTGCCCCCGGTGGCTACTGGTTTTGGATTTGTGGGCTTAGTATCTGGTGTTTTTGCTGAATTTGTAAACGGCATTGATGTGTGCAATCCGTGCTGCGGCAGTTTTGTTTTCTCTAGTCCGGGCTCAAAGGTTACTGGTGCTCTTTCCTGTGTTTGCTTGGCAGCAACCGATGCGCACGTTGCCGGGTTGTTCACCATTGCTGGTTGACTGTAGCTTACAGTCTCGAGTGTAGCGAACAGACTACTAGGTGCAGCACACAGTAAAGAAGCTGAGGCAGGCGAGCTGCAGGCACTATTTTACTTATAGGAGGGATTGAGAATGGAGTTAATACTGCTGGAGGCTGAGTCGTTGGGGATGGGTTGGGACGCCTGGCTCGGTTTTTCGGCCTGACTAGGGAGTTCGCGGTGTTATTTTCACTCACAAGTGCAGGTCAGTTTCCTCCCATGGGTGTAACACTGGCGCTCATCAGTTGCTCGACCGCTTTGGTTAGTCTTTCACACCTCTTCCTAGTCAGACAACGAAACGTCTGCGCAATAATCACTCAGCTCGGAGAACAGCTCAAAATCCACATGTAAGAATGTATACGTATACACGTGAAGGAGGCAATGGACCCAATAAGCCTAAGTGTACATGCGAGAACTGAGAGTCCGCGGCAGGAAATGAACTAAGAGGACTGCGGGTGTGAAGATGTGTTTTGGGGCGCTGGTATTGAAGACAGGCGCGAACCCAGGTACGAACATTTTTGTACGCGTAGCCAAACGAACTTTCGGTGACCAGTTTCAAAAATGGACGGATACCGGGATGTGATAATGAGTGCAGTGCGTCGAAGACTGTGTGTCTGAAAGAGACGGACACGAGGGGTCTAGGACAACCCGTGGAAGTGGCACAGAGTATGGTTCCTTCTGCGGTTTGGAGCGGAAGACGTTGCACATGCAGCGAAGTGGACTACAGGGTGTGTTATATGTCTTTATCTTGAGCCTGAGCCGATGCCTTGGCGGCATGGTCGAAGATAGGCAAAAACTGGAGGGTGAGGTTGACGCTTGAGAGAGCGTAAGCGTTGGGATTGTCGACACCTGAGACATGACGTATGTCAGCAGTGAACTGTGTGACCAAGTCTAGGTGTTTTGTTAGCCGTGGTAAACATTTGTCGCCAGCAGTTGAAGGCGAAGATGAGGGGATTGTGCTCAGTGTAGACCGTGAAAGCGCGTCCTTCGAGTGCATGCCAGGAGTGACGAATGGCTAGGTAAATGATGAGTAGTTCTCTGCCAAACGTGCTGTAGCGGGATTCCACTGGCTGCAGGCGCTTGGAGAAGAATCCAAGGGGTTGCCATTGCCCACCAAAGTGTAGTTGAAGGACGCCTCCTACCGCGAAGTCTGAGACATGGGCCGTAAAATAGAAAGGGACGCAGTCGATTCGGAATGAGCGAAGAGGGCTATGTTGGAGATAACATCCTTGAGCTCGGCGAAGGCTGCCTGTGCTCTGTCAGGGAAAACGAACCTAGCTTTATTCCCACTGAGTAGGTCAGTCAGAGGCTGCATGCGCTGAGCACGGCGCGGAATGAAGCGTCGATTGTAATTGACCAAATCTCATAATGGACAGAAATGCTTGAACGAAGCCGGAGCTGGGAAGTCCTTGATTGCCTGGATCTTATCAGGAAGGACTTCGATACCAGACGATGAAACGAGGTGGCCTAGGAATTCTACCGTTGAGTTGCCGAGTCAGGTTGAGTCATGACACCGTGTTGGGTCAAGCACTGGAAGAGAGTTTGAAGATGCTCGAGAAGCTATTGTTCCGATGAACTGGCTCCCAAAATATAAACTTGGTAGGAATAAGCGAACTCTAGGTAACCAGTGACGTCGTGAATGAAGCCCTGGAAGTGTTTGTGTGGCGTTTCACAGTACAAATGGCATTCTTCAAAGTTCAAACAAGCCGAAAGGAGTGATAACGGCTGTTTTAGAAATGTCTTTTTTGTTACAGGTATCTAGTGATAGGCGCGAACCAGATCGATCTTGCTGAAGTTTGTCTTACCTTTGAGGCATGCGGTAAGGTCCTGCATGTGTGGGATGTAATATCCATCTGGGACGATTAGGGTATTGAGTGCACGGTAATCACCGCAAAGGTGCCAGTCACCAGATTTCTTGGGGACCGTCTGCAGAGGCGAGGAGCAAGGGCTGTCGGAAGGGCGGATTATTCCAAGTTCAAGCATGTGCTCAAACTCCGCCCTAGCAATCTTGAGTTTCTCGGGCGATAGTCGGCGTGGACGGCATGACACTGGTGGGCGATTCGACCGTATGTGTAGCGTGACTTGGGCTGCCACGGGCGAAGGTGCGTTCATTGGCTGGACGAGCTTGGAATACTGATAAAAGAGGTAGGCGTATTCTGGCGAGGTCGGGGGAAGTCATAGACCGGTGTTATGGTTGCGATATCGGCGGTGAGGCCACCTACACTGAATTTCGTTGCAGTGTCGACTATCATCTAGCGTTGCGCCTCGACCAAGAGGCCGAAATGGTTGGGCAAGTCAGTGTCGATTATAAGAAAGGGGACTGCAGTGACGGTGGATACCCAGCGGAACACGCGCCGAAACCCAGGAATAGGGTAAGCAACCGATGACGGTAGGTGGCTATTGGCGAGCCATTGGCGGCACTGACGCTGGTCGACAACCAAGGGATAGGCTCACCTGGAAAAGGGGGAATGACGCTGACTTGCTCCCCGGTATCAACGAAGTACTGGATCACGGAATCATGATCCTTAATGTAGATGAGACGACTTTGGGCTTTGCCGACACCGTTAGTCGCCATTACACGCTGGCTTGTCGGGTTAACCATAGCGGAGTAGCTATATGGCTGTACGCACTTATGGGCAATACTACCGAAGCGCCAGTTGTAAAAGCAAAAGCCTGAATTGTTACGCTTGGTGCGACGGGGTGATGATCTATAGGGGCTGCGCTGCTTACTCTCTAGGGAACGTTTTTTGACTGGTGTTGTAGAGACGCTATTTGCGATGATAATTCATCGATTGCTGCTCGCTCACTAGTCGCGGATGTCGTTGGGGCTGCGACGGGGCTAACTCGAGTGAAGGTTCTAAATTCGTTCGTTGGCTGATGTCGTTTGATGACACCGTCTTCTAGTTCTGCGACTGCTGCGAGATGCAGGGCGCTTGCTACGGCGAGGATGACCCGTGTGTTTTCCAAGAGACGTTGCATTCAGATTTCGCGCAGAAACCCAGTATATATTAAGCAGAATCTGTGTACAGATATTGTGCCATCGGAAGCATGTCGGAATAGGAAAACAGGGTTAGATTAAATGAACAAAGAAAATAAACAGTTTTCGTTCAGTTTGCACTCGCAGGTTTTGGTTTTTCTATGTTTTCTATTGGGGGAGGCAAGGGTTGATCCACCCAAGTTCGTCAGTGAGCGAGATACTACGCAGTTGCCCAGTCCGAAGTAGAGGGTTGTCTTAGGGGGCCCTACCCTGAGCTTTCGCTCCAGCATATAAGCTACAAGGCAGCAGGGCGGCATGAGGGTATCGCAACCCGTTGGGAGCTGGGGACCAAACAAGTGGTTCGTGCGTTTTTAAGATCGCGCAGGACCAGGGGTCCAACACATCCTTGTACTACTCAGAGAGAGGCAAGGGGTAGTGACTTTATTTAGCAGAGAGTCACATCCGCCACGTTACTGTTGTTAAACGGTCATATGTGGCTTTTTATAGCGAGAACTCCTGCCTTGCGAAAACCCACCACGTCCTGGAACACTGCCGCCGAGCCCTTCGCTGTAACGGGATAATCCCGAACCACCCAGCTGGCACCACGAGGAAATTGATCGGCAAGCCAGCGTTCATGCTGGATGTGCTTAGGAGCTGTTGCATCTGTCGCAACAAGGATGAACGCATACTGTCCTCAAGCTGCAGTTCCTTAAAGATTTGACGCAGTCCAACCTTGTCAGAGAGCGTAATTCGCTGGATGATCGCCTGCTTTAAATTCTCATATTTCACATTGGGAGGGGCATGCTTTCTTGTCTCTCACCTGGGAGGAGACGAGTTGCGGAAGCCAAGACATAAGTTGATGATATTTAGCATTAGCAGAAAAATGTTACAATAGTAAAATGCGAATTCTAAGTGCGCAAACCATAACAACGGGTTATTCTCCCAAAGATGCACCAACCACGCATTTAGGTGGCTTATCACCAGGACTGTTCAACATGAGAAATGAAAAGTATGTGCGGCAGGTGAGGAAATTAAGGGATATTGAGTAATGAATCCATGTCACTAGAACGAGCTCACCAAAATGGAAATTCAAAATGTCGGGCGGCTTGTTCTGGAAGGGGATCCCCAATTGTTTGGTGGTGCCGGGGATACTAATAGGTAAACAATAACAAGTGAAAGATGTGTCCACGAGGGGATTGTATAGAAGTTGGGGGCGACTGAACCCAACATGCATAGTGCAGCCTGCAAAAACAGGAAGCGAATCAACTAGAGCGAGAAACGGCCCAGCAAGCTACTCACCAAAACGATTTATGACAGTAAGACAAGTGGATATTTCGAAGATCAAAACGACGGTAACATCCAATGTTGCAAAATACTGAATGAACGTTGGAGGGTCAAGTTTAGATTACACGTTGTGTGATTGGATTGTGACACGCAACCGTTGTGACCAAAAGCGCTGCCCATCGGGACCCGGTAGCCAAAGGGGTAGTAGTGTTGGCTGCTATTCCAATGGTCGTGGGTTCAAATTCTGCTGTCTCCACCTGATGAGATGAAATTACATCGAAACGCGTCGTGGCTGTGCAGTGTTTTCGGGTGGGCAATACCCAATTTCCATCTACTCTGAATGAACGTGTTTTCCGGAACATTACAGACCCAGCCGTAGTGCATTCGTGTTGTGAAAATCTTGGTTTACCCCGCCTCATTTAGACTCCGCTTTAATTGCGACCTGCTTTCAATTGTACCTCATATTTCACATTATATTACTTGCTTGCTGCTGTCTTTGTTGTATAGTACTTCGAGTATCTTGTCCAGTTTTACTGCCTTACATTTGCTAAGATGTGTTCCTCGCTCTCACCTAACGTGTATTAGTGATTGGTTCAATGCCCGCTATCTCCACTTGATGAGATAAATTTGGCTCGAAATCCGTCGTAGTTGAGTAGTATTTTTGGGCATGTAACATCCAGTTTCTATCAGCTTTGGCTAGGGTCCCAGTGACCGCATCGACCAAGATTTCTTTCAATGTGAATCGCGGTCCACATTGAGATTGCGTATCACAAGCCAATCATTGATGTAGTAATAATGGATAGAATGCAAAATGTCAGCATTTCGATTGCTCTTTTCAGTCGCAACGCAATACAAACAACAAGCACGCGGAGTCTCACAGGGTGGTCGCTTAGTAACAGTTAAGGAAAATCGACATTGGCGCGTACGACGCAATCAGGTTTGTAGCAAGCTAACTGATTGCTTCAGTAGTGTCGGGGCACAGAGCATTGGAGAGTACATCCTTATCAGTAAGGCCACACCGATTGCCAAGCATTTGGCCTTCTTATTTCGCAATATCACTTAGAAAGAGCTGAGTAGGACCGCCGGATGAGGGGTCGCCATAAGGTGTTTAGCGATAGATGAGGCCGGGCTCTTGTTAATCCCTTGATCCACACCAAGGTTTGAATTAGCTACTTTGGGACCGTCGACCATCACTCTTGCCTATGTGTATGTCACAGTAACTGCAGTGAATTGATAAATTCTGTGAGAGGCCGAACTCTCTATCAAGCTGCTCTGCTGGTTGTGGAGAACAATCCCTCGTGCGATGTGAACGAATCGCAGCTGAGCAGTCGTGTAGGTAGGTGTTTGAGCAGATCTGACTTTGTGTTTACTATCGTGGGCAACATGATCGCTTTCGAACGGCAGGAACAAGTAAATCTCTTCCTTACCCTTCGATTCATTTGGGCGTTTACTAGGGACCTGGGTGAATTTCTTCGGGTACCAACTGGAGATCAAAGTCTGAAGTAAAAGCTTTTCCTCAGTCTTTAGCTTCTCCGGACTGCAGGTTCGTCTGTCTTTGTAGAAAAGCGTTTTCACAAAGCAACGCTTGTATGCAACCGGGGCAAAACTGTAAAAATAAGGGTATTGTCCACTCCAGCTTGCTTTGCGGTAGACCGTACGTCGAAGTGTGTCGTCAACGCTTTTCGTGATGAGCACTTCCAAAAATACAGGCAATTCTGCTCGTTTATCTCATGGGATATAGAGTGTTTGGGATGAAACGAGTTCAGCAGGTTACAAGGACGGTTAAGCTGTTCACCATCGGTGAAGACTAGAATGTCATCCACATAACGCTTGGATGGTTTTGTTTCACCAATACTGGTCACAAATTTTACCTCGATTAATCCCAAGAAAATGTCTGCCAAAACTGATCCCAAAAGACTACCCATGACAACACCGTCGATCTGCTTGTACGTCACCCCTTTAAATTCAAATCGGACCTTCTCAGTGCACAACTGGATCAAATCTTTCAGAAACTTCACGGGAATGTTCACACACAGGTTCTGACTCAATAGATATGCGCACAAATCATCGACCGTCTCACGCAAGTGCACACTGGTGAATAAAGAGGCCACATTTATGGAATACGTTCACTTTGCATCCAGCCTTGTTTGCTTCAGGGTTTCGACCAGATCAAAGTGAGGCCTTACGGATACGGATGAATTATCTAGTGGTCTATGCCTAGAAACTAGTGAGGCAATCAGTTAGATTGCCATGGACCTGCTTGTTTCATAGGCGTTAATGCTGATTTTCTTCACATATTACTAGGCTACGAGCCTATATAACTCCGCGTATTTCTTGCTTTTATTACACTGCGACTGAAGGGAGTAACCGTAATGTTGACATTTTACCATCCATATCTTCTTACTACATCAATAAAATGGATAAAGGGGACTCAGTGCAATCCAGTCCCACCAATGCACTCCAAAAAGACCATCCAATCAGTCATTAAGCGTTGTGCCAAGCGTTGCCCTTCGTGACCCTATGACCTGAGTAGAGGTTTCGTCTTAACTTCTTATATTCCATTTTAACATACACTCTGTACACAATCTCTATTTGTTACATCGTGGTGTTGCTTCATCGAGGACTGACGTTTAACAACCGTACTATAAAGATCGGTTTTAATCAAACCCAACCTAGTGCACAGTAGTCACCGCATCAGAAGTTCATGCGGTGGTTGATCCGTGGCAGTGTAGGTGTAATGCGGTGGTGTAGCGGGATTTTGTCCAGGCGGGTTTGTAAAGTGCCGGACTGTTGTATGAACGCACCTAGTTCGGTTGTCGCAAAGGCTCTTTCGTACAGACCGCTGGACGAAGGATGTCAAGAGAACGTGCTCGATTCCATTTTGCTGCCAAAACTGTCCAAACTCTTCACTGACAAATACCGGGTAATTATTTGAGGTGAAGGTGCACAATACTTAGCAAAGATATTTCTTATGATGTGCACACTGATCAACGCAGTCATGGATTTAGTTGCCCCAGCCCTTATTCGTTTAGAATGTGCGTCCAGTGCAACAAATATCATGGAGTCGTCGATGGGTACACAGAAGTCTATGTGTATTCTGCTCCACAGGCAAGGGAGCCGCTGCCATCGAGAGGTTGGCACAGAAGTTGGCGATGAATTATTCTTTTGGTAAATGGCACACAACTGTAGGACTTGTTCTGCCTCTTGTTTAACTCCAGGCCACCAGATATAGTTGCGTACTAGTATCTATAACTGAATTGCTTCGGTAACCAATATGGAGTTACCGTGGGATTGTTTGACTACGCTGTTTGAGGACCACGACTCGAGAGCCCCAAGTTACACACAAATTCTCAATGCTCATTTCAGCGCTTTTACCGTAAAATATCTGCAACCCTCGTCTATCCTCTCCGGCTAAGCAGTCGGGATATAATCCCGTAATTTCGACAGTACATTTCCCCTCCTTTTTTCTTTCTTTATTTCCGTTTCGGTCACTATCCAACCAAGGTATTAATTTCATCAGTTCTCTCGAAGTTGGCATGTAGCTCGAAACTTCCTGCAAGCAAAATCAGCTGGCAGCGTCGATGCGCTGCTACTCCCTACTGGAAGAATGTTTCCGTTAATGCTGACTGCCAGTGAGTAGCGGGGCCCAGCTTTGCATACGGGCGATGCCATTTGAGGTGGCTCTTCTGAGTCAGCTGCTTCGCAACGGTGATTTGTGGTCTAAGTGTATTTCAATCTTCTACCCGAATAGATAGGGGTGAACATCCACAAATCCAAATATGTCTGCCAAACCCCCCTTGAGAATTTGAGCGCAATTTTGTATGGCCTAGAATGAGTCCAGTAGGTAACTGCCACAGGTTTGTGTAATTCTCCCCCATCCGGTCTACCAGGGTGGCTTCGATTCCGTAGGTTGATGCATAACAAATCCACGCCGTATACTTATGCCGTTCCTCCCCAGGTGGTGCAGAACAACGTGCAGAGTTTGTACATGTTCGTCAGTGGCTATCGTGATGAACAGGATATTGTCTAGCTGCATGAAAGTTTTGGGCGTGCCTAGCGCAGTGAACTCTATCGCTCGCTGGAAAATGGTCGTAGCTGTCTGGATGTCAAGCAGTAGCCTGTTTTGGCTAAGCAAACGCTTATGGGTACTGATTATCGTTATTGTTTTGGAGATTTTCTGTACTTCGAGCTGCTGGAAAGCACCTGTAAGGTCAAAGGTAGAAAACATCGAATAGTACTGGTCTGAGCGTAAACATTCACAATTTTCAGAAACAGGTATGTTCCTTTGTGTTTGTGCACATGGCAAGGTGTGGATTGTCTGGGCCAAACTTTGTGACCAACTTCGTTAGTTACATTATGTTACTGCACTGCTTCTGTCAAATTCGAAGTGCACTGGAAGCTGGTCAACACAAAACTGTATGCAAAATGGTCTTCGAGCGAGTGGTGTATAGTAATTATTCCTGAGGTTCAGTAATAAAAGTTTGTTGTCTATCCTCGGGGAATGTGGGTTCGCAATAGACCGATACCTCTGTACCAGATGCTCAAGAGCTTGGTATTTCTCGCAAATTGTCTGAACATGAGTACTCTCTGGGATGAAGGTGCCGCAGGCCGCAACGATGGCAGGTGAACGAACACTGTGTTGTATCAAATCTGTTGACTTCAAACGCGGATTCTACTTAGGGTACATTACTTCGAATGCAGCTACAAGTTCTCCAATTATTGGACATTATTTTCGACAGTTTCTGTTCTCGTCATAAAATCATGGGTACTTTCTAAAGTCAGTGCATTATCTGTCAACATGCAGCACTGAATGCATACCATTTTTACCTAACCATGAGACGAGCCGGGATAATGTTGATGCAATAGTTACCAAAATCCATACATTCCGTCAACCTCCGACGTTCGGTAAAGAAGGAGGCTACTGACTCCCTCATACCCGTGATAGTGGCATTGGTAGTAAACGGTTCCACAGTCATTGATGGATTTTAGCCATTATGATTGGACTGACCTGACCAGTTCATAGAAGTGTTTAGTGCATTATAAATCTAGAATTGCCAAGCTACCAATTATTTAGTTTTTGTGAGTCATATCTACTGACTAGGATGTTCATATTGCGGTTGGCAAGGAAATTGTCATTGGCCGAATTGGCGAACTCACACAATTAACGCAACTGTTCCAAGCACTGGATCGATCAGTGTAATCATTTAATTTTCCGACGGAGACCAACTTAAGTTCGACTAATCCGCCACCAGTGTCGTAACAACACGACAGTTAAAGGACACTACGGTAATGTGCAACAACGGCCAATTCATAGTTCGCTTACTTACATTGCATCGCTCAACAAATAAAGAATCAAAACAGTATACGAGACTAAGTGACACCAAGCTGGAACAAGAGTCTCAACGGTTAAGAGGAAGGAGCCCACCTTTACACTTTAAGATAGGCAATTGAGCCTTTCTGATGAACGGTTCTGCTCTTTCTTATAACCACAGTCTGTTGGTATTTCCAAAGATCTGGTCGCAAAGGCTTCGGAAAACAGGCCAAATCATTCCAGCAAGATACCAACATTTATTGTGAGTGGAACTGGCAGCTAATTGATAATAAGAGATGCAACTTGGCACACTTACGGAACCAGCTCTGGTTGCGCCACCTAATGCAATCAAGCTATCTAGCTACTGTAGCCTGTTAGTCCGTGAGAAACAAGTTGCGCTCCTTAAATACCTAGGCGATAAATGTTTCAATAGAAGAAATATGTTACCCAGTCATAGATACTGCATTCACTAAGTGTATCGTAGCATTTCTCCATTTCATACAACAGCCGGAGCCATGCATGACACTGGAGATGCGACCTGTGGTCCACGGATCCAACGTGGTCTCAACATCTAACTTCCCTTCAGTCAGCGTTACATATCCTTATTCATTGATTTAAAACACGAACTTACCCAGATCATGTCTGACACCGCAACCAAGTTGAGGAAACTGCGTTCCCTGCTCAATTACAATCATATTGGAGTCGATAACACTGACCCAAAGACACCGAACATGTGAGTGGCAATGCCGGCCTGCTTTCGCTATACTCCGTTGGAGACGTTTCGATGATCAAGTTGTGTCCATCATATAACAGTCTATCAGAAGCCGAAAAGTATTGCTTTTTGTTCTTCTCCCCGCTGCTATGAAAGGTGATGGAGTTCATAGAGGTTGAGGCCTTAACCGAGCGCTCGGGTTTGTGTCCCGAAAAAACAATAGACCAGAGTAGCACCAGAAAGTATGTATGGTGGAAACTGTTCGCACACGCCCGCAGTACAATTAAATCGATAGAGGTTCGCCTTGCAATCCATCAGATGCAAGATTACATGATGGGCCAACAATTGTTAAATAGAAGTGGGAGTAAGACAAGCGAATCGAGAGCAAAAAGCAAGCAAAGTATTTGAACAAGACATTGTTCCCTCCTCTGTTCGTAAAAATATAGGCACTTCATGTCTATGAACGATCTAACTTAATGTTAGCACCCCGAAGAATTGTCATGTTGTGTTTTCCGTTAAAAAGTATCGGTATACAGGGCGGCGCGTCCGACCGGAACTTTGTAAGCTGGTATTAGTTTGTACCGAGCGCTGTATTGTAGATGTGTTCGTCTGTTCAATAGCACGTTGGGAAAGCGCTGTATGCAGCCATCTTGTATGCACCTTTGTCCCATCAGCCAACTTGTAAGTTCCTGGCGTGCCCACAGATTTCACCCGGGTCGGCGGTCCGAATACATTACCTCCTTGCCGAGAATTCGGTTGTCTAATACGAACAAATGTCCCTGGAGAATACATTCTCCCAACGCGTCCATATTTAGTCTGGTAAATAGCCCGTCATTTGTATTCTCGGTGATCGGCAGTTTCTTCGCATCTAAAGGCTGCATTTAATCGAGTTTGAATTGTTCGACCCAGCATGAGCTCCAAGGGGGTTCTCGCCGTTGCAGTATGTGGAGTGGTTCTGTACACCTCTAATGCAGATACCAAGGCATCATCCCAGGATTCTCTCGAAAGCCCAAGAACTAGTAAAGATTCTTTTAAGGTACGATTACCTCTTTCGACAAGCCCATTCGCTGCAGGATTAAAAGATACAGTCCTCATGTGTCTGATCCCAATACGCGTACGCATACTTGTTACTTCAAAACTGTAGGCTGTTATCATTGAATATTGCTTCTGGCAACCCGTACCTTGCAAACAAGCAACGGAGCCACTTTATGGTGACGGATGTAGTTACGTCCCTGCTTAAAATAGCCTCTGGCCATTTGCTGTAGAAACCTGTAGCCACTATCACGTTTCGCCTCTGCGGAGGTGCAATGGCAAACGTGCCCATAATATCGATTCCAAATTTTGCACGTGGCTTCATTGGGTACACGATAGGTTCGACTGGAGCATTCAAGGGCCTCGCACTCTTGTCGGATTGTAGACAGGCGTAACATTCCCGAATAACCGCCTCGACGCTTAGATTCAACTTCAGCCACCAACAGTATTGTCGTGTCCGAGTATTTGTTCGCACAATCCCTGGATGACCTTCATGCGCACATGCAACCACCATAGGAATCAGGATTGCAGGGACCACAAATTGCTCGCCTCTAATAATACAGTTGCTCAGAGTAGAAAGCTTACTCGGTAGGGTATAGTATGGAAGTAACTCAGGTTGGATCCTGGTACGACTGGGCCATGAAGTGGATATATACTTACGAAACTTTGCTAGGACAGAGTCTGTCAGTGTGCTCTCGTAACAGGTCAAATGTTGTTGTAGGTGTTTTGTCTGAGAGCTGCGAGATCATTTGTACCTCCTCTAAGTCTTCGATTTCCCCTTTGTTGGGCGGTGGGAGTCTCCACAAGATATCTGCAAGTTGGTCAAAGCACCCTGGCAGGTACTTTATTTCATACTCATAGTTCAATAAATGTGAGTACCAGTGACTCAAGCGTACCCGATTTTGACCTTTGCTACCGCGACTTACTTGCGTTGTAAGAGCAGAATGATCGGTGCGCAAAGTGAATCGACTTCCGAATAAGTAAAAATGCCATTTCACACATGCCCAGACGCATGCGAGGTCCTCCTTCTTGCTGGTGGAATAATTTCTTTCAGTATCAGACAAGGTACATGATGCGTAGGCAATCACTTTCTCCTCACCATCGCGCAGCTGGGACAGAACTGCACCCAGGCCAACATCTGAAGCATCCGTTGAAACAAACGTTGGACAATGCGCATTAAAGATCGTTACCGCAGAAGCGGATTCAATCATCGCTCGTATGGTCATGTAAGCATTGTCTTGTTCAGTGGCCCAACGAAACTCCTGGTATTGGTGCATTAACCGCTGTAACGGCTCGGCAATTGTCGCAAAATTCGGTAAATGTCGAAGGTAATAAGAACACAAACCCAAGAAACGCTTCATCTGTGTGACGTTGTATGGTTTTGGGCAATCGAGAATGGCTCTGGTGTTCTACACATTAGGCTTAATACCCGAGGTAGAAATAACGTGTCCAATAAACACGACCTCCGTTACAGGAAATTGGCATTTGTTGGTATTCAGGGGAGGACTTAGTTCATTCAATCTATGCAGCACATTATGAAGTTTTTCTGATGTTCGGTGAGGTTATTACCAGCGACAAATATCATCCATATAAAAAGCACATCCTCTGAGATCTGATAATGATAGGGTAATAAATTTCTGCCAAGCTGCTGGGACACTACTAAGGCCTATTGGTAGCACTTTGTATCGATACAAACCGCCTTGCGTGAAGAAAGCAGTCAAATGTCGGCAATCTAGAGTCAGCGGCATGTGGTAGTATGCACTGCGAATATCCAGCTTTGAGAAAAGTTTGACGTTTGATAGCTTAACCATCAACGTGTCGGTATAAGGCAGAGGAAACTTGTCCAGAAATATATGTCGATTAAGCGCTCGAAGGTCCGTACAAACACGAATAGAACCATCTTTCCTTTGAACGGCAACTAATAGATAAACCCATTCCGAACACCGTATGGGTTTTATCAAGACTTCCGCGACCATATTTATCAAAGTTTGCGACAAGGCTTCTCGTTTGGCCGGAGGTACAAGCTTAGGTTGAGAAATGGTGAACGGTTTGTAGTCCTCGCTCAGCAGAAGGCGTTGCATTGATTTTGGGGCTCGACCTATATCCGAAAGAATGAGATTTGGGTAACTGGAACGTAACGAATGAAGGTTGGCACTGGCAATGATCATCCGGCTGAAGTATGGTGATACGGTCAATAAGACCATGGCATTAAGGCCCCATAAAGGCTTACTATCAATTTTAGAGACGTAAAATTCAAATATATGCTTCCCGTTGTTTACAAAAATCATTGAAACCTTAATAAAACCTAGTATGCGGATATCACCATTGGAGTAGCAGCTGAAAGTGCAAGCGGAAGGATGTGCAGTTAGCTGACCAAAATGCAGTTTGTAAATCAATGTGGCACAACTGTGATTGGTGACGCGGAATCTAGTTCAATGTCTAGACAAATGATTTTGTTTCTCATTTCAAAATGCACACGACGAATAGCTGGCGAAGGCAGTTTGGGTTCTTGTGTCGGAGACGAAAGCGGATATTCGCGTTCATTAACAACGTATTTAGATTGTTCAGTGGTGACCGGAGAAGCTCTGAAGTCATTTGCAGAATCAACTAAAGCAATGGCGCGGGAACGACAAACCCGGGCAAAATGAGCTATCTTACCACAATTCCGGCAGCTTTCACTCTTTGCAGGACAAGACTTATCATTTGCACGATGTTCAGCACTTCCACAACGCTGACACTTATTTCTAACTGAGGACGGCGTCAGATAGCGTGTAGAATCCAAACGGTCAATTTCAGTAGCTCCTGAGCTAGAGAGGGAAATTTTGTTTTGTTCCATGACTGCAACCTTCGCGCGAATCACCTCACAGGCCCTGTCCCATGTGAGCTTTTCCGCGTTCTCCTTAAAGAGACACTCTCTGATCCAAGAATCGGTGAGATCAGAAAGCAATTGTTATATTAGCACTGTTTCTTCCATTTTTTTCTTGGGAATACTATTGTAGTCACACTTTCGAACAGAACAAACAAGACGGGAAATGAATACATCCACTGATTCAGCAGATGCTTGTTTCAGCTAGGGAAAGTTGTATCGAGAAGTATAGGTGTTCACTCAAACACCCCAATGTTTATCGAGGGCCGATAAGGCCTCGGCCAACGTGGGTTTCTCCTGCAAGTTTAGAGCATCAAATATACGTCGACTCTCTGAGCCGAGATGCAAGCGCGAAAGCTTTAAAATATCCTCCGTTTTCAGCGTCGCGGATGGATTGTGAACTGGTAGCACAGAAACATAATCGGGAAAACTAATTTTCCAGTCTTCCCAGCAATCTGCATTTGGGGTAACTGCAAAGTCAGCCCAGAACGGTGAAGGAGTAGTAGCGTGCAAAGACATTGGTAACATGCGACGCCCATTTGTTCTATCCCGAAAAAGCAACAGACCAGAGTAGTGCCGGAAAGCATGTATGGTGGAAACTGTCCGCACACGCGCGCAGTACAATTAAATCGATAGAGTTTCGCATTGCAACCAATCAAGTGTAAGCTCACATGATGGGCCGACAATTGCTAAATAGAAATGTGAGTAGGATAAGCGAATCGAGGGCAAAAACAAAGCAAAGTATTTGAACACGACACCTCGGAGCAGCGCGGATTACACCGATACAGGCCATGCACTAAGCACGCGCTAATCGCGCTCCAGACTGGATGGAAACGGATGCCAGATGGACGCGGATGTTTGTCATTTATCTCAAGTATTTTAAAGTCTTCAACCGTCTGGATCATCGAGTTCATCACGAAGTCTGAAGCTGCGGAATCTGGGTCCTAATGGTGTGTGCATCTTCCGGAGTGACGGAAAGCGTACGCTAGTGACTGTAGTTTACCGTGCGCTCCTATGTATATCGAGTGCGGAGTCTCAAAGCAGTCAGTGTTGTGGTTGCGTCTAATTTTGCGCATTTCCTCATGCCTAATCTTTTGCGCTATGCTGCTCACGTCCAATCATGCTGAGCGATAGCCACATATGAATTTACAATGTGTTCCGAAAAGAAATGACATTGTCGTTCAAGAATCTGCCCCGGAGTAAGTTGGTCCACCTATCTTATCCGTCCAATAGCATAGAAGGGCTTCGAAACCATGTCCTGCATGTAGTCTGCCAGTTACGTTTCCACGCGCTACTCTTTCGGAATTTTTTTTGACCTCAAATACAAGCCGAGAACACTTCAAAGACTGGGGACCAACCTGTCCAGCTTCTGTGGATAGCATACCGGTGTGATGTGTCCGTCTGTCAGCGGACACTTAATATCTAAGTGCGACACAATTTTGAATAAGCTACTCAGAATTGCTAGCCTCGATATGAATAAGGTACTGCTGTAGTTCAGACTTCACACTGAAGAGCTATTGATAAAGTTGAGAGACTGCTCCAGTTCCCACTTCAACTTTTACAGTGGGTCCTAAAATTACTAGCAGTCAGTGGCGGTGCTTAGACCATTGTTTTACAACGACCCACGTTGAGGCAAGCGAACTAGTTTGCCTCTATTTTTTCAACTTGTTCTCAACATAAAATTAAGTGACCTTTGCTTTCGGTTCAAAAAGCAGTACAACCTGCCGGAGTGTCACCAGAACTTCTACTCTCTTTGTGAGTGTCAGACTTTTCTAACTACACTTTTTCCAATCCAACATTATCCGTGTTCCAATAATCTCTTGACGTTTTGATACCAACCGCGAAATACGGCAAAATTACATTAGGGTCCCATATAATGTGCCAAGGGTGCACTAACCAGTATTCCTCGACACAATTGAGGCAGAATCTTATACGTGTGACTTCGTGCAAACATTCTGATGAGGATACCACATTTGTATATTTTGGTTTTGGTGTGTTGTTCGTGTTCTGATTGCTAGGACCAATGTCCAGTGACCTACTGATCAAGGCGCAGTCCACCAGACAACATGTGCCGAGTTCCATTTTCAGTTCAGCCTACTTCTACCCATAGAGTCCCAACCAGGACAAAGCTGATCACGGTGTGGTGTTTGGACAGAACAGCATTAAGACGTCTTATCTCTTGTCAGCAGGTTTCTATTTTCTTTTTTTCAGTTATGCTGATCATGCTGTGGCACATATTCTCACTTACTTTTTGGCCCACAGTTAACCGTCGCCCTATTAAAGTCACGGTTTGTCTCATGTACGCACTGCTTGACTAGCTGACAGCATTGCACTCTTCGTACTCAGGTAAGAACATACTATAATATAGAATGATCGCATTGATATGGAATCAGTTTGCATTGAATGTAACCCATCCACGAGAGCATGCATTAACAATACTTAGTAGCTGGCACATTTTAAGGTTATTCCTGACATGAAAATTTGTTCTCATGAGAAAATATTGACACGATCTACCATGCTGACATAAGGGCTGCAGGGAATAATGGAAACAGTGATCCCATAGCATAATATGGATAAAAAACCACTGCTTGACAGGTCTGTATGCTGGTTTGTGTGAATAAGCTATCTACAAAAGAAAACGTTCTACTAATTTGAAACGAGGATTAACCACATTACTCATCTTTCAGCACACGTATATTCGTTTACCCCGATGTCGTGTGGGGTTGTGAGCACAATGTTCGCCTGTGTGTTGTCATTACTCAATGAACAGACATCACATCAAATAATGCACATGAGGTAAAGCATCGTCTAGTTTTTTTATACAAATGGGTAACGTGGGCGTAGAAATAGTAGTCGAATGAACGTTCCAGGATTGATAAATTTAAAGGGGAAAAGATTTCCATTGGCATGCCAGCTGATCTGTTCCAATTGGTGATCACAGGACTTTGTGTTGCATCTAAGCTTCAGGGATGGGGGACAAGTGTGACTGAAGTTTCTCAAGATCTGCTACGGCCAAATGACGTCGCCCATCAGATAATGATAACTTCTGTTGAACAATACCAGGGCTTGCAGTCGCAGATGGCATGACAGGTAGGGCAATCACTTAATATTTTTGTATGTATTGCCCTGTGCGGTTTCCAGTGCAACAAGATCTCCTTTTATCCAGCGTTGCCATGCCTAAAGCGCTTACTCTATCCGATCTCACAAATGCGTTGAGCATTTGAGAGCGAATGGAGAGATAGTACTGCCCGACACCACTCCGAAGGAGGCTAACATGTTTGCTCGCGGAATGAAGACCCCCAAGATGGCGCTTCTGTAAGGTGGTATTCAAACTTTTACTTCCCCACGCGTATGTGCATAAGTGGGCTTGTGGCGTACATGCGCAGTTTGTACTTGTCCTCTTCAAAAGGAAGTAGATTTGATTAGGTTCATCGCAATTAGATTCCAAGCCGCATAGGTAAGCTACCAATCCGGAAACGTACCAGACAAACATTTTGCCATATTGGGGCTCGGCAGTGGTGTGCATCCATCGGTTCCCTACTAGAGATCGAACCCAAGAACGCTAGAGGTTAACTCCAACTAACCAGGAGCTTATGCCACTGAGCCATGGGGGACGACAGCCGATCATTACGAATTGAAAACTAACCGCGATATAACCCAACCCATCCTCCACTGCCGCGCAGATTACTGACCGTGCAGAGAAAGTAAATTTGCCTTTGATCATTTAAGCTTACGGTCTTAGTCCTGTTGCAACAGATCGCGATTTTCCGGATAGCCGAGTGCCCGCCATATCTTAATGTTATGCGCAAAAGCAGGAAATTTGACTTGATGAAACGCGCGAGGTTCTTAATAAACAGCAACAATAAGCACGGTCCTAACACTGGCCCTTGTGAAATAATGCATTAATCATCAATGTGATCAGAAAATGTGTCCCCAAAGCGAATCTTAAGTCACTGATGAATAAGGAAATGTTCGATACATCCAAAGACATGGGTTTCCAATTGCATACGTTTACATCTTTTTGGGAAGGATGTGGGGATCCAATCGGTCGGATGCTTTAGGAAATTTGAGGTAGATGACAGCAGCGCCCGTCTCACTCGGTTATTTCCGTCCAACCGTAACGCGCAATCAGTTGGTTGGTATTTCATGACCGACGCTGACCGAAAGCGTGTTGCTCCGGTGCCGTGATATTAGACCTTTACTGGTAGTCCGTTAGTGCTTCAGCTATGATCGACCCCATCAACTTTGAGAGCACCGGGAAGATAATTACTAGACAATATTTCGCAGGCTCTTAACGGCTACCACCCATGTCCTGCCTCCACATGTTGGTGACCTGTTGTTCATCCAGGCAGCTGCAACAATTGGTTTAATGGCTCAACTTCCCTAGGAGTTATCAACCGTAGCGCCTTCAAGTGAATGTTGTCCACGCTGGGGGTATGCAATGATAGTAGCTACCTCAAGACAGCCGCTGAACTAATGACGGCGGGTTTATATACTAGTGTATGGAGAAATGGGACGTTTATGTAACGCATGCTGGCGTCGTGTCAGAATATTGGAACATATAGGAGCAGCAAAACATTGGCTTCTTCCACGGCAATTTGAGCATATCCATTTGCTGAGATGATTGGGGGACACTACCCTTCACATTCCGCACGCTGTTCACATGTTTTCACAGAAATCTTTTAGCACAAAACCTTCCTGCTCTTCTCAGCTGTTGTACTAGTTTGTCCTCAAGTACAAGTGGGGTACAAAGGTTTCTATGCACTAAATAGTTGCTCTAATTGTTAGGGCTATGGTTCGCTCTGTACACGTACCAAGCTGCGCCGCTTAACGCAATGCTTTTTCGGGTTCTACTCCGAATAAATGCTTATGCTCTAACAGAACCAGACCTGCTTACCGGCGCGGACTTAATCAGATAACTGAACTAGACCGTAAACTCCGTCCAGCCACTAGCAATGGAGTAGTCGTCCAAAAATATCTACGGCGTTTCCAACAGGTTCTGCCAGAATGTAATAGTCTGAATGTTCAAAACAAGTCAATATTTTCCTGTGAATATTCCGCATAACACACGGTCTCAAAGTATATATGTGATCACACAGCATCACGGGGCTCTCCAGCGTCTGTTTGTCGATCAAGAACTCTTCATTCTAGGGCATTAAACCAAGTACGTATAGTATATTTCACGCTGTGAGTAGAGTGGGCCAACTGATATGGCTAAAACGCGGAAGGCTAGCAATTTGCGCTTGCAGGTGGTCTTGAATTGCATGCTGGAGAAACCTGAAATACACATATCGGGAACATATAAGTCACCTGAGATGATAACATGGTCGAATTGCCGATTGAGGACTCACCCAAGGGCTAATGTCAGGTGGGATTCTATCTCTGGAGGGGATTTGGGGGACTGTAAACAACTGGCAAAAGGCAAGTGTCGTTACATCTCAGCCTTTGACTGCACCAGAGTGGGTCTGTGATCATTGTTTCCAGATCGTCCGCCAGCGCGCACCGCTAGCCACTACTGCAGTATAGTAGTGCCCCCACCACCCTTGCTGGGGTGATCGCTTCGCAGAAGCGACATACCGTACATCGCAGCTTCGGCATCGGTAATTTCTGAGTACAACAAAGTTTCCATCATGAATATGAAGTCCAAGTTATAAGATGCTTGACGTAGCCACATTTCGGCAAGCTTCTTCAGGAGACCGTGTACGTTGGTGTATGTACAAAAAATTTTCTCTGTTCCTAGTAGTGAGTCCGGCGACGTATGTTTTTGAGGTTATGTTGTGCCCACCGGTGTGTGTTGGCCACTAATCGTTGTTTGTGTGAGGCGATGACGGACGCATTTGTGACTGAGCCATTGGTGTCGCCATTTCCTCCTTGCTCCTATCTTTCACGTAACCCATGTGGGGTGTTCACCAGTTTCATTGGCAGGTTGAGTGGTGCTATCCAAACTGTTGTCAGGACTTGATCCGACTAAATGGCTCCTCTCGTGTGTACTTAGGGAGCACTGTTTGGTCTAGAGCACTGAATAAAGGCAGCTGCGACCAGAATACCAACACTTCAACAGACTTGATGATAATTGTCTGGATTGAAACACTCATTAAAAACCCTCCGGCCACGTCCTTTGTAATTTCACAATTTGCGTATCCGATAAGCTATATTGCTCTATGTCATTCCGCAGCGGTGGAGATGAAAGGTAATCCACGCAAATTAGATTGGCAAGATGGAATACACCAACAGCGCTGATGGAGCTAAATGGAATGCGTGCATGCACACGTGTGTGCGCAAAGCACTCAGCATCGGGTGCTGGAACGTGCGCACACTACTGAACCGGAACTCCAGTGAGCACCCCGAGTAACGCACTGCACTGGTCGCGATGGAGCTGGCGCGTTACCACATCGATATTACAGCCTTCAGTGAAACCCCGCTCGCTGAGCAAGGTAAGTTGCATAAAGCAGGTGCAGGCCACACATGCTACTGGGGAAGCAACGCCGCCTCAACACGACCTGAACTTGAGGTCGTATTTGCAAGATCCGATCACCTCTATGGCCAGCTCGTGGGTGAACCAGCAGGCATTAGCGCGCGACTGATGACTGTTCACCTACGATTCGGAAGAGGTAAGTTTGCCACTTTATAAACACGTACGGTCTGACCATGTGTTATCCTGAGGACACGCGTCATCAATTCTACACTCAGCTATCCTCCGTGATACGGTGTGTGCCGAGGAGCGACCGACTATTTCTGCTGGGTGATTTCAACGCGCGCGTTGGGCGTGATGCATCGGTGTGGACAGATGTTATCGGTTCGCGTGGCATTGGTTCAGCGAATGCGTACGATGACAGGCTGCTCTCACTGTGTGCCACTCACGGTCTGACGATCATGAACACTCGGTTTGCACTGAGTGCGAGTGATATAGCAACTTGGACGCACCCACGGAGTGGTCACGTTCACCTGCTCGGCTATGTCATCATACGTCAGCGTGACATGCGTGAAGTGCGCATGACACGAGTACTGTGTGGAGCTGAGTGTGGCACTGATCGGAAATTGGTGCGGACCGAACGGTACATATATTACCGTCAATGTACTTATTGCACTCTTGCCGTGAATCGGCGTAAATTTAACATTCCCTCCCTCGGTACTGTGGTGAAACGTTTTGCGCTGGAGAAGGCTATGGCTGTACGCCTGTGTGATGTGGACTGCATGGCCACGGTGGGCGATCTGTGGCACCACATTCGCGACCAGCTGACAACTGCTGCCGAGGAGACCATCGGGCGCGCAAACTGTAAGCGGCCTGCTTGGTTAGATGAGGACAATGCGACGATTGGCGCATTGGTGTCAGAGAATAATGTAGCATTTGCTGCACAGGTGGCAGACCCCAGTGATTTGGGGAAGAATAGCCTGTTTCGGAAAATTCGACTGCAACTGACCCGAGAGCTCCGTCACATTAAAATGCATGGTGGACGGAGAAGGCGAAGCACGTGGTATGCTACGCCGAACCTAACCAACGCAAAGAATTCTTTGGCTCGTTGAAGACTGTGTATGGACCGAGATTGGAGCCGCTAAGGACACTGATCGATGGTAGTTCAGACGCTACTTGCACACAGACGGCAGACATAATGCAGATCTGGCGGAAATACTCTGACTGTCTCTTGAACAATCGTTCAGAGATCGACTGGCCTACAATGAATGGCCTGAAGCAAGACGTTGAGAAGGCGAGTCTGGCGGAGACGCCGACACTGGATGAGACGAAGAGAGCACTTGCTCAGCTGCGAAACGGCAAATGTGCCGGAGCCGCCAGGATCCGCCTGAAGTATTGAAATTCTGCGGACCCGCGTTAATGACTGCGCTGCACCACTTGGTGCAACGCGTATGGATTGAGGAGGAGGTGCCGCCTGAGCTCAAGGATGTCCTTATGCTACCCCTGTACAAGGGCAAAGGTGGCAAGCAATGTTGCACGAATTATCGTGGCATCAACTTGCTGAGTTGTGTGGGCAAGGTGATTGCCCGAATCTTGCTCAGCCGCCTCGTCAGGCAGATTGTGGAACCTAACGTGATGGAAGATCAGTGTGGATTCCGTTCGGGTCTCAGCACTATAGATATGGTTATTGCGGCTCGTCAGTTGCAGGAGAAGTGTAGAGAACGACAGCAGCCGTTGTACCCGCTTTTTATTGATTTCACCAAGGCATTAGATACGGTGAACCGCAAAGCATTGTGGTTGGTCTTGGGTAAGTTTGGTTGCCCGCATAAGTTAGCAACCTTACTTGTATGTCTGCACAGCGGAATGCGGGCTAGGGTGCAGCCAAGTGGAGAAACCTCGGATGACTTGCAATTGTCATTGGTGTGAAGCAAGGCTGTGTGTGACCTTGAGCTAACTTGCGTGAAAATCACTTACTTGTGCATTAGTGGTATTTTCACTGTGGCTCAGCGGCATTTTGTCCCACACCTTTGGATCTATACTCATTCACCGTGCTTTTAGAAGCTCCACCTTGTGATACTGTTTTCTCGAGTGCACTCCAGGGTCTTCTACATCAACCCTGAATTCTCAGTTCCGGGCGGAATTTCGCCGATATTCAAGCGGCAAAATTTGCCTACCTCCAACCATCGGAGACATTGTTTAGTCTCACTCTATAGGCCATTTCAACTGCTTTCAAACGAACTGTCACCCGTCCAAATTCAACATTGTTTGGAGTAGCTACAGGTCTCAAGGCAAATTCACCCGGCGAGATCCATAGGTTTAATCACGAAAATTTTCAATCACACCCTCGTGTAATCTGCCCCAACTTCAAGCTAACACATTCGACTGGCACGTCAGGCTGGACAGCCTGTGAGCACACAATTGCAACGCGAACACTGGGACCTTGCCCACAACTTCGGTAGCAGAATAACCTTTTACCATAGCTTTGGGTCATTCAAATGGTTCGTAATATTTCCTCAACAAGCGCGATGCCCAGTGTGCCACAGTCTAAAGACCTATGTGTATCATGTTCCAAACTTGTTAAGGAAGCATGTTGTGCCGTAACTGTTGCAAAGTTTTCCATACGAGATGCCTCCGACTTAAGCCTAGTCAGGTCAAGTTATTAAACAAACCAGACTCTCTATGGTTCTGCGTGAAATGCATACCTATCCCACTGATACAAAGCGGCTCCTCTCATCTCATAAGTAAGACCAGCTACTAGCCAAGTTTGAGGAAATGGTGACCAACAAAATCGTTACGGTTGGGGTAAGCACAGCGGACTATGCAACCTAATCCTCCCCCGTAAGTGCTGCTCCTATCGTTAGAAGAACTGCTAGTAACACTGTAAGCAACGTGAGACGTAGAGCGCAGAACATCAACTGCTCTTCCAATACCACACGTGGCTCACATTTGACTAATGCGATTTCCAGTTTGATCGGAGTAACTACACGTAAGTCTTCTTGTTGTTTGATGAGAAAAACAAGTGGACCCAACCAAGTTTCGCCCTCTAAAAATCCTCTGCCAGGATGAAGAAGAACGCCAACCTATCCTTAAAAGGACTTCGCGCCTCAAGAGAGAAACCTTCTATGTTCTGAATGATCTCTCCCCGGAGGACCGAGTTCGAATGAAGCAAGCTGTCTGCGAGCTACAAACCCGACGATCAAATGGAGAAACAGATCTACACATAGTGAATTTTCGCGTAGTCAGAAAAAGCTGAGGGACCTCGATGGAGGCCAATCCTCCTTCTTCCAGACCTCAAGCTTAAAGAACGGACTACGGGTAATACTCGCGAATGTGCCCAGTCTCAGAAACAACCTAGCTGAGATTCCAAGCCTTATCTCTAAACAACAATCGAACCTAATGGCGTTCACCGAAACTTGGTTGTCATCTAATATCTCCGACTCGGAGGTTCATGTTTCAGGATATCAGCTACCTCGATGCGATCGCTTTGGTGGGAGGTCTGGAGGCGGAGTAATCCTCTACACAAAGAACTGCCTCAAGGCCCACATTGTCGAAGCCGCTTGTGACAAGGATGATATGTCAGCAATGCTCTGGTGTCGAATTCATGACGGATACCAGTCATTGATGGTCGGAGTGGTCTACAGAACCCCTGAAGAACCTGCCTCATATCTATTACGCTCCATGCGAAACCACAGCAGAGGAACAAACGGTCACCTTACGGGTGACTACAACGTCCCGACATAAGCTTGGACCTTCTTTAGAGTGATATCCCACCTGACTCCATTGAAGTTGATCACCTTGATACCGTTCACGAGTGCAACCTGACAAAACATGACACCAACACGGATGGTCCGTGGCCAGGCATCAAACATTCTTGACCTGGTTCTCACCTCGGCCCCATCTGATGTCTCAGCTTTAACGATCCTCCAACCTCTTTGAGATAGTGATCACTATACAGTCTCCTTTCCGTGGACACGACGCCTCACACTACATGATCAGGGGACAATGCGTCAAAATTTCTGGCGCACTGACCAGCCCAGGACGGCTGCAAGCAACATAGACTGGAGTATTTCGCAATCCTTGGAGCTTGTTGGCGCATTGGAAAGTCTACGATCTACGATGATGCGGCTTAATGAACAGTTTGTTCCAAACTGCAAGAGCAGACCACCATCAAAAGGACCCCCATGGATTGATAGAGAAGTAAGTTTCCTAATGAAAAGACGACGGAAAGTATGGGAACATTACAAGAGCATAGGACTGACATCAAACTACTTAGGGTGCAAAATTGTCAGAAACCTATGTACCCAGAGGAAACGGGACAAAAGATTACAATATGAAAATGGACTGGCCATGGCATCCCAAAAATGTCCCAAGAAACGTTTTGCCTACCTGAAGCGAAATGCCAAAACGGGTAGTGGAATCCCCGCTGCTCAACAACTGTTTGTTTGTACACTACTCTTCTATGGACCAAGTTGAAATTGACCTCGAGGTAGTCACTAAGCTACTCCTCGAACTAGACCCGAACTCCTCCCCAGGCCCGGAAAGATTGAATCCTAGCTTCTTCAAAACGATAGCTAAATACGTCGCCGCCGATCTCTGCCAAGTATTTGGGTAAACCCTCGAAGTCGACTGCCTACCCACAGTCTGGAAAGCAGGTAGGTTCCTGCCCAACTATAAAGGGGGAAACCAACATGACCCAGCCAACTATCGGCCAGTGGGCCTGACATCAGTCGTATGCAAAACCATGGAACGAATAGACAAGTGCGCCTTCCAGCTACCCTGTGTGAGTCTAAACCCCATCTCACCTGCTCAACATGGTTTCCGGAAAGTACGCTTGTGAAAAGTCGATCCTTCAGGGACAAAACGTATATTCTGCAAACAACAGGACCAGGCGAAAACGGAGACAGAGGGCGAGTGAAACATATCGGTATATACAGCTGGTTGGATCCATAATTAACGACCTTTGTTGATGCATAACATTTTTCCTTTGATTCAGTCAAACAAACTCACTCCAATGCGTCCAACTGTTTGCCAATCAGCGTGCATGCGAGAAACCTGTGAACGTCCAATCGGTTGCCGCCTTTGCTTGCGGCAGCCTAACGGCTTCCTTGCTGGGCTGGCACCGCACGTTCGTTCGAGTGTAACTCCCATCACATCCTCCCTTTTTAAGATCGGGAGAGCTA
>OX104068.1:62214716-62249157 GCA_944474145.2 Dicrocoelium dendriticum
CAGCGTGCATGCGAGAAACCTGTGAACGTCCAATCGGTTACCGCCTTTGCTTGCGCCAGCCTAACGGCTTCCTTGCTGGGCTGGCACCGCACGTTCGTTCGAGTGTATACTCCCATCTTTATTTCAGGTGTGGGCCATGAGCTAGGTCCATTGGGGCCACTACAGAAGCGACGACGGGTCCTGCAGAGAATTACGGCGAGCCGGCGCAGCGTTTTGTAGGCACGCTGAATTCGATTTACTAACCGCGTGCTTGCATGCTAAGTCTCTTTGTTTCAGGTGGTGGGTTTACAGTTTGTGCCTTAATGCTTTTCTTTCTCATATAAATGTCTACCAGTACTCCATTCCATTAGCTTGCACACATCGCTTCAGCCAATTGTATTCGATTTCCATCACATTTTTGTGTTCGTGGCATTCCGTGAGCCATACTTCCTGATCTCGTGCACTTAGCTAGGATTTGTTTGTAAACAACTTATTACATATGCTATTTAATTAAGGTTTATATCACCGTTTCCTTATGCATTAATCGAGTTTCTCTTTTTTTCTTTCTCTCTCTCTCTCTCTCTCAAGTGTTTGGCTCTTGTTTGATATCCCCGGTGTGGCTGCGCTTGATGTGCATGTTGACAAGGTGCCTACCTGTCTATTACCCACTACCTCGTCCATACTGGCTCCAGGAGACAGTTGGTCCTTGCTGAAGGGGACAGAGTGCACGGTCCTTGTGGCCGTGTTAGGCTCGAAGAGTGGTTCCATGCAGTCAGTGTAGAGCGGACTACGGTCCATCCACCGCCTTGTGTGCGCTTGATTCCTAAATACAGTGTGCTTGTGTTTGCCTGTGAAGGAGTGTGGGCCGGCTCCGTTGATGAAACGTGGTTCCCATCCACATGCCTCCCGGTCTTATTCCTTCGGGTTTACACTGGAAACGGGGTGTGTGGTTGGAGCTGTGGGTGGTGCAGCGCAAGCCATCCATGGTCCCTCTGTAGGTGCAGGCGTCCTGTGGCTTGCCACAGTGACAGGCAAATCCGAAACCGGATCCCGCCAACCATACTCCCATCACACGCTCATGCATCTCTAACTTACTGATCCCCAGGGAAACTTGGACAGAAGTGCTAGATGCCAAAAGCAGGTTGACGTAATATTCCCTGTCTTCAGTAAAGCCTTTGATAAGGTACCACACGTACAACTGCTACATAAGCTCCAGGGAACGGACCTTACAGAAATCTCTCATGGATCGCCGATTTCTTAAGAGGTAGGACAATGCGCGTACAAGTGAACAAAAACCATCTTTGCTCCAGTGCCTATGACTAGTGACGTTCCCAAGGATCAGTGCTTGGACCAGAGCTGTGCAAACTGCACATTAACGATTTGCCGACTGCACTTCAAACCGACTGCTGGCTCTACGCTGATGACCTTAAGCTATGGTCAACAGTATCCCGCCTTGAGGATGCGGGCGGATAACATGGGGCTCTAGACCAGCAACATAATGGTCCATCAAGTGGGAATTGCCAGTAAACCGAGGTAAATGCGCTGTTCTCCCAATGGGTAGCACTGAACCGTACGGTGCATAACACACTGGTGGGTTTCTCCTCAGGAATACGACTCTCGAGAGAGATCTCGGGGTTATCGTGACTTTTGAGCTTAGAACAACGCAGGACACGTTGAAGAAGGTGGCCACGGGAAGGAGACTGGTGGGTGCCTTAAGAAGATCATTCGCTCAAATGTCTCCTGATTTTTCGACCTTTGCTCCCTTCGTACATCCGTCCAGTCTTAGAACATGGCCTACCAGCTATCCATCGGCTTCCAAAGTTTGAATGCGCTCTGCTTGAAAAGGTTCCGAGCCGCGCATCGAAATCTGATCCAGGGCTTCGTGATCTTCCATACCCCATTTGACTCCAGCAGCTAAATCTGTCCTCCCTCGAGCTCCGCCGTCGTCGTGTTGATCTCATATACACTAGGCGCATCCTCCGAGGGGAACTTAGAAGTGAGTTACAACCATACTTCCGACCCAACAATGGCTGTTCCACATGAGGTCACACATGGAAACTATTTAAGCAAAGAAGACACAGAATTCGCATGGATGGCACTCTATTCACTAGACTGGTGAATGACTGGAATACCCTACCGGAAAATATTGCAGGCGTGCCATCCAAGGAAAGTTTCAAGCGGCTGCTACGCAAACAATCGCTGAGAAAGTTGGAATGTTGCGGCTGTCACTGCAATTGCGACGAATCCTTGCGGAACGTCGCAATGCAACGACAAGCATCAAACCCAGTATGATGCGGAATCGATGGGGCTGACAACTCAATGAATACTACACGTGGCTCAAATTTGACTAATGCGGTTCCCAGTTTGATCAGAGTAATTACACATAAAGCTACTTCAAAACTCCCGACCGAGTGCGTAGAAAAAGTGCAAGCCGGTACTAGGGAAATTTGGGTTAGTGTTGCTTTCAAGGACAGTCGTCATTTAAAATGAACGACTTCCCCAAATGGATCGGATACTGAGGAACGTAGCAGAGTTTTCCTAGTGCAAGCACCACCGATTTTCTGCGTTACATCTCCGAGTATTTCAATCACTAACCACGATATGTCGAAAGGTATAAGGAAACAACTACCTGTACTGAACGTACTGCGCTCCAATTTCCCAGAATCAAAGTCGACATCAACAAGTGGTCGGCAGTTGGATGACGTCAAGCATTGGGATATTATTAGTAACCTAATCGGATTTGTATTAAAATCTGTACACGTAGTGCGTATTACGCGACACAGCAACTCTAAGCATTTCGGAGAACCAAGACATCTGCACATTGTGCTGACCTCCATAACTGAAGTAGAATCAGTACTACTGTCAACAGGTAGTCTCAGAAATGAACACTGCTCCATCCGTATCTTGTCCAGACATTCCATGGGGAGAGCATTATTGAGATAACCGCATCTTAGAGGACTACCGGAAGGAACCTTCAACCAGAACCATACTTCTTCACGGGGTACCTGAAACGGAAGCATGTGATGAGCATGAAATAATAACCTATGATAAAGGACGGTGGTGTTATATTCGTGAAACTTTCTGCTTGGATGACGGGTTAGCGAAATTCGTGTCACGACAGCCTACCTTACCGAAATACAAAGGAAGTGGCCCGAGAGTGTTGAAGGTGGTTTTTCAGTCAAAATATATGCTAGCATGGATGCTAAAAAGCTGGTACATGTTCCGTTGCATGCTATTATCTGAGGTTCGGCTTAAGACAGTCAGCAATAAGCCTCCTAGAGATGGTATGTTACTCAAAGTACCAAACGCGATGGGTTCTATAAAAGAACAATACACCAGTAGTGTGTCGAATGAGCCCATACAATCCGTAGAATATGCTATTGACCAGGCATCCTAAACTGTACGTAGAAGATTAGACAAGGGGCTAACTACGCGGAGGATGAATAAGACGTTAAACCCTTCACCAAATACACACGAAAACACGATTAGTCGCCGACCACTCACTGGCCGGCGAAACTTCACGTATGAATTGTACAACCTCCGAAACATTGCTTAAGTCTGAGAAACGCCCAAGGGCTCCTTAGTAAACTTACCCAACTTTGGCTACGTCAGGTTGCGAATGCATGGGACTTAATTTGTATTACCGAAACTTGGTTACACCAAGTGGTGACTGATGCTGAGGTTGAGATAGTCGGAATGTCCCTCACCCAGAACGACGGCCCCAGCAGAGGAGGTGGGTCCTACTCTACTACCGCAGCGATCTACACTATACAATAGTTGATCATCTGGGAACTTACGTTAGTGACTCACTCTGTTGCCGTCTCCTACTAAGACACAACGACGCATGTCTCGTAGCTGTCGTTTACCGCCCCCCAACGTCCACTCCGGAATTGGATGCCCACTTGATACGTGGGCTGAAAAGAGTAACACGCACTAGGAACAGCCAGATTCTCACCTCCAGGGACTTCAATCTACACGATCTGGAGGTATCGGCATCACCCAGTGAACAGTACAATGCAGACTTGCATGAACTGATCACTATTATTCCCTTGTACAATCATGTCATTACGTCCACTAGATTCAGGACAGCAAACAAACCGTCCATATTGGACCTTGTGCCCAGAAATTTAGAGCTCATGGTTGAAAAGTTATTGTTAGATAGTATAATAAGTCTCAGTGACCATGTATTAGTGACGTTCAGATATGATTTTATGCATAGTATCCATCTGAACACTCGGAACTAGGTCACACAATCACGCACTACCAGGTAGTAAAGAACTCCTCGACGCAGCTGCTTGGGAATTTTCAAATAACAGTCCCTTTGACAATGCTTGGGCAGAGTTCGTTGATAGACTCAGTGACCTCGTCAACAAAACATCACAGACCAAGCCCCTTGGTCCCACAAAAACCCCTTTAATTCTAAGGAACAAGACTCGAAAATGCCTGGCGATAAGGGATGCAGCAAAGTGTAATTACAAGACTAACCCGGACTCAGAGACTTGGGGCAATTTCCTGATCCATCGCAACCATTGCACTGCACTTGTCCGTGAGCACAAAGCAGCTTAGCCAAAACATTCTTGGAGAACAACAAACTGCTGTCTAAGCATGTCAACAATCTTTCTAAGTGAAGCGTGGAATCCTTCCACTTTGCATGACAAGCAATAGAGTACAAAGCGCCGAAGAAGCAGCTAATGCCCTGTGGCTACAATACGCCACAGTTTTCGAACTCGTAGCCTCTACCTTTCCCATAATGTCATGCCCATTCCGGACTCCATTGTTTACACATGTAATTTTCAACACATCAACTGTGGTAAGGAAATTATTGTCACTACGCTATTATGGCTCCCCGGGAGCAGAAAACATCCGCCCGAATGCATTGAAGGCTGCGGCCAACATCTAGCTGAACCACGGACACAGTTCTTCCAAAGTGCTTCGATGAACAACAAGTCCAACTATGTGGAACCGTGGCATTATAACCCCTATTTTTAAAGGCAGTAGCCGTTCAGATCCTGAAAACTATCGCCCAGTGACTCATCCCCCTCTGCTTGCGAAGATGATGGAAGCGGTCTTCGCTGAGGATCAAATGGACTACAGGAAAAATGCAACATCTTGGCGCCGGAGCAGCATGATTTCCGTCAACACCGGTCGTGCACCACCAACCTACTTATTGCACGAGGTAGTTGGACAGAAGTGGCTGATAATGGGGTCGGAGTCGACGTCATCTTGCTGGACTTCTCCAAAGCTTTCGACCGCCTTGATCACCGCATCCTACTTCAACAGGTACAGAGCTACGGAATCGGGGATCCTGTATTTGGTGGGATTAGCAGCTTTCTTCACCAACGGAAGCTTCAAGTACGTGTTAGGGGATCACTCGCTAAGCAGAATGAGGTGGAATGTGGTGTTCCACAACGCTCAGTGCTTGGACCGCGTTTATTCCTGGTGTTTAGCAACGATCTGCAAGAGTTATCTCCTCAGATTTCCTGCTTTTTTCCGATGATGTTAAGATATGGCGAGCGATTAGTAACAAGCCAGATCAGGATCTGCTCCAACTTGACCTAGATTGCATTTACGAATGGTCAAAGAGGAACCTGCTTCAGTTGAACGTAGCTAAGTGCAAGGTGATCCATTTGCATCAACAGCCGGTAAGCGCTTACAAGATTGGAGACCACACCTTGGCGAAGATTTCTCAAGAACGTAACCTGGGTATATTGGTACAGGAAGATCTCGGGTGTTCAAAACAAGCAGAGAAGGCGACGAGAACCGACAATCAACACTTCGGCCTGCTTCGCAGAGCCTTCTGTCGGTTTGAACCCTCAATATTCCCCCAAATACTATACGCCTACGCGCGACCGCATGTGGAATATGCTATTCAGGCGTGGCGGCTGTGCCAGAAATAGGATCACGTTGCTCTCCAGACTCTTCAACAAAGTGCAACCAAGAACGTCAGCGGCCCCTTTCATCTGTCCTAGCAGCTCAGACGGAAATCTCTAAGATTGTACAGCAGTCGATATCGGCTTTTGCGGGGGAAACTCATAATGGTTTACCAGATTCAGAAGAACCCTAACCACATTTGCCGTCCGCTGCTGGAATTGAACCACAACGCTAACCTAAGAGGTCATCCTCTGAAATTGCAAATACAATATAGCCGGCTTGGATGCAATAGAAATTTCTTTTCTCTCCGCGTGTGCCAGCCTTGGAGCGCCCTCCCTAATTATGTCGTCTCTGCTCCCAATCTGGCGATATTTAGAAAAGGTGTTGACGATGCATTGTCTCACTTACATTTCATTTTATGACTTGTTAGCCAGGAGCTACAAAACGCAATCAAACGGTGTCCTAGCAAGCTCCTAAACAATGGATTTATGGATTTATGCTTTTAATACACGATCATCCCCGGTACTCTACCTAAGTGTATGGTGAGTTCACCCAAACGTTTTTCACTTTATCATGCAGTTTATTTTTCGCAATAATTCCCATCAAAAGAGACTCGTTAAGCATTGCTTTTTCACCCGTAATACACCGTTGTTCCAATGTTCCATCATTGTTTCACTAATATTTATCTTCATGCAATAATGTCTTGTGCTTTTGATGCCGCTTGTGCTTACGGTGTTCGTGTGAAGCATCGTATTGATAGTGGGTTGCTGAACCTCCGTCATTTCGGTGCGAGAACTCTATCCTATGAGACAATTATCAGTATGTTGCTGTTTACTGACGACTGTGGGTTGTTTTCACACATCGCGGATGAGTTGCAGCACATGACTAGTGCTCTGGCTTCGACAGCGGCCAAATTCGGGCTCACCATCAACACAAGCAAAACTGTCTGTCTCTTTCAGCCTTCAGCGGAGGTACAAGCTTTAATGTTGCCGAAAAGCAGCATTGGTGCTGAAGTAATAGAAACCACCTCCCGCTTCTGCTACCTTGGGAGTGTGATGTCGACTGACCAGCAGCTACACAGTGACCGCCGTATCTGCGTCTGTAAGGCAGTGGCAGCATTCGGGAAGCTAGAATACCAATTGTGGAACAACCATCAGCTTACCGTTGGCACGAAGCTGATGGTGTACAAATCCATGGGGTTGTCCGTTTTTCTACACGGCAGTGAAACGTGGACCATGTACTTGCGGGATGTGCGGTATCTCGAACGGTTCCATCAACAGTGTTTACGACGGGTTCTGCGCATCAGTTAGTGTGACAGAGTTGCGGGCACGGGGTAGCGTCGAATTGGCATGTATGCAGTGGACTACATACTTTGTTGAGACACCTGAGGTGGCCCGGTCATGTGGGCCATATGTTACCAGACCATAATCAAATTGAGCCTCTCACGTTCTAATCTTGAATGCAGGTCATAGGAATCGAAGGCGGTTGATCGGCGTGCATGGCGCGGTCTGATCACTAGGGCCGTTGCCAAGGTGCAGGAGAATGACCACATACATGCAGAGAAGAAGCGGCAAGTGCAGAAGCAGTAAGCTCCGATTGGTTTTGATCCATCTACAGAGAGCGCATGATGCTGTAGCACATGCGGTCGCTAGTGCCTGAGTAAGGCAGGCCTAGTGGGCCGTGAGCGAAGCCAGTCGAGGAAACCACCGAAGCGACGACGGGTCTTGCTGAGAAGGTAGGCAGAATTGGCGCAGAGTTTGTAGATACGCTGCACTCGATTTATTAACCGCTTGCATGCATGCTGGGTCTTGTAGTGTACCGGAACACATGATGTTTCAGTATTTTGCAACATTGGATTTTACGGTTGTTTTACCCTTCAAAACGTCCACTTCTTTTACTGACTGCACATCCGTTTTCACAAAGCGTTTTGGTGAGTACCTTGCTGCACCGTTCCTCTTTCTGTTTGATTCGCTTCCTATTTTTTAGCCGGAACAATATACCTTGGGTTCAGTCGTCTCCAGCTTTTATAGTGTCCCGTGTTTGACACGTCACTTACGTGTCATTCCTTACCGACTAGTATCCCAAGCTCCACCTAACAATTCCTGACCGCGGTCAACAATACTCCGTCCGCCATTTTGAAGTTTCATGCTGGTGAGCTCGTTCCAGTGATTTTGTTATTCATTACTTGTGATCATATTGTTTTCGCACCCACCACATTTTTATCTGTATTTTTGCAATGGATTATCTAGAGGATTAGCCAACTCCATACGCGGTTAACGCCGTTCAGCCTGTCATGGTCAATTCTGTTTCGTTAGCCCCTCCAGCTTTTTGGGAGAATGATCCTTCGTTGTGGTTTCTGCATCTAAAATCCGTTGTTACATACATATGATTTCTTCTGATTTCGCCATGTGTAATCATCTAATGGCTCGCCTTCCTCAAATTATATCCTCGCAGGTGAGAGACATTATAAGTTATCACCCTCTAGTATTGAAATACAAGACTCTTAAACAGGCTATTATAGAGCAAATCACGCATTCTGACAAGGTCCGGCTGCAGCAACTATCCAGTGATCTGCAACTAGGAGAAAGGATGCCCGCAGCCTTGTTGCGCAAAAAGCAGAACCTCATCGGCACGTCCAACATGGACGTAGAGATCCTCCGCGAGCTGTGGATGCACCGTCTTTCTGAAAGCACTCAGGCTATCTTTGCAGTAGCAAGTGACTTGCCAATCCCAGCATTTGCAGAGTTGGCAGACCGCGTCATGGAACGGCACCAGCCAGAGCGGGAAACCAATGCACCTAAGCAGCTTTGTGCTGGCGCAACCACACCGACGAGCGCGACTAGCCAGCCGTTGGCAATAGACGCAATATCATCGCAGATAGCGTCGTTTCAGCGCCAGCTCAAGGAACTCACTTTAAACCGGAAGCACCGCAACAGCTCTGCATCATCGCCATGTCGCACAAAAAATGATGCCACAGGTTACTGCTTTTACTCCTTGCGTTTCGGTAAGAAAGCACGTAAATGTCTACAGCCATGTAGCTACTCCGCTATAGATAATTCGCCACGTCGGCCTGTAATTGCGACTAACGGTGTCGGCAAAGCCCAAAGTCGTCTCATCTACATTAGGGATTATGATTCCGTGACCCAGTTCTTAGTTGATACCAGGACGGAAGTCAGCGTCATTCCCCATATGCCAAATGAGCCTATCGCTACTTTGTCGACAAGCCAAAGTGCCGCCAATGATACGCCAGTAGCCACCTACGGTCATCGGTCGTTTACCCTATACCTGGGTTTCGGCGCGTGTTCCGCTGGGTATCCACCGTCACTGCAGTTCCCTTTGCCATCATCCGCATGGACTTTCTCAGGCATTTCGACTTCTTGGTCCATGTGAAACGCCAGATGATAGTCGACACTGTAGCTAAACTCAGTGTACATGGCAGCACCGCCGATATCGCATCTATATCCCCGGTATGTGCATTTCCCCAAACCTCCCCAGACTACGCCAACCTACTTTTCCAATATTCCAAGCTCGTCCAGCCAATGAACGCACCTTCGCCCGTGGCAGCCCAAGTCACGCTACACATACGGTCGAATCGCCCACCAGTGTCATGCCGTCCACGCCGACTATCGCCCGAGAAACTCAAGATAGCTAGGGCGGAGTTTGAGCACATGCTTGAACTTGGAATAATCCGCCCTTCCGACAGCTCTTGCTCCTTGCCTCTGCAGACGATCCACAAGAAATCTGGTGACTGGCACCCTTGCGGTGATTACCGTGCACTTAATCCCTTAACCATCCCAGATGGACATTACATCCCACACATGCAGGACCTTACCGCATACCTCACAGGTAAGACAAACTTCAGCAAGATCGATATGGTTCTCGCCTATCACTAGATACGTGTAGCAAAAAAGACATTTCTAAAACAGCCGTTATCACTCCTTTCGGCTTGTTTGAACTTTGAAGAATGCCATTTGTACTGTGAAACGCCACACAAACACTTCCAGGGCTTCATCCACGACGTCACTTGTGGCCTAGAGTTCGCTTATTCCTACCACGTTTATCTTTTGGTGGCCAGTTCATCGGAACAATAGCTTCTCGAGCATCTTCAAACTCTCTTCCAGCGCTTGACCCAACACCGTGTCATACTCGACCTGACTCAGTTCGTACTCGGCAACTCAACGGTAGAATTCCTAGGCCACCTCGTTTCATCGTCTGGTATCGAAGTCCTTCCTGATAAGATCCAGGCAATCAAGGACTTCCCAGCTCCGGCTTCGTTCAAGCATTTCCGTCGATTTTGTGGCTTGGTCAACTACTATCGACGCTTCATTCCGCGCCGTGCTCAGCGCATGCAGCCTCTGACTGACCTACTCAGTGGGAATAAAGCTAGGTTCGCTTTCCCTGACACAGCACAGGCAGCCTTCGACGAGCTCAAGGATGCTATCTCCAACATAGCCCTCCTCGCTCATTCCGAATCGACTGCGTCCCTTTCTATTTTACGGCCCATGTTTCAGACTTCGCGGTTGGAGCCGTCCTCTAACAACACTTTGGTGGGCAATGGCAACCCCTTGGATTCTTCTCCAAGCGTCTGCAGCCAGTGGAATCCCGCTACAGCACGTTTGGCAGAGAACTACTCATCATTTACCTAGCCATTCGTCACTCCTGGCATGCACTCGAAGAACGCGCTTTCACGGTCTACACTGACCACAATCCCCTCATCTTCGCCTTTAACTGCTTGCGACAAATGTTTACCATGGGTAACAAAACAGCTAGACGCTGACGCTCTCTCAAGCGTCAACCTCACCCACCTGTCTTTGCCTATCGTCGACCATGCCGTTACCGCATCGTCTCAGGCTCAAGATAAAGACATATAACACACCGTGCAGTCCACTTCACTGCATGTGCAGCCATACTCTGTGACACATCCACAGGTTGTGCTAGACCCTTCGTGTCCGTCTCATTCACGTGCACAGTCTTCGACGCACTGCACTCATTATCACATCCCGTTATCCGTCCATTTTTGAAACTGGTCACCGAAAGTTCGTTTGGCCACGCGTAAAAAAGATGTTCGTACCTGGGCTCGCGCCTGCCTTCCATACCAGCGCTCCAAACCACATATTCACACCCGCAGTCCTCTTGGTTCATTTCCCGCCTCGGACTCTCAGTTCTCGCATGCACACTTAGACGTAGTGGGTCCATTGCCTCCTTCACGTGGATTCGTATACATTCTTACATGTGAATTTTGAGCGGTTCTCCGAGCTGAGTGATTATTGTGCAGACGTTTCATTGTCTGACTAGGCGACATCACCAGTGCGGCTTCAGGGGCCTGGTTCGCAGTGCCTCGTAAGCGACTTCAATGTCCAAGTACTTATTGATCGAGTTCTGTTTTGAATGCCAGGCTTCAATGAACTCACGTGCTTGCCGGCTTTTAGCCCTTCCGAGGATGGTGGCATGCTCTATGTCGAATTGATGGTCCTCGGCATCCGTATGCACTGACATCAGGGAGTTCTGATCGTGGCGACCAATGGCTAGGCTGTGTTCGTGTAGCCTTGTGCCAAGCTTTCTTCCAGTCTGTCCCACGTAGTATTTGTCGCAGTTCCGGCAGCAGATCTTATAAATCACACCAGTTTCTTCCTCTTTGCTTAGTTTATCTTTCACTTTGAAGAGTTTACTTCGAATTGTTTCCATTGGTTGGTGTGCACCTTTGACTCCAAAAGGCAATAAATGCCTCGCTGCTATTTCACAGATGCCCTTGCTATAGGGCAGTGTTGTTCTCTTTTCAGCTGTTGCATTTGTCATGATGTGTCGAACAACCTTTCGTGATGCGAGGCAGCGTAGAATGAAGCCGTTCGGGTACGAGTTTCGCTTGAGCAGATTGAAGAGATGGTCTTCTTCTGCCCGTCTCAGCTGCGGTGTGCTACAATGGGTTTGTGCTCGTTTGAAAGGGTTTGCACGCAGCTGCGTTTGTGGGCTGCCGGATGATTGCCGCCGTAGTTGCTGATCTGGTCCGTATGCGTAGATTTTCGGTAGGCTGTGGTTTCCAATCGTTCGGCACCAGTCCGTCGTATGGGAACATCTAATACTGGTAACTGATCGTGGTTCTCCTCCTACCTGCTGAATTGGATGCCATCGAACACACTGCTGATTAGTTCGTGTGTTTCCTCCAATTTGGAATGTTTAAGGATAACGAAGGTGTCGTCTACGTATCTTACCCAAAGTTTTGGTCTGGCAATCGAAATGCTATTTGGTCCAACGCCTGCATCACTGCCTCCGTTACGAGACCAGCTATCGACGATCTCATTGGGGTACCTCATCTCTTCGCAAATTTGGCCATTGAAAGTGAAATGTGTTGTTGGCCAGAATTCCAATAAGTCCATCAGCTTTTTGGGGTCTAGTTTACTGCTTGCATCCGACGACATGTGCTCCTCTAACAGGCGCGTAATTGTTTGTTTCTCCAAGCCAATGTCGGCTGAGGTGAATAAGGCGGTAACATCGAAACAGACCATTATTTCGTCTCGTTCATTGGTTGCGGTTTTAAGTTTCCCAAGGAACTGTTCTGCTGAGTTGATCGAGTGTTCCGATCCCGCGATTAGGTGTTTTAGCCGTCTCCAGAGCTCCTTTGCAAGCAAAGTGCTTTGGTTCCCCGTGCAACGATACGATGGGGCGAAGCGGCACTCCACTCTTGTGTACTTTAGGTAAGCCATAGAACCGTGGTAGTACCGAGTCTTGTACTCGTATCATCTTGTGTTCCAATTTTGTGATTTTCCCCATTTATTCTAGTTTTCGCAGAGTGCGTCTGATGTTGCCTTCTAAGCGTTTTGTCGGGTCTTCGTTTATAGGCTGGTATGTGTTGTTATTAATGAGTAGGTGTTGTGCTTTCATCATGTAATCAGATTTGTCCATTATAATAGTAAGGCGTCCTTTGTCGGCCGGCAGTATAACTATGCTCTTATCTTTCTTGAGGTTCTCCATAGCTTTCCGTTCAGCGGCGTTGTATATGTTGGTTTCAACTTTTTGGCTGAGAGTCGGGATAATTCTGTCTGACCTCTTGTTGTGCTTCAGACGTGATGTCGTACGATTATAACGTCGATTCTAGTGCAGCGAGGAAGTCGATAGGATTGGGGTTCTTAACATTGAGTTGCATACCTCGGACAATGACTGCTTTTTCCGTGCCTGTTAATCTTCTTTTGGATATGTTTGCAATCCAAGCATCGCCTTCCTTCGGCGGTTTCTTTTGCGAGATCGAATTCAGCTTCTCCTCAAGTCTCCGTTTTGTGTTTACCTTTGTCTTGTGTGTTTTGACGGCTATCGCTTTTTCCAATTATGCAGTCAATTGTGATCCTAGTATGAACAAGCAAATTGCCTTCTGTTCGTTAATCACCATTTGGTATTTACGCTTTCGACTGTGTGCATCTGTAATCAACAGGCGCATCATTCTTCGCCCATGTTGTTCCGTTATCTTCCAAGCCAAAGGATGGTTGATCGGAGGACGGTAGTGCAGACTCAGGTCAGGTCAGGTCAGGTCAAGTCAAACAGACGATAGAGGCTTCCGCCTAACGAGGGTCCAGTTCTTGTGCCAGTAAGTGAAGCAGCCCCCGGCACTTCGACGTTGGATTGTCTCTTCTTGCTTCTGCAATGGAATAAAGCAAGAACAAGAGCAAGCTTTGCACTTTCATATGTCAGCATCAAAATACACTACATATTCCAGTACAACTACCATCTCATTGGAAAAAGGATGGACCAACAAACGTCTAAGCCCCTTTTGAAGACTTCTACGATCTCAGGCTCCACTAAATCAGAAGGAACTTTATTCCAGAAGTTAACTACTCGGTTCGTAAAAATTTGTGCCCTGATGTCCAAACGAGGTCTATGATGTTTGAGCTTCAGGCGATGCCCGCTCAGATGGTCTGACATAGCCAACTCAAACAGATGGGTGGAACTAATACCACTAAGTACCTTAATGATCTTAAACGTCTCTAGCAACCCCCCTTAACCTACGCCGTTCCAAGGAAAATAATCCTTAGCTACGGCGGCAAAACCTGCCTTCGCAAGCATTCGTGGAAATAGAGCTGCTCGTCAGTGAATGATTGCCGACTGGCAAATGTCTCTCATCGGCGAGCAAATTTTAGCGCGTCGCGCCCAAATTGATTTGAAATAAATGAGAATATCCGCAGCTCGGGTTGTGGATGCGGCTTTTGAGCTGTTCTCCGAACTGAGTGATTATTGTGCAGACGTTTCGTTGTCTGACTAGGCAACATCACCAGTGCGGCTTCAAGGGGCCTGGTTCGCAGTGCCTCGTAAGCGACTTCAATGTCCAAGTACTTATTGATCGAGTTCTGTTTTGGATGCCAGGCTTCAATGAACTCACGTGCTTGCCGCCAGAAAGCACCGGTAGATCAGCAGATACAGATGAATTGTCAATGTCCATACAAGTGCTGTAAATCTGACGAAAGTTTTGGACGTACCCACTCCAGCAATAACTGATCGCGATGTGATCAATCTGCGTCCATAGCTGATGGGCGCCATGTCACCTTCCGATGAGTGCTGTGCCGGAAGTTAATGTTCGCAAGAAGTAAGCGGCCATTTTCACACAAATAAAGTAACCGCTCACCGTTATCATTACGCGAGTCTATGCCATGTTGACGGCTTAGGTGAGGCTTATCAGAGGACAATTTTCGACTCGGGCGTTTAGATCCCCAGCAAGTACCAAACTATTTGTGCTTCTACTGTAACGAAGGAGATCGTGAAGTTGGTGATAGAAATCATCTTTCACGGAACCAGTGCTGCAGTTTGTGGGGGAGTAGCCTGCAATGACAAACAGACACCGTTAGGCCCCGCGCGAGTTTGAAGCCTGCCATGAGCCAGCCAATCTAACGGCACACATCCAGTTGTTGACTAGGATCCAATCGATCAGGACAACTTCAGTGCTGAGACTCAAAGCAATGCCCACGTTAGCTTGACTGGCACTTGAAGCTGCCTCATCTTCAGGCAAGCGCAATGAGAATGTGCCGCCTGTGTCGCATAATGGGGATCGCGGGGTAAGCACAGAGCTCGAATTTTGCAGGCTGGTTTCCGATAACCAACAAATATCGATTGATAGATTCACGTTTCCGGGCAAGTACTGCATGTTTACCAGTAAGTAGCAGAGTGCGCAAGTAAAGGCATGCCAGTCTTAGCGAGTATCAAGGACTGCAGAGGACAACGGCTGAGCTGACGCCCTCTTGGCTGAACATGGACTTGTCGACTTGAGTGGAGCGATCCTCTGCAATAGTGTTTGAGTGAAAACTTAAAGACAAGCGACTATTGAAGCAAGATAGGGGAGGAACAAGGATTGGGAATTGAAAAAAATGGGAAATGAAGTTTGAACGTGATGCTAAGGGTGAAAAAGCGCAAACGGAGGAATAAGAAGACGGGAAGGCCTGAGCAGTAACATCCAAACCCCTATCCAACCTGCTTGATGCAGCAGCTAGGGCGCCGTTTATTATCCTCTGCGAAGGCCGGAGAATCATGAGTTCGTTAGACCATTAGAATATTGTCTGAAAGCTCTACCACTTTGGCGACCGAGTCAAGACGGGTAAGGCTTGGCAAAACCGTTAATGACTGGTTGTAGGGTCATTTTGTAGCCGTTGTTGGCCAAGGATAACTTCAAGGAAAATCACGGTCTTAGTTAAGATGGCGCGTCTCACTTAAATCAAACATGCATGACCCACATATATATCTATACGCACCTCCTGTTTTACGCACATTCTTCTACATTCCTTATCCAAATACATTGCTAGCCATTGAATAAACGTCTAATTGACCAAGACGATTATCAATCTCAAGTAGAAACCAGGCCAGCCAGTTAGGAATCAATGCACCGCACAAGTGACATATTGGTCGGCCTTGGAGCATCCAGGTTTGTGGTGCATTTGTCAGAGCAGCTCACAAACTACATAGCACAACCCCAATCCGGAAAAGCGTCCGAGGCGTTTCACACTATTTTCTTTTGGTGAAAACATCTAAAATGGAATGTCGGGATTACGGTACCAACTCTTGTTTTCCTTCAACATCGAAGCTAATCTCTACCAACCGGAATCTCATGCTGCAACCCACCGTAAATGCGGTGGCCACCGACTATCTGAAAATGGTAGAAAGCGGGTTTATTTTGAGTTACGCGTTTACAACAGTTAGATGTACAACAGTGTGCTGCCACACATGGAATAAAGTATGCCAGCAGATTGACCAACTTGTAAAAACTTTTCAAGCAATTGACGGCACAAATCACGTTTGTATCTCACCATTGTGTAGTCAATTTCTGGAATGTATTATAGGGTGTTTTCCCCGCACTGAGCATGGTACATGGATTGTCTGATTTTAGGACTGCGCTCTTACCTTTCACTATGAAATTCCCGCAGGTGCTTCCACTAGGAAGTGATTAACTTTTGGTGTTCATTGGAGTTTATCGGAGTGGTTGAAGAGGATCCTGTGTTAGTTCCCTCACTTCCTATACAAAACAGGGATTGTGCGGATTCTTGCGAAAAGTCGTTTCACTGGGAACCATCATGATCGTAGCGGAAACAAAACGATCTTTGATTACTCAGCAGATAGAAGTTCAACAGTCGTTTAAACTTCCTCACACTGTACGCTGACGACTGGCTTAGGTAAATTGTTCCAGTCCATCACTGGGAGGGTGGACAAGGTAACACCTGGATTGACTCGGAACCTCTTCGGTTTAAACAGTTTCCAGAAGTAACCCTGTGCTGAAGTACCAACTCCGAGTTGAAAGAGCTCCTTCAGATCATTTCCCATCAACCCACGCAGTATGCGTCGGGTGTATATAGGATCATTACGACGACGATAATCTAATGAAAATATGTTCAGTGTTCGTAGTCGTTGGGTGTAAGACAAATTCCGGATTGCTGAGATAGATTTCGATCCACAATGTTGGACCCTCTTTATGGGAACACGTTCAGTCTTTATAAGAGGAAAAACCCACTGGTGAACCGTATGCAAGTATAGGGTGCATCTAGGAAGAAAATTGAAGTCTGAAGACCTTAGGAGTCATGAAGGAAACAAAGAACAAAAGGATAAAAGCAAGAGCTTGACACGTCCCGTAGAATGTCGGTCATGTACCGAACGTCGGCCGAGATAAATACTTTGATAATTAACATCCGTGTAAAATTAAAAAGTCGAGCATAAGCGTTCAGAAATACACTGGAGTGAAGTGGTCGTTGATATAAGGCGTGAGTAAAGTCAAATATGGTCGCTCACTTGGGTCCAGTTGATACATAAACCCTGCAGCAAATTATGCTTGGCGTAATCCACAATAGAGGACTTTAGATAACAAAATGCTGGGAGCTAAGAGCAACGTCTACTCTTTTTTGAAAACCGCCAAGGTAGGGGGATACAACTGAGTCTGCGAGTGTGTTCCGGGATTGCCAAACCCGAAGGGAAAAGTAATTACGTCGACACTCTAGACGGCTATATTGTTCCTTCAATTTTAAGCAGTTACCCCTGTGCTGCGCGTTGTGGCTAAGTTTCAGCAAATGGCGGTATACGTGGTTGGGATCACTCAATATCGGATACGCTAATATGTGATCGTCGCGCAGCATTCGATAACGTCCGCTGAAAATTCCCAGCAACTTCAGGCTTCGGTGGTAAGAGTGATAGCGCAGGTCCTTTACATTCTTTGTTGCCCTTCGTTTTGGTGCCTCTAACGCCCCTAGGTCGCGCTTCAACCAAGGTTGCTAAGCTTGGATAGCGTATTCAACATGCGGGCGTACGTAGGAATTGTGCATGACTGGAAAGATTGATGGGTCAAATCTCCCGAATGCCCTTCGCAGCATTCCGACGTGCTGGTTGCCACTTTTCGCAGCTACCTCAGACTGTTTTGAACAGTTGAGCTCGCTCTGTATGATCACACCAAGGTCACGTTCCTGGGAGCTGGTTTGCAATCTGTTTGTCCCAAGCAAATATGTATGGCTATGCCCATGGCGTAATTGCACAACGCCACATTTGTCTACATTGAATGGTAGGGCGTTCTGAACTGACCAGTTTGACACCGTGTTAGGATCGCACTGGAGCCGTTCGTGGTCGTCCGGTCCTCTGATCCTTCGCCATATCTTGATATCATTAACGATAAATAGGAAATGGGAAGCAATTGATCTCGCCAAATCGTTAATGGACACCAAGATTAGACGAAGTCCACGAACCGAGCTTTGTGATACACCACACACCACACCACAATGATTCTCGGACTCTCACCTTTAGCCATCGTTCGTGTCAAAAATTGCTAATCCAACTCAGGATTTGGTCGCCAATGCCGTTGTTCCGAAGCTTTGGAAGAAGAATTCGATGATCTAAGCGATCAAACGCCTTTGAGAAGTCCAGGTAGAAGACATCACCTCCTGTTCCATCATCAACAGCTCCAGTCTGGCTATTACGTGAAATTAATAAGTTAGTATTACATGAACGCTTTGACGGAAGCCATGTTGATTTTGGGCTATTAAGCTGTAGCTTTCCAGATACTGCATTAACGCATCTGCGATGATTGATTCCATAACTTTGAATAGTTCGGGAAGTAGTGTTATTGGACGGTAGTTGGTGGGGTCAGTGCGGCTATCTCCTTTATGGATAAGAGTGATTATCCCTCGAGTCCATATTAGTGGAATATGGTTCTCTTCTAGACATCGATGGTAGAAAACAGCCAGTGGTTCTGCTATATCACTAGCTACCGACTGTAGAGCCTTTGGTCAGATGTTATCGACTCCAGGAGAACGGTGGATACACAAGGATAACAACTTATTCAACACTGCTTCCGCAGTAAAAGTGATGTTGTCTAAACCCGATGGTGAAGTAATAGAAAAGAGCAGAATATTTGGGTTTGTTACTTGCTGGAAAGTTTGAGAGTAATGCAACCGTGGAAGTTTGGATGCTTCCATTCCTGATCGCGGGCAGCCATCAGCATTGACTAGTGCTGGAATCCCCCGCTTCACCTTTCGAAGGCCGTTAACGTGCCTGTACAGAAGTTTGCGGTTGGTGCAGAATGGCTTCATTAACTCCTGCTGATGCGTCAACTTGTCCTCGCGAATCGAACTCACACAGAAGTTAGGATGTGTCACGTATGGAGTCCAGGTTTCGGCATTTGAGCAGTCCTTGTGAGCTCGCCATGCCAAATCCCTACGGGACATACATTTACGTGTGGTGCTCCTCAGAAATGACTTATGCGTGTTTTGGGGTTGGAAGAACTTCTGTTCTGATACGTTCGTTACCAGTGTGCTAAACGTCCTTGTAAAGGCTTCCCAGGCAACATCTGGGGGCATTCGGTTAAGAAAGTATTTGTTGTATCCTTAACAAGCGTGGATAACACATTATAGTGCGTGACAGTATGCAGGTTCTCATCCTCGAATTCAGGATACTTGACAGTTGGGCGAGAAAGCTGATTGCCAACGCTCACGTGTTCTCCACAAATCGGGCTTGCGGCAGACCCTGCAAGCGTGTTGCCAGAGCCAAGCCGAAAGCTGTTGAAATCGTGCATCAGACAGCATGCGTCTTGTCATGGTCTGACCGAAAGCTGATGAAGTCGCGCGTCAGACATTACGTGCGTTGCCATGCCGGAGGGGAGGAGGATGAAGGCTAGCATGTCCGAGCGAGACGGTGAACTGGCCAGACGGAGAACACAATCAAATGTGGAGCGTGGGCTTACCGCCAAATCCGCCAGGCGATGTTTAGAGGATAGATAGATAGGTAGATAGATAGATAGATAGATAGATAGATAGATAGATAGATAGATAGATAGATAGATAGATAGATAGATAGATAGATATGAGCGTCCCCGGTCCTAACACAACTCGGGTTGGCTGAGCCTTCTTCTGTCTTCCTTCTTGTCGGGTTTGCCAAGGCGTCAAACAGAGCAGGCGCAGATTTACCAGCAGGCGTGACTCAACCGGTCTATGCGAGTACAGCTTTATAACAGTGCTCCGCATAGCATATATAATCAAATAGTAGAGTAATATGGTCACTATAACCCAGTACTGTGCTTGTAACTAATCCGTCAACCACGAGTCCTTCGTTAATGAGCACAAGGTCCAGTATCTATGGCTTGTTAGCCGTTCGAAATCTGGTGGGATAGGTAGGGTACTTTTACAGAGGGTGGCTAGCAATTACCTCTTGCAAGCAGGCTTTAAACTGCGTACCGTCGGTTGCTACCGTTTCTATGTCGAGCACGTTAAAATCTCCAGCGAAAAGAATGTGGGTGTGGGACTTGTTCAAAGCAAAGTGAAAGACTTTCTTTAATTCGGAGTCCATTTCTGATGTTGAGTTTGGTGGGCAGTAAATCACGGCTAGTAAACATGTGTCCTTGTTTCGCATCCATAGGCGGAACCAAAGGGAATCAGGAGCTCGGATTTCCGGGTAATTGATAACTTCACATCGGAGATTTGGATCAAGATAAGTAATCCCACCACCACCCCTTCCGGTTCTATCGTTTCGAAACAGCAACATACCGGGTAAATTGATCTCGGAATCCGTTATTTCAAGGTTTAAACAGGTCTGTGTAATCATGACGAGGTCGCACGGTTGTGAGGCATAGAGTTCTTTAAGTTCGGCTAAATTACTTAGAAGGCCTTGAGCGTTTGTGTAAATACAAGATAGGGTTTTTGTTGTTAGGAGTGCCTTGATGGATGTCAACTTTGTGTTAGTTTTTAAGTTGGCCGTTTGGTGGCCGGATATTAATCGTTTTTTGGCTTATAAATTTCAGTCAAGTTGCATGGAATTATTGAGCGTTCCTGAACAGACGTTTCTTTTGTGCTGTGCTCTGCCTGTTGTGTCCGTCTCCCCGCAGGACTGTGCAGATAAAAATTTTGTAGCGTTTGCAAGTTCTATCAAACTGCTTCCGACTTTTGGCCTTCCGCGTGCTACCTTTAGCCGGATCTCTGTTGACAACCTGGCTCGATACTTTCTATCTAACAGATCTTGCATAAGTCCCTCGGAGTGTTATATTACTTTCATTAGTCTTGGACCGCAGCCCTTGTAGTTAAGTGATGACGGAACTCTGGTCAAGGATTTAGCAATAACATTGTCAACAGAGAGTGCTTCGCGGATGTAGCACCACTGCTCTCGGTCATGTGTTTGTGCATCTTGATCATAAAAATGCAGAAGCTCAGGAACACTGTGAACAAATAGTGTTTTCTTGCTATCCCTATTAGGAATGCCGCGTTGGTCATGTGCTTCTTTTGGACGACCTTTTCAAGGTAGATCAAGTAATATGCGCAGTCCGTCCGGTGAGTTGCGAATACGAACTGCTGAGAGCAGGACAGCCTCTGTCTCATCTACTGAGTTTAGTGTTACTCGAAGAATTCGAGGTTCACCAGAGTGCACTGAGGTCGGGTGACACGCTACGTGTTGTAGCATAACAGGCTCAACCTGAATACTAATTGTACCGCAGATGGAACTCCACTGGTTGCGATCGTCTTGTAACTTGGCTTTTATTGTGCCAGATTTGGACTCGGGAACATTGGTGCACACGAGAGTTAACGCAGCGTGTTTTTGTCTAGCGAGTGTTGGCTTTCTAGTTTTTGCCGACAAGTTGGGCTGTGTAGAGGGCATCACTGGATTCGAGGGTGAAAGCTGCGTTGCTCTACGTGTGCTCGGTATAAAAGATGGACCTACGTGTGTCGCTCCCAGTGTGTTTGTCCAGGCAATCGATGCGTACATGACCTGCTTGTTATCGGCACCTGATTGCCTTCGGCTCTGAGCTGTCGGTGTCATGTCTGAATCTCCAGGTGAAACGTCCATGATTGGATAAGTGGAAGCAGACATGTTTGATGCTTGTCCACTTGTGAGAGTGAGGTGACCCAATGGATTTAGGGACACAGACGCTGCAGTGCGCTTGGAGCGTCTAGCTCTTTTCTTCGGCTGGTTGAGATATTAGCTTGCCCATATTTACCTCCCTGGGATCGATCTTGGTATTTAAAAAAGGGCGGTTAGCTCAATTATCCTATCGCACTTTTTCTTGAGCAAAGGTTAACAGTTGACAACTGGAATGACTTGACATGTTGGACAAAGCCAAATAGTGTCAGCAACTTTGTTTGTCTGTCTCACTTCTTGGACAAATTTGCTTACACATTGCGGACAGTAAGACCTAATGCAGCTAGAACAGGTTATTCCGATCTTAAGGAATTTACTGCAATCGTCTGCGTAACATAGGCGACGTCGAACCATTGGAATAATTCTACTGATATATGTGGTCATGGTCATTAATGGGGCAGAGAACTAGGAATGACCGCAGATGGTGGTGATGTGGTAAAAAGATTCCACAATAACAAGATGGAATGGAGCAACCGGATGTACACTACAACAAGGGTAACAAAAGGACAGAGATACTGACACACCGTGTATAACTTCGCTTCACTTTTCGTTACGTGGCAATCGGCGCTTTTTTGAGGTCATGCGGGTCAGACTTGTCGCGTCCAGATAAGTCACACGTTTCTTAGAGAAGACAGGCGACATGCGTACTATCGACCCAGCAGGTAAGTGGATAAGCAGCGATGCAGCGTAAGATTGAGGTAAAGCAAGGTAACTTGGAAAATAGTGTCTAATGACGATAGTGGTTGTTCCAAGGGCGGACCAACTTGACAACTATCGCTTTGTATAACGATTAGAAGGAATGGTAGTCATCACCATCCTCATCATCAACGGCAGTACATCAGCGATTTGAACTGATGCTTCACCGCCAAACAACCATGAGGACCTATGAAATAAAGAATAAGAAGAGGGAGAGAAGGGAGACTTACTTGGAAACCTTAATGCCTTAAGCAAACATTCAGGGTCATGGCGCCTACACCTTGTGTAGACAACATACTGTCACAAACAGCTGGCTATCGTGCAAAGATAAGGCGGCATCGGCGAGACAGCTTCCTTGCGGCTTTCACTGCCACGTGTCATAATCAGCCATTACCCCGCAGATAACTCAGCACCAAACACACTTTAAACAGACAATCCGATTAGTAGATGGCAGCAGACGCGCCACTGATGTCGGTTGCGAGCAATATCCTGTAAAGTCTCGAGCCAAGCACAAGGCGAGTCACGTGGACTCCAACCCGGAAGGCGAGACGGACCAACGGCACCCAGTTTGATCGTCAGTGAATTCATTTCCCTCTGCCAACTCAACTTCTGTCCACCTCGAGCCTTGCGCCATCCTACACCTGGTAGACTGAACAAGGCCCTCCTAGGTAAGCGGTGGCCGGGCATGCGTCGCACGTGCCCGAGCCAACGCAACTTATTCAGTGCTATTTGTTCTAGGGAGCTAGCATGATTATCACCATCTACTACTCGCCTACGCACATTATCGTTGCGACACCATCCGACACCAGCAATGCTTCGCAAACAACGGTGATCAAAGACTTGAAGGCGCGTCAGATCTTCAGACCGAAGGGGCCAAGTCTCACTACCATACAGCAGAACAGCCCTCACTGTGGCCTTGTATACTCGGCGCTTCAGAAGGAGGGAAACTCCCTTCTGTCGCCAAAGATGACGCAGGTGCAAGAAGGCAGCTCTGGCCTTTACAATGCGTGAGCTCACGTCAGTTTCTATGCGCCCATCATTGCTGAAGCGGCTGCCAAGATAAGTGAATTGATCAACCACCACGAGTTCCTCGTTAGCAAGCGTCAAGGGGTCATCAAGTGGCTGGTGGTCCTGCAGCAACACTTTGCACTTTGAAGGTGCGAAGTGCATACCAAATAATGGGACCACTCTGGATAGGCTATTCAGGGTTGATTGAACGGCCTCAACATTGTCGAAAAGCAAGATGATATAGTCCGCATAATCTAGATCAACTAACCTTTCACCAGGCAGCACTTCAACGCCTACATCTTGAGATTCCGCAAGGGAACACTCCATGATAGAATCCACGACGAAATTGAACAAAAACGGGGAAATCGGACAACCCTGAAGAACGCCACTTATAGTCGAAAAGCTATCCGATATCACACCAAAGACCCTGACCCGGCCTGTAGTGTTCGAGTATAAAGCATGAAGGATGTTCACATATTTCGTGGGAACACCTTTCCGCGCAAGTATTTCGAACTGAATCGATCGATAGACTGAATGGAACGCACTCTTGAAATCGAGGAACACAGCTATTGTCGGTCTGCGGTACGAGTGGCGCTGCTCTAGCATCTGCCGCAAAGTGAATATACGGTCTATACAGCCACGTCCTGGGCGAAAACCGGCCTGCTCTTCCCTAATCCGAGATTCCCGTTCCGCAGGGAGGCGACGAACAATAATCGAGGCCAGTAATTTTGTCACAACTGGCTTTAGGCTAATACCCCTGTGGTTCGCAAGTCTGTGCGACTGCCCTTTTTTGTATATTGCCACTATAATCGATTCGCTCCAATTAGCCGGCACACTCTCTTCGTTCCAGATACGTTCGAATAGAGAGGTCAGTGCCCTTCAGAGGACTTCACCTCCATCCTTAAATAGTGCAGGTGGGAGGGAATCCGGGCCAGCGGCACGAAAACGATTGAGGGCTGTGATCGCGTTTCGGACCTCGGCCTCCGACGGAGGCTCTAAACTAACCTTCCATGGCACGTCCTGCATCACCTGAGTAGGAAGAGGTCCGGGAGCAGGGGGCCAGCTGAACTGCTCTTGAAAGTGTTCAGCCCAACGAGCCATACGGCGCTCCTTATTGTGTATCAGCGCACCCGCGCTGTCTCTGATTGTCTCACTGACGCCTGGTTTTCTGGGACCAGTGGTGCGGATTATGTGAAAGAGCTTCCGGTAATTGCCTACTGCTCCTGCCTCCTCCATTTCTTGAGCCCGACTGGTCCACCAGGCTTCCTTGTCAGCACGTAGGCTCCGCTTTAGTGCACGCCTAATAGCCCGTCTGGTCACATTGTGTTCAGAACCAGCCGGAAGGTGTCTTCTGGCTTCCAGCAGGTTCACGGACCTCTCGGATATCCAGTGACTGGTGCGGTGACGATTGATATTGCCACAAACAGATGCTCCTGCGCCATGCATGGCAGCCGAGATCCTATTCCACTGAAGTTCAGTGTCATTAAGACAAGCCAGCGGGAGTTCGCTATGCAGTGCTTCTTGATAGGCTTGCCTGACCGAGGGCTGGGACAATTTCTCCGTTTCCAATCGGCGGAGACGCTTTGTGCACCCTCCGGTAAAGTTCATGGAGAAACCACAGCGTACCAAGGCATGATCAGAGTCGACACAGGTACTCCAGTACGAGCGGCAGTCCAGAATGGAACCGCGCCACCTGTAACTTATGGCTATGTGGTCAATTTGGGTCCATCGCTGGCCAGCTACAGTTGGACGCCAAGTGGTACTTCGGCGCCCACTGTGTCTAAAAGCAGTGCTAGTAAGAAACAACTGGTGCTCCGCACACAATTGCAGCAGACGCTCGCCGTTGTCAGTCCGTTCGGAGTTAAGTCCATACTTTCCACCCAGCTGAGCTGCTGAAGAGCTCAGACGCCCTGCTTGTGCGTTCATATTCCCTGCAAGTACTATAATGTCTGAACTAGTAGCACTGCGTAGTAGCGCGTTCAGTTCGTCATAGAATGTGTCCTTGACAACATCTGAACTGCAGTCGGTGGGAGCATAAACGGAAAGCACAAACAAACAGCGTTTTGTTTTACTTCGCGAATGCACCTTAGCTGATATCATCAAACGGGCTGCGCATAAACGGCTGTTCACCGGAATCCAATCAAGCAACGATGACTCGGCCTTGGAGCTGAGAATGCTACCTACACCAGCTTGACCCGTGAGTGCTGCAGCGGCGTCTCCGGATGCGTGCAACCAATAACGAGAAGATAAGCCGGGTGCAGTCAATTCAATAACCCCGTTAGGGTCATTAATCCTAGTTTCAGACACACAACACAAATCAACACCCAGTGTGTCCAAGGTGCCTGCGAGTGCAGCTTGCTGACCTGTTTGTCTTAGAGTGCGGACGTTGAATGTCGCCATGGAAGCGGGACAGTGTGGCCTTATGAGGGACTTTTGCCGATAGGCGTCCGATAGGTGCTGTGAGATGGTGGCTGCGGATGGTACTACTCCAGTAGCACTTCGGTTGCTCTTAACTAAGCTGGGAATTATAGAAGGAAGGTTAGTAATGGTGGTCGGGATGGGAGTAAGAGAAAAAGGTGGAAAAGAAAGAAGGGAGGCGCCAGCAGTAGCATGTTTTCGCTTATCCGCCCTGCTGTATGCAGCAGATAAGGCGACCCTTGATAATCTGCGCGATGGCCGATGCAGGATGAAGCTTATGTTTGAAGAAAATGTCATGGTTGTGTGTGGGCTGGGATACTGCCAGGGCGCCCAGACCTAGACAGGAGGACGATTAGGGTCCTCATCCAAAGCCTTTGGCTCAAAAGCCTGTCCGCAAGGCAGTGGGGTGGCAGTGATTTAGTTTTACGGAAATGGACGTCATCCCATTTCAAACCCCCAACCTGGAGGACCAGGAGACTGAGTTTGTCTGACCTCTCACCATTGATCAACCTGGCAGGAGTAGCTCTCAAGATGCTCGGAGACATCACCCAGTGTAGCTCAATGGGTCGATGAGGTACGCAAACCGTCGCACCACGTTAAGGTCCAGTCTCATTGCGACGGAGAAGGAATGGTAGTAAGATGTTCGGGTGAATCTCAGAGATTTTTCAAAGAGAATACCACAAGAGTATTTGTGCAACGTGAGGAAAAATAAATTCTTCGATAAGCTTCAAGCATGATTGAGTTCGAAATTGCAAAAGCACTGTTTGATGGTGCTCCGAGAATAACAGATCCGAAAGACGAACCGTGATAGGAGGAGCTCGAGGAGCCAAATCGTATGAGAGCACGTAGGTCTGTGTGAGCATAAATCCTAAGAATTAAAGGCGAATAATGTAGGAGGACACTTTTTGCGACCGCTGGGTAGACGGCATACAGAAACATCATATTAGCAGCCGTTACCCACCTCAAGATGTCCTGGGTTGTGCGCAAACCAGCAAACATATGTGCACCAAGGTCCTTCACACAAGCAGCATTCCTGAGCAAGAAACCAGCAAGGTGCTAAACCCCAAAAGGGGAACGGAGTACCGTTAGGGAGGACAGAGCAGTAATCATAATTGGTGAGCGATTGCCACACCAATGCCCAGCTGTGCAGCTGGTCTAGTGCAGCTTGCAGTCGGTCACTGTCTGTTTTCCGCACTGTTACTACAAAGAATTGAAAAAACTTGCGTATTAACATACTTTAACGTGAAACACCAAGCTATAATATCACCGCTTGTTTTATCCGTGTCGTCCAAAATTGGATTTGGAGTGTTTTAAGTAGAGCCAAAAGTCACTATTCATACTTTATTCCACCTTACTATTATCGATTAAAAATTCAAAAGCGCAACATATGTTCCCATTCCGCATGTGATGCATCACCACCTACACACCAAGCCTACTTTTGGCGATGGTGTCATTTGCACGCAACCAGAGCCGTTATCGCACATTTCCTTTGCAAACTTTTCAAAAGAAAATCACTCCGAGCGGCATCGTTACGATTTGGAACCAAATTGTCTTCCTTTATTTACACTTTCTGACTGCTCTAACAGTAACCGAAAGGCTTCGGACTTGACCAGTCCAACAGAAGGTTCTACATCAGATGAAGACTCGTCACCCGACACAGACGGGAAAGGCGACAACAGTGAGTCAGAGGCAAGTAAAGACCAGCAAGAACTTCGATGCTGCCTAATGTGTGCTTGCTTCGAATGTTGCGCTTGCTGTGATGTGCCTAACTCTTACGATGCAGTATACTACGCCATTCAGCGTCAAACCCAGCAATGTCCTAATGGGTGTCCAACTATTGTGCCTAGACCAGAGGAAGAAGAATGGACTATGCCAAGTGGATATGGTAAAGAATTTGCTTGCTCACCTTGCTGCGGTGATCCTGGTTGCATCATTTGTTTGAAATACGCTGACTGTCTACTTTGTCCTTTGCTTCCGTTATGGGATATCTGCAAAGGAATAGACCACGGTTACCGTCGATTTCGCGTACAACTTATCCTCGACCGTTATGCCGATTCCCACAAGAAAAGGTACATTTCTTGCCTGTAACCTTTGAGGTCACTATTCTCGGTGCATAAATGTTAGCTACCTTTCGCACAGTCTTCATTAAAACCTGAAGGTCTAAGTGCAAACTAAGAAAGTTAGGCAGTGCCACTCGACACAAATTTTGCAAACACTTAAAGCATTGAAGACTGGTAGCTCAGGTTGTTTAGATGGCGGTTGAACTGTTCGCTGAGCTTGTCAATTTTGTTGCAGTTGCGTCATCAGTCGAGGTGACAACATCATCAGTGCGTAGTTGAGTGGCATGCAGCCGTGTAGAGTAGCGTAGAGAAGCATCGGTATGAGGTGATTTCCTTACCTCTTATACCAACTGCTAATTGCTAGTATGTTTGAAACTCATCAATCGCTTAGTTTTACTTCAGTGCATTTGGTACCTTAAAGTATTCCCCTGGTGGTCTTCCAGTTAGTGATACGTTACTAGCACAACAAAAGGAGCTTTCAGATTGTTGTGGCAATTAAAATGTCCACAGAATAGGGTGATCTGTATGGGCACACCGGATAATGATCGATATATCACTTCAGGTCAGCTCAGGTCAGGTACAACAGACGATAGAGGTTTTTGCCTAACGATCGTCTTGTTTCTTTTGCTGATAAGCGAAATACAGCTCCCTACAGTTCGATATTGGTTTGACTGTTCCTACTTCTGCAAAAGCATAAGGCAATAATAGGAGCAGTGTTTACACTCTCATGTGTCAGCATCAGAATACACTACATATCCGGGTATAACGACAATATCTCTGAAAAAAGATCAGACCAACAATTAGCTAATCCTCTACTGAAGGCTTCAAAAGTCTCACATTCCTCTAAACAACAAGGAAGTTTATTACAGATGTTAAATACTGGATTTGTAAAACAGCTCGCGCTGATATTCAGCATGGCGACACTGTGCCCAGGACTTAAAACTGTCCACTGTTATGGCACCAAGATCGCGGGCTTCAACAGTACACTGTAATGATAGAGAACCCGCCGGAAACTGCACTGCAATCCCCCTACCACTATTGGTCAATATCGAACATTTATTGACATGGTGTCTGGGCTTGTAGCGCGCCGCACTCCATTCACTTCTTAAGGACCTGACTTGAGCAGACTGCGTAGTGGTCAGCCTTCCACTTGGCGATATCACATGAAATCGCTGACTTCGAATCTAACAGCCATTGGATCCGTACTTCTCCCAGGATGGAGACTCAGGGATGAAGAGTCTCAATGGCTTAACATACTTGAAAACATGGCTTGCAAATGTGAGGGGGCTGGAAATGCCGGTGATCGGAAAGTTTCTAATGCCCATAGAACGTCACAGGCCAGACCGATAAGGAGTAGCATGCTGCCGGAAGCTGACTGGTCAGCCAATCAGGAAATAGTTGGCCCGTAATGGCGACCACCATGCAACCATCCACTGAACGTGCAACGATCAATCAGGAGCCAACAGACGAAGGAGCGCATACTCCTGCACCCTTGAGCCAAGACTTGTGACATTGGACCGAGGGGAGAAGCTCGTGGGCCCAATCCCGCCAATCGTACATCGACTAAGAAAGCCAAGGTGGTTTAGACAGAGTGAATGTCACAAGCAATCATAAACCAATGGAAAGGGAGCCAGCGACACAATGCAAATAAGAGGGATGAGCCATTGAGACGGACTGTTGTAAATAGCGTATATACTTTATAAATATTCGAGTTTAATCTCAATGAATGACTTTGTGATCGCGGCCCAGTTTTCTTGCTTCCCGAAGGGCGACACGAGAGCAACCGGAATCAGAGTTAACCGTACAATCCTGAAATTGCGCCAATGGGGGCTGGTATCGACTTTACACATTTAATGCTTAGAATAAGTAAACTGTTATCCCGAAAGTTGATAACTGGTAAACAGTATCCAACAGAACTTATCTGCAAGCAAATGGATACAACCACGGAACTTCAGAACAACAAGGTATCATAAAATACCGGGGTCACCACATTTCGTTTCAACTTCAGTATTTTTCGTCGAGAGAGTATAAGACATACGTTTGGCTTCGTTAATTACTACGTCCGTGAAGTTTAGCCCCGTTTTGATCCATTTTGGGCTCTGTCCGCTAGTTAAATAGCAAAGCGGATTTCCGGGTAGCATTGTTTCACCTGCGTCCTTACTGAGCAGGATGACTCACGTTTTTTCTTTCGTATTGTCAGTTCTTTTAACATTAGCGCTTGGTTTATCGTCAAAAAGTAAAACTGCTCAACAGAAGTGAGATAGGGACTTGCTGATAGCAACGAATGAGTTGATAACACATATGCGGATCAAATGTTTCTATCACGTCGTGTATCTGTTGAATTTGTCTTTAATTTCAGGTAAGCATTGCTTTCCATGCAGCGAATGCTTGTCTCTGATTGGTAGATTGGTTCCCTGTAACCGTATAAAAGAAGTGATCCTGGCCATAGTATCCACCTAATACTGGAAGTTGATTAAGAGCTGTGTTTCCTTAATTGGTAGTTCATAGTCAGGTTCGAGGTTGCGTCTTAGGGAATGCGAATATTCCTATAAACTGGTTTTGCTGTACCGATTGAGGTGGCTTGGACAACTCCTACGCATGTTGCCTGGGCGTTTAGCGCGCCGCAATCCATTCACTTCTTAAGGACCTGACTTGAGCAGACTGCGTAGTGGTCAGCCTTCCACTTGGCGACATCACATAAAATCGCCGACTTCAAATCTAACAGCCGTTGGATCCGTACTTCTCCCAGGATGGAGACCCAGGGATGAAGAGTGTCAATGGCTTAACATACTTGAAAACATGGATTGGCACCGGAATCATTGAAATAATTTTGTATAGAATTGTAGTAATTCAACTGTGTAACTCTTCAACCTTGTAAATGTTAACAAAAATTAAATCGACCTGTGAAAGCAGATTAAAGATGTTTCTTTCAATTTGCTGTGAAATTATATGTTTCATTGATTCTCACGGTTTTGTTGCTGGCTGCATGTCCATTTCTTTGACTGCTGATTATATATATATATATATATATATATATATATATATATATATATATACTTGCTTTGATTAAGAAGCTTAACGCTATATTGTTGAAAAGAGTAAAAATGTGGCGCATGATAAATTAAAAAGGTTCCTTTTATTCCTGCGGCGCATTAGTTGGTGTGTTGTTCAGGTTCATTCACTTCGCCCTGATTATGATGACGCGGCGACTCTATCTCTTATCTGCTGATACCCTTGGTTTTGTTGGTTTCATGTCTAGTTAATATGCTGTTGATACTATTACTACTTCCGTAATTGATATCTTGATCATGTCCCGGAGACGCTGCTGTGTCAATGACCAAAATCAAACTTTTGTACATCTGTTGACTGGTTACTACGAAGTCGCTGTGCAGACGCATGTATTCACTAGTGAAGTATTCCTACCACGCATACTTCGGGATGAAACTGGGAGATCAGGATAGGAAGTGGTTGCCACCTATTACTTGTGTGTCGTGCAATCTTCTTCTGACTCAGTAACTCAAAGGCAAAAACAAGGTGCCCTTTGTAATCCCCATGGTGTGGAGGGAGCCGAAGGATTACACGACAAGATGCTACTTCTGGCTAACCAAGAACATTGGAATCTCCAACCAAACAAGGACACAATTCATTACCCCCATCTTCCATCAGTTATTCGGCCTGGTCATCATGACTTCATCTTACCCATTCCACTACCTCGTGTGAACCTGATGTTGATGATGAGTAGTGATTCCGTATCGTCAACTTCCCCTGATTATGACATCCGTGAGAACTTTGAAGCTGATGTTGTCAAACCAGATCTTATTGAACAATCAGAGCAGACTGGGTTGGTTCGTGATCTGGTTTGCCTGAAGACAAGGTCGAGTTGTTGGCATCTCAGCTGCCGTAGTGGCAATTACTTGCTGCAAACACTAAGGTTACTGGATACCGAAAGCGAAGTGTTTAATTGTCCGGTTTCTATGACACGAGAGAAACCTTTTATTACTGTTCCGACCTGGAAGGACTGATGAAGGAGTTTGGCGTGAAGCATTTCCGATGAATGGTGTTGGTCCATTTATTCCTCCAAGAGTGGTCTTAAAGCCAAAATGCTCCATAATGGAAATGTGTACCCAACTGAGCCTCTGTTGCATGCCACCAATTTGAATGACACTTTCGAAAGTATGCAATGGATACTCGCCGCACTGAACTACGATAAGTAGAGTTGGAACATCTGTGCTGACTTCAAAGTCCTTGGACTCTTAATTGGTATACATGGAGACTTCACAAAATATTGCTGTTTCTTGTGCTTATGGGACAGTAGAGAAACTCAACAGCACTACACAACGGAAAAATGACCAGAGGACAGAGTATGCTGCAGGGAAAAGGAGTGTAAAGCATAGACCTCTTGTGCAACCTGATCGTATCTAACTACCACCCCTGCACATCAAGCTTGGTTTGCTAAAAAACGTCCAAAGCCTCACGAGATGATATTGCGTCCCAGTAAATGAAAAATGTTTCCAAAGACCCTCCTCCCCCCCCGTCATGTCAACCCCGGGTCGCTTCCACAGCGAGCGTACCGCCCGCATGCGAGTCCTCACGCCACTCCCGGCTGCACCGGACGCTGGTACCGTGCGGCGTAGGCGGGGGCCCCCCCCCCCCCCCCCCCCCCCCCCCCCCCCCCCCCGGCCCGTTGCGCCGCAATTTCTCTACCCTGGGTACGCTGCGGACGGCGCGCGCTGCCGCTATCACACACGGGGGGGGACCGTACATCGCGTGGTTGGTGTGACGTCCCCGCTTGCCGGCTCCTCCCACGCCCGGCGGCCGCTGAAGAGCCGCCCGGAATCCCTGCAGAGCCCGCACGTGCCGGGCGCACTCGGCACGACGTGCGTTCGGGGCTCGTCCGGGCCGTTAAGCGGCCCGCTCTTGGTCCTACTGGCTCACCGGTGCTACAGCGGGAGCATGCCGTACTCCCGCCCTCGGCGGCGCAACCCACTCTATGGCGTGGTGCAGCCACGATGCAACCAGTCCCTGGTAACAACACACACACAGCTACAACACAGCATACCCGTATAAGAAGCTTCTTTACGGTGCGTTTCAGACGCGACTCCCCCCCGGGGGTTCTGCTCCCACCTGCCGTGGGGCGCGGGCTATCATCAGACATCGGCTGGGCCGCCCCCCCCCCCCCCCCCCCCCCCCCCCCCCCCCCCCCCCCCCCCCCCCTCTTTTGCTTCGTGGGCCCGTCCGGTCAGGGTTGCGAGGCGCCCGCAGCGCCCCGCGTTAGGAGTAGCCCTTACTCGGCTCTGGTGGGCCTGGCACAAGCACACCCAGCGTCCACGGTGCACGCCCGGCATACGGAGAGTGGCACGGGTCTGCACTGGGCAGCCCGAGCCCCCCCCCCCGCGTGTAGCGGTCCCCTTACCTCCGCGCCCCGCGGACCCTACAGGCCGAAATCCCCCCCCCCCCCCCCCCCGGCGACCCCGTCGGTCCCGCCGCTGACGCGGCCGGGGACGTCTTTGGCTGAGTGGCGCCCCGGGGGCCGCTCAAGTCACGGTGGCGTGGGTGTTCTGAGCAAAATGTGGCTCCTATCCGATGGAAACACCGTGTGAGATATGCGCGTGTTCAGACGCCCCGTTTGTGACGCAGGAAGAAGAATTGATACACTAAGCACCGTTATTCCACGCAGCACGCTCCGATAACTGGGCCAACTATTGCGATGGCAACCCACCGGCTTCCGCGAAGTGCGTTGTTTGCGCGTTGCGGTTGTGCACTAAAGAAGAGGAGAGGCGGCCAACCGAATATCTGGTCAAGAGGAGCGAAGTCAACTACTTCGAAGTTGGCCTCGGTTTGACCATCTCGGCTCCGTACTTGACAGGACACAATTGCTGACACATTAAAGAGTAGACCTCCGTGCTCTTTGTATTGTGCATTTATTTACAACTCACATTCGCCTAGACCCCACCAATGCTGATCTCAAGGCACAGCATATGATAAATTTTACATAATCCATTTTTAACGGCAACATACCGGATAGTAGAATTCCTGAACGTTACTCATCCGTTATTGGTGATTTACATCGCGTGCCTCGGCTGCAATCTTTTACTTTGCGTGTGTTGAGTTGTGCTGAGTTGTTTTCAACCTCTAGTTGACTGATTCTGAATAACAATTGCTTTCATGACTAAATTGACGTGATCGGTATTGGTACCACAAATTCGTCGGGGAGGATGAATGATAAGGGAATTGTCTAAACAGAACAAGAGGGTTACGTGCTATACCTATTCGTAGGAGTAAGATGTATTTATAGATGGGCCTCTGCCACTTGTACTCGCTTGTACCGTAACGCGACTGTTTCAGGCAATCATAGTCTTTCTGATAGCCAAACTCAGAGACAAAGGAAGTCTGTCGACAAGCTTATAATAAAATTCACCTAGATGTACAGCGATCAGGATCGGCAGTTTCGTGGGCTACTGCAATTAGATGCACCCGATACCTCATGATATCTAGTCAAAAGCTGCTGTATCCTGGCAACCATTGCTGCTCCCTCGTGTAACTCATTCATAACAACCACAAGA
>OX104068.1:62249248-62459389 GCA_944474145.2 Dicrocoelium dendriticum
CCATCTGAAACAAATGTTTCCAAAGATCCGCAATGTGAAGCTACACATTGTGAGCACGGTGACAACGTTGCCTGCTGCGAAGGCAAAGGATATCCGTGCACAATTAGTAAATATCATTAAGTTTCAGAAACCGGGCCAGCCAAATCTTCCGCGAACTAAACGTATGACATCAAATTACTTGAAGAAAGATCACAACGTTATACACACAAAGTCGGACAAAGGAAATACCCTGGTTGTAGTGAATAGGTCAGAAAATTTGGAAAAAATGGAGCAGCATTCGGAGATGGGTACATGTAGGGTAATCGTTGACAAGCCCGGGAGATAGGTAATGAAGAAGAGCAAGACAGAGATTGGTAACTGTTTAAAAACCATGAAGGACAATTTAGGAGCAGGCAAATGGTACAGTCTCTACCAAAAAGCGACTTTGCCTCCAAGGATTTCTGGCTTGCCAAAAGTACACAAACCCGAAGTTCCGTACGGCCTATGGTCTACGGTATAGGCTCCCCGACCCATGAACTCGCTAGATATTTGGCGAATGAGTACATTCATGAAAACTCTTATGAGTTTACTCAAAAGATAGCAAGTCTCAAAATCGACCCTGATGTGTTGATGGTAAGGTTGGATGTGACATCACTTTTCACCAAGATACCCAAAAGAGAAGCGCAGGGAATAGGAAGAGGTTGTCTAAATAAAGACGTCACCGTGCGTGATCGAACAAAATTTACCGTTAACCAGATAATCGAGGGCATGACAGTGTGTCTTAACATGTCTTACTTCGTTTTTCAGTTGAAGTTATACAGTCAGGAACAAGGTATCGCCATGAGATCCCCAATATTCCCTGTACTGGCGAGCTTGTATTTGAAAGACTTCGAGAACAGAGCGTTAACAAATATCATTAAGTCACCAAAACGTTGGTGGCGTTATGTAGACGATACCTATGTACTTGTTAAACGGGATAAGAAGGAAGAGTTGCTTGATCACTTACACTCCATTGATGAGAGCATACAGTTTACTATTGAACTGAAGTCTTGTAGCGGTACAATACAACTTCTTGACTGCCTGGTTCACAGGAAGAGGGAAATATAAAGACGCCAGTATGTCGCAAGCCAACAGATACAGACGGCGTACTCCACTACACTTCGGGTCATCCGAAACAGGTTTACGCTGGGATAGCCTCAGCGCTGTTATACAGGGCACAAACCCTGTGTACGATGGAGGAGGACAAAAAGGCAGCGCGAAAAGTTGCAATGGGTAAACTATTAGAAAGTGGTTACCCACGGCGGCTAGACAAACGCCACCTACATAAAGTGCTAAACATACAGTCAAGACTCACAACGGAGTGGATAGGAACGGTAGCAATTCCGCACAAGGAAGGCATTTCGAAGGCAATTAGGAGGGTACTAAACAAGGTAGATATGAAGGTGCTTTATCAGCGTGGTCAAACGCTGCATTCAACGCTGGTATACCTGAAGGACCCTCTCACAAAGGATAGGACGACTAACTGTGTACATAAGCTAAACAGCGAGAGCGGTAGGCACACTAATTTCAGAGTACAGGAGGCGCATTTCAAGACCACCGACAAATGTGTTTGAATACCAGACAGTATTAAGAGACTCGGCCGTGGCTATACATGCATTAGACACGGGTCACCAGATCGACTTAGATAACGTAGAGGTCATTAGGAGGGGTATACGACCAATGCCCAGCGGTTGATTGCCGAAGCTTTTAAAATTACCAAATCTGACAGCTGTGTGAATAGAAAGGAGGGAGTAGAACTCTCTACTGCGTGGCGAGCGATATTAAGCCGGTTAGCCCGACAAGCGTAGCTGCGTGTGTCAGGTTGAAATGTGCTACTCTGCTCCCACTGTCATCACTATGGGCTTACTCGCCAATGTCAAGACGCACAAACGAACATCTGGGCCATTCCCACCGTGACTGAACCATCAGAGGGAATATCACGAGCTGTGACTGTAATGTCACCTTGGCTCAAGTCAAGGGTAATGCGGTTATCGTCCCTGTTCGCTATAAGGTGCCACGCTAACTGCACACTGACTTACCTGGTCTGACGAAGCTCTTGTGTCAAGTGCGAAACGTTCCTAAACAAGTATACCAAACGATTGGTACCGAATATCTCTGAACTCATGACTACTCGAGCGGTTCCAAGTATCTTTCAAGAATTTGAAAGTCAACGATGCTATTAGGCTCGGTATTCACCGGTTACTAGCAGAGAGTGCTTTCGAATACCAGCTGACTTTATTTGAGCTTGAGGCGTGCGATTCATTCAAGGCAGTGTGTACAGGATTATAGGATAGAAAAACGGCAGAGAACTACAACGAAATTAAGAAAAGCTCATTGCAGTCTGTCAGGCTGTTGGTGCTCGAACAGAAGTCAAGAATCTCTTTCTACAAAATTACCTTAACATTTACCTTTGGGAATTTCGGATCCGTTTGCGAGGAACATGGTGAGCGCTTACACCAGGACATCTAAGTCATAGAGCATCGCTGCAGTGACATGGACACACCTTCTATGCTGAGTAACATGCTGGTCTCTGCAGCTTGAGGGCACTGGATCATACAAGCGATGATCTCGGCGAGGTCATCATTTCCCAGTGCTACGATGCAGTCATACTTAGGGGCCAGTGTAACATTGAGGTGTTAAACTTATGTACCATATACATGCATACTGTAAAAAAACATAAATGCAATAACTGAGGTATTCTCGACAGTGCGAGACACTTTTTCAAACGCAGGGTCATGGTAATACAAACGAGTTACATCAGCAATGGTACAGAACTATTAAAAGCTAATCAGTGCATACTGGATATACGCGTGTAGCTTTGTGTAGTATGTGTGTGGGTGCAGGTGTAATTCATCGTGTTGAGTGAATTTGTTCTAATTACTGTGCATTTATGAGTTTATTCGATGAATCCGCTAACAGGGGAAGGGATCGGATGAAATCTTCGAAGTGGTTTGCGTTCGCGAAATTTGCAAGATCCTCCGATATGGCAAGGCAGTGACTTTAGTTAGTAGCGAATTATATCCCCCATGGCACAGTGTTGTTAAGGAGATATTTATAACTGTTTATGGAGAGAACGTTCGCCAGGCGGAAACCCAGCACTTCCTGGAACACTGCCACTGGATTTTTAGCTGGACCGGTATTAACCCGAACGACCTAGCTGGCGTCACGTGGAGGATGTTCGGCCAGCCATCTGATGTTGTGTTGCAATACATTTACATATAGTTCATACGATCAAGACTGGACATTACTTAACTAATCCTTGGCTCATAACAGTGTCACGCGACGGGCCGGGAAACATCGGCATACATTTCTAGGATCAGTGGAGTGCACATTATAGGGTAGAGGAGTTGGTATTTTGTTTTACAGAATAAATGTTTTTGTTGAATAGTAATAATTGGGAAGCAGAAACTCGGACAACATGGCTAAAGAAATATCTGCGCTTGTGGTACACTTCACAAAGTTTGTTGAGCTGATGAAACGTCAAGAAATGCACTGAGATGGTTGCCCAGATTGTTGACTCCCCCCGGGGCACATCGCACCAGTTCCTTTCTGAAGAACAGTTGGCTGTAGTAATGAGCCAGTACCAGCTGTTGTTGCATTAACCCCACCCCGACAGCTATAGGATGTCCCATCTGTATAAACCATGGTTTATAATTTGCTAAAACGCCTCGGAGTTCACTACAATTTCTGATGAATGTGGCTCCATAACCAGCCATTTTAACGCGCATAATTACGGAAAATATTGTCAAATTCCTGACTGCTATTATTCGGTTGATGCCTACTTTGATCGGAGTTAAGTTTCAGGATATAAACAAAGCGCCAAAGCAGTATGTAACCTTCTAGATCTCAGGTATTGAACAAAATGGTCAAAATCATCCTAGTTGTTTATTTGTGGCGACGTATGAAGTACAAACTCTATCTCAAGCCTTACTGAAAATTCCAGCTAGGGGAGTAGCTTATGCAAGCTGGTACAATAACTGCAGAAGAAGGGTGCCCAATGAACACAGTTACGCATCGGTACCTAAATAGACAAATTCAGCCGGTAAAAGGCTGGCCACTGACCTATATTATACAAGAAAACAACAGAAAATAATGCAGCCTTGACACAGCAATCCGTATCCCTTTCGCATGGTCGCCGTCACTTTGACTGCAAACAGATACAGTATGTAGAGGCACTCAGAGCGATCACTGATTGCTTTCGCTGTACTGACCACTGGCATTCGTGATTATCCGTGTAAAACAAGGTGGATAGAACCTACAGCTATACAGGTTTATGCCATGACCAATTCCGAGTTAGCTCTTCAGCGCACACATTACTGATCTAAACCGCGGTGAGAAACGTGTGTTGGCGGTATGTTTACCAAGCAAGTCGCAAGGTGGATGACACGATCTAACTCTGCATTCCCACCAACTATTTGTTTATCACTTCATGCCCCATGGTTACTTGCCCTCCTGACATAAGTGTTATGTAATTTATAAAATGAATGATATGAGTTAATCATTAACTCCCACCACTTATTCGCTCACCTAGTTTCTGAACCATGGTTACATACCAACCAACATAACTCTTACGTAATTAGCAAGCCGTATGTCTGGACCTCAGTCTGGATGACCAAAGAAGACGCCGGCCCCATTTGATGAATGCTGACTTACCGATTATCCCCCATGTGATCGCATATCGGTGTTGCCATGACTTTACTTCACCTCTCACTGTGGAAACCGTCGCTCACACTGTACAACCCGTCTAGACCACCCCCACAACCATCCAGACTTGAGTCATCCTCTCGCTCCAGGAGTACGCATCTCCATGTTACTCCCGCCCCCACTGTTCGATTGAGCCAAGGCACCCCAAGATCCCAACTTATCACGAACCAATGTGCCAAAGGTTAAGAGTTCACCTGTCATCCATAGCAAGAACAACCAACAACAAATTACTCACTGCAATGATCGAATGATCAGCTGGAGACAGTGCACTCCACCAAATCTCGACAGACTTCGCGAAATGATCGCAGCGACGGAATTTAGTTTGTCCTTTGACCCTGAGGTATCCAGGTATTGTGATAATTTGACACTATTCAAACTTCTGTTTTGATATCTGTTGTCCTTTGAAAACTATTTACGTTCATTCTGACAAGTTTTCCTTCTTCCACCTGTAGGGGATACGCCGAGTTAAGAAGCAAACGTTTGAAGAAAAAGACGGCACCTTAGTAAGATCTCTCACAGATCGGATCAAGGAACAGCTACACCGTATTAGCCAAGTGTATGTTCAGTCTGTCCTGGCAACAGCAGTTGTCATGAACTCTAGAGAATGCTGAAAATGCTTAGCGGATTTACTCAACGTTCGCTTTACTTTGATGTAGACGTAGAAAAATTGAATCAGGAGTTCTGCAAGTGTAATACTACTACAGCTCCAGATTCTTCCTGTGTCCAACTTCTAAGGTCCGCTGAACCATTGCTTCCCGTTGACAGTACAACTATCAATAATCTACTGAAACATCAACGTTCCGGTAAAGCTAATGGGCCAGACATGTTATCTCCTATGTTGCTCAACAAATCTGCTGATTGGATGGCAACGCCTCTTGCGAGCATATACACAGTGTGTATGCAGCAACACAAAGTAGCCGAGTGCTGGAGAATTGTCAACATTACACCAGTGGCGAAAAAAAGATCCAACAAAACTTGACTTATCGCGTGCACTTGTTGCTTTGAATGTTCTAGAGAAACTCTTTCTCGAAGTGCTGCCGTCCATAACGCGCTCTAATGACCCCCTGCAGTTCACCTATTGTACTTCTGGTGACACCCTAGATGCTGTGGCCTACCTCTTACATTGTATACTGACATCACTTGACAATAGGAATAAAGCAACTCGGATGTGTTTTCTTGAGTGCAGCAATGCATTTGGTTGTGTAAATGGCGAATTACTGCTAGAAGACCTACTTACTCAATGAGTACATCGCCATTGTCTATTTACTGAGTGCTTATTTTGCTGAACGCACTCAGATCACCCGACGCAGTGTTCCTCCCCACCACTCACCAACGCAGGTGTCCTTCAGGGAGCAATTCTGTCACATTTTTTGGATTATACTTACCTCAGCTCTGTGCCAGCTTCAACTTAAGTGACTCTGGTAAAATATGCGGACGATATCGTCCTGGGAATCAATCACCAAAGCATGTATTCTTCATTCAAACTAAAAGCGCCTCCGGACGATCTTAATGACTGGTCCAAATACCGTGATATGTCTCTTAATGCTTCAAAGTGCCATGACAAGCATTTTCCATTACACAAAGGAGCCAGATACGAGAAGCTTCTTAGACTGTGCAACAAGTTACCTATTGATGAGGACGGATTAAAATTTTCCACATCAGTAAAATATCTAGGTGTGATGTTGAGTTACGATTTTTCTTGGACACTTCAAGTAAATGAAACTTTCACAAAAGTCAGATGACTGTTATTCTATGCCTCTAGAATCAGAGCCACCTGTGTTCCTCACGAGTTGATCGTTAGCTTTGTCAGTGTCTGTATTTCCCTGTGATCTTTCTCGGTCTTTTGAGTAAGCATTTTAAGTTAATTGTCAGATCATTAAAGCACTTAGCCCAATGTAACGGTGTTCAGTCATCTACTTTTACCAACACTCTTATTTCTACACACATCAGTTTCGGTAAAAACCTGACCTCTAAGATACTGACCGATAAAAGTCATCCTCTACCTACTGCCTTATCTGAATCTTTATCGATTTCAGCTACTAGGCAGAAGTACAAGCTAATCTGTGCCCTCACACAAGCTTATCGCTCGTCAGTCATCCCTTACCTCTTGCGTCTTTTGTGAGACCCCAAATCTGTCATCCTTGACTTAAATAGTCGAATTTCAACTTGATTGTGTCTATTTGTCCTTATCCATCCGTTCTTTGTCGTACTCCTTTGCCACTGATTTGCCTTTTGGATACATTGTCGAGATGGTGTGTGTTATAGCTGAAAATTCACCCATGTAGGGTGCATAAAGCAATTTCGTTACTGACTTAACTGACTGACCGACTGACCTAATAAAAGAAAGGTCATAGTCCGATCTTGGACTCGGTATTCTGTAACACTTTATGTACGGTGGCAAGTAGCATTTGCATTCCCTTTGGACATTGTGAAAGCCGTTTGTTTCGAAACTGCTCGGGTATTGTCGAGACATGTTTCTCTTGGGTTTTGATTCCTTTTTTGGTGGGACACGGAAGTTTTTACGTGTCACTCGAGCCCCAAGCGAATTTGTCGCTTACAACGTGCCCACTAGTTTCACCTGGCGGCAAATAGTCCAGTGAGCAAAACGTGCTTTGGCATGGGCGCGTTTGTAAGGACATTCCCTGGAGCAACGATTGGCAATCGTCTAGTGTTACTGATTGATGTGGCGACACAGGTAGGGTATGATGTTATTGAATATGTGGACGACGATGCAACCGCCGGGATGACCCGAAACATACGCGTTCACAGCCGCAGTCACTTGTACGAGCGGTAAAATGAGGACGGATGATGTGCAAGGCACGTCTCATATCGTGTAGTTTTAGGTCACTCTCCGATAGTGTCCAAGGCAAGCATGGATAAGGTATATAGGAATCTGAAACTTATACCTGAGATAGTCTTTGCCGACGCTGACGTAATAGCCTCTGATAAGCCATAACGTTTTTAATAGACAAAATAGTCAGGTTGCCTAGACGGCTGGCTGTAACATCCTTTGATCGGTGGTCTAGCATTATGGCATTGGATAAAGGGACAAGCCTACCTTCTGCTGGTCAGAAACAGTTAGTGAGAATAGAAGATTAAACGTATCACACGGCTTATTGCAACGTCAAAGCCGTCACTAAAGTTGAACGATATGAATAACCAGCTGAAGCCACTACCTTCATATGGTCTTCATATGCATTCGTCTGCTGCGACGTTATACTACAACTGACGATAAGAATATTTGCTGGTTTTTCACGAGACAAACTTCATTAGGCGGGATCAAGAAGCTACAAGCACTTGCAACAGGTTGAGATTGATTCAGTCAAATAATCAGGCTAAAACAGCAAGTTTGAAAGTAAGAATCGTCCAATCGGGTCCGACTCGCAAGAAAATGAAAGCAAGTATCATCTAACCGTAGTTTATAGGATCGCTGAATGCAGTTGTAGCTTCTTCTTCGTCAGCTCCCAAACAACTTGCTGCCAGCTAATTGACAATAAGCGAGTAATTCACCGTCACATGTGCATGTGAGAAGGACTCTTGTCCATGTATTATTCATCAGTGGATACAAGAAAAAGACGATGGGATCGGTGGATAAGTGTAGAAAATTTACGAATAGTAGATTTTGGATGGTAATAAAAATAAAAGGTTGGTATTTCCAGTGGTGCACTAATAAGTAATGCACACACTAAGAAACAGGGAGAGGAACACGTAAAGTATGATAAGGACGGTGCGATTTAAGGTTGTTACTAACAAATACGGGTTGGATAAAGTAGAGTAGAAAGTGTAAAATCGGTCAGAGTCCAGTGCAGTTTCAATAGAACACCATACTCAAGCGGAAAAATAAGGCCTACGGGAAAGGCCGTAAAAACCTAAGAGGAAAATGTTTCGATCACAATGCAGAAACCTTGTGTGAAGCGTATGTAGTCAGCGGAAGCTGGTATGTTAATGGGCAAAAGAGGAAACCACCAAAAAGGAAATAACGGTGAAGAATGGAACGTTTGAAGAAGAATGGGACGACTGTAATAAATAGCTCTCTCCACCATATGATCATTTGGGTCTCACGGTGGAGACGCAGAAGGCAACAGTCACACGGAATCTTGGAAAGCCAGGAAAAGGGGAGATAAATGAAACTGACACAAGGACTATGGCCGAGAGCAGCCAGAGTAATAAAAGTCCCACGAAGCGAGCTGAGAGCGGACCGCAAGCCACAAACTGTGGCCCAGCTGAGCCAACAAATTAGAGAAGATTATGATCGAATGGCTAATACATCGGACATCAATTCCCTTGTCGCTGCACCTATGGGTAATCACATACAGAGTAATGCAACCGCAAGCAAGCAGATCGAAAGCATTAGCACAATTCTAGGTTGGTCAAGAAAAACCTTACAGTAGATAAGATATGAGTCAAACAGGATAGCATGGGGACGAACCAACGCACGGATGTGACAGGTGATCAGCTGCCATGTGTGGTACTTCGCCAGTCGGAAACATAAATAGTTTCGCGTGTGTGAAAGCTTGGTTAGATTTGTCGCATGCACTAAAGAATGTGCTGTCTTGCCGCATTGTTCTTAATGTTTCAGGTACGACAGGCAATGGTATCCTGGGAGTAGAGATGGTAAAAATTAGAGCTGGCAAGGTAAATTAAGCGGTCATTATTGTATAGTGCAAACTACGCTATCAGGAAGGAACTATGTACGCAGCCGTTTGAAGACGCCATTTTGAAGGAATGTAGCATAATGGATTACGGTGGAAGCAAAGCCAAAAGCGGAGGAGCACCTAGGTACTTTGCTTGAAGTTAAAGATTACTAAGGCAGTTTTATCCCCAAATATTTAGAATACAAACACCGAGCAGATGCCAAAGGCAATCAAACGGAACGTTTTTCTGTCTTTGCTTTACGTCCCATCTGTAGTTTAGCCCTAAGCTTAAGATTAAACGGCTGAAATAACTTAAAACTCAATTCCCTAGCCCGGTTTGTCGCTTAAAATAAATAATCCATGTCACGTAAAAGTTGTGATCTAATGCAACGTTACGAGAAGAGAATTCATCACCAAACAATCAGTTCCAGCCTAGATTATTGACATTTCTGGTTGTTGGTCGAAGTTACCAAATGTGGTCCCTAACACGTACTACTACTACACTGGCATTCACCTGACTGGTCGCATGGTAAATGTGCTCGTCTCTGTCACAGAATTGCACGTGTTCCTCTTCAACTAGTGCAGTTATCATACAGTCGTTCGAGTCGGATTAATTCCCCGTGTTCAGTGGACATATTTTTACGGAATTAGTTCTTATGGAAAGTGCTTTGTGCTACACAAGTTGTTTTAGCGCGCTTCGTGCTTCTATCCAGACGCGCCACACTGTTGTTTTTAACAGTTTTCACTGTTTCAACAGTGTTCGATCAAGGATTCTCCGCACTGTCTTGTGGTCCTAGAATTATATCTCTAGGATCATTTCTAACAACACTTCGACTCAATCTGTGCTTTCAATTACATTCGCCCATCAACGGCACGTTTCACTCTCATCCGCTAACTACAAGCCACTTCCAAGGGTTTCGTCCTACAGGAACCAGTGTGGACCAACTAGCTAGCCAAACTCCGTGTACATCTGTCCTCGTCGTGCACACCCGCCTACGGTAAACGACGTTGAGAGTGCGACAGCGACAAAGAACGTGAGCTTTACTCTCCATCTATCTAAGGGGACTAGACAGGGGCAGAGTTCATTTGCAACAACGGTCCACAATTGAAATGATGCCACCTAACGGAAAATGTGGTAAGCATAAGTGTACACGCCCAGTTAAACGAGATATTACCTGTACGTTTGCGGCCTTCTGTTCCACGCCCTCTGTGCTGGCTTAAGTCGACGGCAATAAAAGAGACAACTCAAGCTGCTAGGTTCGCACTGGTTTTGCCGAAACTGCAGAGTAATCCCAATAGTCAATTGTATAATGTCGGTCGTGAAATAATGTGAAAAACTAAATAAAACAGTTCAGCAGATAGTGAGCTTAAGGGCTTTGTCATTAAAATCTAAGAACACCGAACTTGCTCTACAGCAAACCCATCAGACCGCTATCCCTAAGTCGAAAGCTAAAAGTAGGCTTGCTAACCGCCCGACGGCATCTGCGCTAACTGCTCCGACAATTATTAACTCTTTAACTAGGTAAGCCACAACCAGCGGGACTGCTATTAACTCATCCTCAGATGTCACATCTCACGAATTGGTCACAACACGCAAACCGACAGTCAAGAGCCGGGTAATATACGCATCGATCACATCAATAAAAACGCTTAAAAAGACACCTGTACGTCCATTTTTTTAGACCAAGCACATGGGATGCGACGCCGTTTTCATAATTTTCTTTAGTGCCCGCCAAACAATTCAAGTTATTGGCCACAGCACTCAAACCGACATTCGCTAAACAAAACCGCAGTGCGTTAACGGTCGTGTGCACTAACTTTCCTGTGTGCAGATCTGGCACAACAAGTGGCAACTTGGTAGATGGTTGCAACCAATGGCATTCCATCTGCCATGTGATTGGTATTCGGATTAAGCCGACTGGGCTACGACGCGTAGCGCGTGACCCAAATTCAGTGCACTACGGTGAACTCAGGTTGTCTCGAATAACCTTGAAGTCATTTGAGGAGACAGAGGTAGTCCTACTCTCAGCAGCTCATCTTTGCAACTCATCGAGCATGATACGCACCCTACCCGATATTCCTTGGAAAGGACGGTCAAAGGAACTAGAAAACCATGGCGGCCCATCTACAAACAGAAGCACAAAATCCTGTTGGTTCATAGTGTTCATGAATTACTGGGCTCTCCTGATCAAGAAGCGCAAAAGCATGACTGTGAGCAGGGTGCTACATTCGCAAAGCACTCTTTCTGGACCACCTTATCGCTAAATCACTAGCGAGCATTCCTTCATCTCCAAACTGCGAGCGCTGCGGTCCAAAAATATTGAAGGTGGTGCTACACTCGGATGGAATGAGAGAAATTCTATTATATAGCTGGTTGAACTATCGCCTCAGGTTGCCTACCGAGATTAGGTTAAGGATAGCAGGCGCATGGTTACTAGTTTTTATTCCTTTATTGGAACTTGCAACCTCAGTAAATTTACCTCCAAAATCCTAGAGAGTTGTTAACAATACGGCATTAGTGACAGCTGACGACACAGGAACAAACACTACAGAACATCTCGATCTGGGATGCGCCGTTCTGTCATGCAGCTTGGCTGAAATGCAAAAACCGATAACCCACACAAATCGATTAGCGACCGACCGACGAACGATCGGCTTAAAACCAAAACAAAATTTGTTTTCCACGGAACAATTACAAGCACACCACTGGGTCACAATGACCATGTGACTCTCCCGTTTAACCATGTATGTTATGCGGAATATTTTGAGGAAGAGGATGATGATATGTATACGGTCGCGCACTACAACGTGTTATCCGCGCTTGCAAAGGTATCTTGGATCTTCTGAACTTAATGCCCCCAGAAATCTCCTGGGACACTTTCACAAGGACATTAACCACACTGGTAATACATTCATCTAAAAAGAAATCCTTCCATCGTAAAAAAGAAATAAGCCGTTTCTGAAGAGCAGAACGCGCAAATGTATGTCCTCGAGGGACTTAGCATGGGGAGCTCACAAGGACTGCCTGGATTTGGAAACCTGGACTGGCTATGTGGCACAGCGTAACTTCTGTGTGCGTTTGATCAGCGAGCACAAGGTGACACATCAGCAGGAATTACTGAAGAGATTCTGCACAAGCCGCAAAACTCTTATACAGGCAAGTTAATGGCAGGATTCCAGCACTGATCACGACTGACGGGTGCAGGTGATCACCAACGGAAGCAGCCGATAACTTACGGTTCTATTACTCACAAATGTTCCTGCGAGTAACGGGCCCAAAAGTTCTCGCTGTTACTATTGTTCCACCTTCAACCTTATACAATATTACTTTTACTGCAGAAAGTATGTCAAAGCAACTGTTGTCCCTGCGTATCCACAACTCTCCTGGTCACGATAACATTCGCCTGAAGGCTTTAAAGACAGCAGTCACTGATCTGGCGGAACCTCCGGCTATGTTCTCTCAGCGCTGTTTGGAGGAGAACCATATTGCAACAGTATAGAAAAGAGGGGTCCTCACTTCCATTCAGAACGGAGGTAGTTGCTTTGACCCAACTAATTACCGACCTATAATGCTACTCCCTATGCTTTCCAAGGTTATGGAGTCTATCATCGTTGATGCACTCATGCAGTATCTGGAAAACTTCAAGAGGATAGCACCAGAGCAACATGGCTTTCGACAAAAGCGCTCATGCACTACGAACCTGTTAATTGCTGGTTAATAGCTGGACTGAAGCAGTTGAGAGTGGAACAGGAGTTGATGTCATTTACCTGGACTTCTCAAAAGCGTTTAATCGCTGAGACCACCGAATTCTCTTCCATAAGTTTCCGCTTTTTGGCGTTGTTGGTCCATTGCTGCTTTGGCTAGGTAATTTCCTGTACGAAGGTTGATTTGAAATGAGAGTATGAGAATCCTTCTGCGACCCAAATGAGGTGGAGTGCGGTGTACCACAAGGCCCGTGCTCCGCGTCCGTCTATTCCTAATTTTCACAAACCATCTGGGGAGGAAAATTAGTTCCGATTTCCTATCCTTCGCGGAAGAAATCAAGTAATGTCGGGCGATCAAAGAACCGAATGAGCACGAAAAGCTCCAGCGTGACCTGAACACGATTTCAACCTGGTCAGTCCTGAATACACTAGCATTCAACGTGGGACAATGTCACGCTTTTTAATTACGCCATGTGCATGACTAAGTTTATAGGCTTGGGCACGTAGATTGTAAACAACTTCGTAAGAACGCGACCTTAGTGTGCTCATTCAAAGTGACCTTAACTATTCAAAGCGGTGAAACGTAGCTGCGAAGATAGCTAACCTGCACGTCGACTTGCTGCGGAGAACAATGGGAAGATTCGATACATTCATCTGCCCTATGATGCACAATTTTTACTTGCCCCCTCACGCTGAATAGGCCATCCAAGCTTCGCAACCTTGGTTGAAGCGAGACTTAGAAGTACTAGAGAAACACAGAGCCACAAATAACCTCAAGAGTCTGCGAAATCTCTCCCACTATCAAAGGATGAAGTCACTGGGAGTTTTCAGTGACCGTTACCGGAGACTGCGCGGCAATCTCAAATTAGTCTAACAAATATTGAGTGACCCTAATCACGTATGCCGTCACTTGCTGAAACAGCCATAACACCAATCTCAGAGGTAACCCTCTGAAATGGTGTGCACAGTATAACCGCCTGGAATGCCGGCGGAATTATTTTTCTCTTCGGGTTTGCCAACCCTGGAACTTTCCCCCAAACTTTGTTACCTCCTCTCCCACCTTGGATATTTCCAGAAAGAGTTTGGATTTTGCATTTGGCCCCCATCACTTCGTTGTCTAAACTGCGCAACGTTGGAAAATATTCATTATCCCTCCAAACCGGATTAACATGTTGCATATCCCTGAGCACGCAGTACAGAAGTGAGTATTCTCGTGTACTTTTCTCACGGAGTATAACAGCTGTAACTGTCTTCATTTTGCCTCGTCCTTCGCATTCAATCCAAACTAAAATTACTATTATTCAGTAGCATATCTGCTAGATGGACGCTCAACCAGACAACTCACCTATCTTTCGATAATTGTAGTTTTGCCTCCACCATGCTTCGGGACTTGTAAAGCAACGGTTTTTTTACCCGGCATAAATTATTGTTCATTGTGCCACACATGCTTTTGCAGGAAGCTAATACGTTAACGTAATCTGCGCACTCCCGGAGAAGCAATTAGTAGCTCATTGCATCTAAGAATAGATGCAGTAGCCGTAGGTGTGTCCGGTGAAAGCACGTTAGATGTTTTATATGGCGCTTAAGTCATTGTTTATGTGGATAGCTAAAAGCAGCGCATTAGGGGTACAACAAGAGCTTGATGCCTCCTGTGGAAGCTATGTGCAATGTCTTCTCAGCGTAAGTAACGTAAGTATATTTCGCAACTTTTATTGGTTTAGTCCCAATATAGTCCGCATGTTTGCTGAAGCCTAGTGAGTTGGAACACCACAATTTTATAACTTTGACAAAAGAGCAGACTTAAATGATGTTGCCAAATAGTCGAAACAATTTGGTTGATATATGGCACCCATAAGTTTATAAATGAAATTTCATGTAGGGAACGGAAGTTATTACGTTGTTGCCCCCTCATCTATGGCTTGTGGATGCCATTGGATATTTTATTCTACGAGTACAAATCGAGATGAATGAGACCTGTACACCATTTACAGATCACCTGTAAATAAGCGTGGTTTACCAAAGTGTACTATAAGATCGGATTTTATGCACAAACTGAAAAGTGATACTGGAAATCTACCGTGAAACAGGCCTCAGGCAACTTTTTGTAGCGTGGGCATAGACCCATTCATGTTGACAGCTTGCAAGCGTCCTGTTGGGTATGATTCAAATCAAGAAAGAAGCTGATTTGACACGCACAATGTATTCATTCTTAATAATATCTTTTTGCACGTGGAGAAAAAAGACAATGCACTGTGGTTCAACTTCGATTGCTCTAATCAGATTGTCTAAGCTTTCAAAATTACAAGTTATATATGAACAGAACTGCTCGTGTGATAGAAGACCATGCAATAAAAGGAAGGAGAGTGGCTTTTGCTTTACAATGCTCTTCTTCATTCGTGATAGAAAGCGTATGCTTAGCGACAGCTCAGATAACGGTTTCAGGAAACAGATCGAATTGCAGCAAGCTTTTATTTGTGCAATAAAGATTTTCTTTTGGCCTAGCTATAAAAAACCACACCGGAGGACGCTGCTAGCTAGGTGGACGACAATAATGCTCCACATAGAGTGGTCGGGCAATGACTAAATTATTGTGCGGAGAAAACTGTTTGACGAATATTTGGAATCCGGAACGAACACAAACATTGATGGTGCTCCTTCTGTACAGACACCCACCAACTTCGACCACTGCAGCTCCTTTCCTCGACAAATCCACTGTTCGAATGACGATTTCAGCGAGGGTAAGTCTGTTAGATTATTTTGAGAATAATTACTATTTCATGCAGCCTTTTCTCTTCAGAAATTTTAAGAGAGCAAGCACGAACGTCATTTGTGCGAAATAAACAGAATGCCGAGTATTTCCTGTCTTCTCAATCAGCTGCGTTCAAACAAATCGTGGAAAGAGTAAAGGAATACATTTGCCACCTATTCAATTGCCCTACTTTACTCTTTACTCGATTTGTTTGAACGCTGCTAATGGAGAAGACACGAGATACTTGAAATTCTGATTATTTCGCACAAATGGCGTTCGTTCTTACTTTCCTAAGGTTTTACGACAGTTTGGGTTCGGTGTTGAGATCTCACTTACTTACAGGAATTAGGATATGGAATATTGATGAGACTGGCCTTTAGTACGTCTAAAAACCAAGAAATTTTCTGTCTCAGGAAGGAAAACGGACCACAGAAAAATTGGGCTCCTCTGGAAGGGGAAAATACGTGGTCATAATTTTTGGTTTCATTGCGTTGAGGACGTGCACCCCGTCAATGTTCGTGAGGTAACAAAGGGATCCCATTCTTTTGAAGGGGGCACCTGCCCAATCAATTGGCTTTTGCTTGGATAATGGATGATCCGATGGTGAGCAATTATTAAAAGGGTTAAACATTGTATTGCTAGCGTTACTTCTTTGATGACAGAATCTGCTTTGTTAATACCCGATGGCCACCAAAGTCATAAAACTTATATTGCTGTGGAATTGGCGTCTGCTAGCCATGTTACCACATTGATATAACCACCACATTGTAAACATCGCCTGCAGCTTTGCGATCACACCTTCTTCGGACACTTGAACTTGCTAATCAGTGGCTCTACTGATCAACGCATGCCAACTCATCCTCTTCAACGATGTTCGTCGTTTGAACTGGCCTCAATAGTTAGCAAGATTGCAAAAAAGCAGCAATCTTTGCTATTGCCAAAAATGGCTTTGAGTCCTGCGGGATTAAACTCTTTAATACCTTTGATTTTAACGCTTGCGTTTGTTGCGGCCCATTTTAATGGACTACAGGGGAGTTGTGACGATCAAGTCATCCTTTTTCCATTGCCTTCACCCCAAGTGAACTTTACAACGGCAGATATTTCTGCTGAATGTAGTACTGTCATTCTAACTTCAGTATCTAGAGATAATGACTACATGCCTCCATTTACAGTCATAGTCTCATCTTCTTAGCATAGGTCTGCTCCTTCAACGTCAATTGGCGTTCAAAACCTTAAGTCTTCTGTTAATACTACGCGAGCAGGTCAATGAAGGCTTGTGTGCCACTCCGAAAGCAGTCCTCGCAAGTAAGCAGAAAGGATGCCACAAACTTGATGATCTCGAAGTATTCATGAGGTCAATATTTATAAGTCCACCAAAACGAAAAGTATGGCGGCAGCGGCAGCAAGGTGGCAAGAAGATGGCCAGTAAACTGAACAAGTGAAAACTGTCCTCTTCTTCTTATGCTTTTGCGCAATAGCCTTGCTTGGTCTGTGAGAAGGAATTTGTTGGCTGTCGACCTGGTGAAAAGTGGGTCGCCTGCTTTGTGTGTCAAATGTGGACCCACAAGGATTACGTTCCAGGAATTACTAAAGTCTACGTGTCACGAAGGTGAATCAGAAAATGCTTATTAAATCGGTAGTTTCATTTAACGCAACTGAACATTTCTGATCTAAAAATTTTGCCTTTTAATTTTAAATTCTGTACATTGTATTGTTAGTTACGATCTAACTATTCCCTCGGGTTAATGCCATGACTATATTACAACTTGCTGTAGTGCTATCTTGAATAGTTTCCTGCCTACCTGTGTAGGGATTATTAACAGTTAGGGACGGGGTGGGGTAATATGTTTACTGTGGTCATCTTACCCCACATGTGTGTGCTTATTACCCAATGCGTATAGTGAAATCCCCTTTCACGGTGAACAACTATTTTTTACATAATTCGTTGCCATCGCTACAGATATTGCCCACAGTGTATAACTTTAGTAAGCTAACGATGTACCAGACAGAGTAAGGTTGAAATTTCGAAAATCTTGCAAATGAACCCAATGCTATTTGCGTAAACGTTTACCCCTTGAACCCTTTCCCCTATCGAATGGAACTCCGTCCATGGATAGGCTAACACCATATCTCTGCAATATCACATTTTCCACGGTCCTATGTCCCTAACTTTTTCGACCCCAATTAATGGAAAAAAGCGAAACCAAATTGTTTCTTAAAGAACTTGCCCACATCATTGCCTGCTGTCACTTCAGTGTGTTCAAGCACAAACTGCTCTACCAATGGTCAGCTGTGGTGACCGTTAGGTAGAAGCAATTTGGATTCGTTAGCCAAAATAGCGCTAGCGCAACGTCAAATCATCAAATTGGTAGGGAATGCTCTTTCATTTCTTACAATATTCCACAGTCATGGAAATGTGAAAGATGTCTCAACAGAAACAATGCGCATGTGCTGCGAGCACTAGACTGAATGTTATCGCGTGTGCTGAGCAATGTTATAATTTCCCATGTTAATGTGGGTGATGGTGTTTCATTCCGTATATTCCCGCTTGTATCCGTTACCGAAATCCGTCACGAACCTCAAATGTGAAGTATACCGAGAATCTTCGTCACTAAAGTACTGTTTATTTATAGGCACGATACGCGCAGTACTGCGTAGACAGCGTAGAAAACCTGAGGCATTTCAAATTCCTGTCCGGAATACCGGGTCTCACTATCGCATGGTGCTAAGGAGAGATAGGGGCAGAGGTGTACAATGAATTCCTGGGTGGATTTTGCATGCGACCTTTTTCAACTTGCGTATAAGCTTTCCATAAGCTGACACCCGTCTACAGAAAAAAATTGATCCAAAAATCATCCACTTACATTCAGTAATATACGGCAGACAGATATTATTTTGGTACTCTCCATTTCCCCTTTTGTCTCCAACAGTTGTTATGAGGTTATTGCAATACTCGTTTGAAAATTTCCCGCAAAGGTTCTTCGTACGCTTAATTCAAGCCACTCCTTTGGTCACAATATAGTATCCAGCTAGATTTGCACGCATGAGCAAGTTGCTACAACCTAGACTTCCTTCAGATAATAATGGCCTTAGTTAAAATTAGTTCAGGCTTCCAGTAAAGTTCGTTTTACTCTGTATGGAGACGAGCTTTCGTTCTCAGGCTAATTGGTGCAAAGCCATACGACGTAATTGCTATTTATCGGCTCTTCCAAAACTTAATTTAATCTGCAAAACCAAGTAGCCGTTCTTACTGCTTGTCGGTAAAGTGCAAATATACATATTTGTTTACATTCTTTATTAATCCGCAGAATTCTAACCCAGCTCAATCGAAACCTTAAATCGATGATCAGGGCAGCAAATAGTGGGAAACTAAGCAGATTATTCACGTGCTGTGCAACTGCACTAAATCTATATTTGGCAATATTATTAGCATTCTTCGCACACTAGACAAGCTTGTTAAGTTAACAAAGTTAGTTTCTGACCGCTTACACGGCCAAGATTTAAACACTTCTAAGAGAGACCTACGCTATCTGCATTTTGACGAAAAACGGGTTAAAAGGATTTATTGCTTTAGGCAACTATGTTTTCTCACCTGAGGGTTATCAATTCCGTGAAATAATTTATCACTCGTCATCTACCCTGCGATAACCGAAGTGATATAGGATGAGGAATCTAAACAAATTTGTGATTAAGGAGATAAATTCCCTTTTCCTTCCGAGGTACGCGCACGATAATTTTATATCGAAAGGGAGTTTCGGTCTGACAAGTTTTGAATCGACACTCGTTTGACTGGAGGGGCTCATAGATGTGTCAGACATTGATACTGTTTGTTTCATATAATGTACCGAATTATGAGTTCAGATCAACCGTTTATAGAGCTAATTTTTTCGACTATTTGTGATATTGCTTGGTATCAGCGCAACTTGGACCATCAGTAATCGCATGTAAGTACTACGTAAGTTAGCTGTATGCACGATACTGTGTTCTGCGTCACAAGTTAAACAGTGTTTCTTAATGAAACAGCCTTCACACATTTGCCCATGTAACCGGCCTGCAGTGTTATATTTGCCATCAATTTTACTTATCATTGCTTCTACTAGAGGATAGCAGTTTTTACCGCGATTCTGCATTAAATCGATTAAGGGTGAAAGATCCGTCACAACTGCATGCATGCGCTCTTTCCGATTTACGTTTAGTTGTGTTCACGTAGCGCTTCATCACATCACTGGATGTAATGAGGGCAACTGGAAGTGATTAGTACCACTTCATCTGAAGAGTGCATCAAAAAGTTGCAGATATATGTTATCAGTTTCCCAGAGAACGGCTTGACAGCGAGCTAATCTGCTAGAAATCTAAGACAGCCTGCCTACATGAATGCTGGTTTTCGTTTTGCCGCTAAAATACGCCTCTGGTAACCTGCAATCCTAGTGTACTGATCTTACGGTCGTTGGTGGACCTGCGAACCTGCCTTGAATTTTTTTCATAAGTGGAGGTAAGATAACCAGTGCGTCCTAAGTACAATGGTACAAATAAGAAAAGATTAGGTTGGTCTTCTGTCTTCTTCCTTCACATTGATGATCCCGGGTTTTGTAAACCCCCGCAGTAGTATATCTTGCAACGTTCAGCGCATAAAAATGCTGTCTAGAAACAGGTTGTCCCAGCAAAGTGTACCATAAAAGTCGCCTTCGATAATGCAACTGTGACTTAGCTCGTGAGCGGCCTATCCGAGGACCTGATCTGTTTTGTTCTAATGGAGTTATTTAATTAATATGACTTGATAACGGTTTATTTATCTCAGTGTAACGCGGACACACCAGGACACAAATAAACGCGATGTAACAGCTATGATTCGGGGACGGCACTAGGGTAAATGAGATCTCACATTACTATGAGCTACGCGTACAAGGTTGTAATACAGACCATATGCATAGGTTAGTAACGGATGCATTAAAACAGATTTTTTAAGAGCAGGGGAGTAAACGCAACTGCTCTTGTAACAGTGCCAAATTACGTGCAAACGGATAGTTGAGCCTTCTTTATTGATAAGTGGTTGTGCATACAACCGCATTCATAACAAAGACCATCAATGGATAACAGAGATAAACAAAAGTTTTGCTGCAAATGAACTAACATTGGATCTTACATAGTTTGGATATACAAAATTCGACTCCGACACTGGGTTTCCTCAGTGAGCTATATCTTTCAAAGAAATTGACTATACATATTGCTGCAAAAGTTGAGTGTTCATCATAGTGGTCTATGGCTCGATGGATCATAAAGATATCAACTGATGCAAAAGTATCTCATCAAAAAAGCATTTTTATTAAGTAGGACATAAGCACAAAGATAGACGTATTACAGGCATTAATCGGGTAAGAGTTTGCGTTTATAGCTTTTGCGTTAAAATGGTTTCTTAGCCAGTCACTTTGGATGCTCCAGCAATAGTCCGCCATAATGTGTTTGCCCTATCTTCCCTAATAACGTCATTCTATCGCCATCATATCTTGACGAAAACATTTCCCTTATTCGTCACTTACTACCCCAAGGTTTATGGGGTATTGGTCATGATGACCGTTCAAGAAATGCAGCTTGACGCTCATGTTGCACCCATAATCGTGAAATGCCAATAACATGCCGTTAAAGCAATTAGTCCCTTCAGAAGTTTGAACAACGCAGAAAAAAGCCGAACACTGGTTGACGCATGCATTTCATATTGTCTCTTCAGTATCATTGACATTACTCGATATGTATAAGTAGAGTCAATAATTAAATGGATCACCAAAGATTCAAAAGAGTGGAGTGCCACTCAGGCCGATTCAATGATGTACGCGCCGCATCATAATATGGCTCCTTTGCTAATGGAAGTGTTCACTCCACTGAGACAACGACACAATCCAAAAAGTCTTAACGATTCAGTTCAACTCCTTGGTTATCTGGATGATATCAACCTGTCAGACAATTATGCGTTCACGGGATGTGGATTCTTTACTCACCAACATCAGACAATTGATTAGGTGTGTGAATTAGCCAAAACTCTGGCTGCCCAATGCCAATTCCGACCGAATTGCTGATGGAATCACTGTTATTGTGCATAGTGAAAGTCGACTTCCATTATTGGAACACCACGTACCGCCAAATCGACGGCGTATCCCATTAGTCCCTGTACTCGCGGGCATCTTCGCCTTTATGATAGAAAGAAGAATTTCTACAGAAATAGCCCAGGTGCCCCATTGCAAACACTGGGTTGCTGATATTTTTGCATCTTGTTCGTCTAGGCAGCAGCAGCAGCAAAGTTAGTAGAGCACCATAACGGTGCACATGCGAACTTACGGGTTAGCTAGGAAGTAGAACGACATTGCATAATCAGTCGCAGAGATGACTAATTAATTAGGAGTTCGGTTTATCAAAAATAAACTTGATCCGTCTAGTACTTGCACTTCACCATCTTCACACCTGGGATGTACCAGCGGACACTTGTGAAGATCGTAGTTAGTCGGGCCAGAGAAATTAACGCTGCCGACTGTCTGACCAGTGAGCCAACCTTAAATAAAAAACAGTCTGAACAACTTGAAAATCCCCATTTCGGTAAGAAGAACATGAGGTCACAGATGCACAATTGTTTTCAATGATTGACCATCAGACCTTAACAATCACAAGGAAAATATTAGTGGGGGTAAGATTGATCGGCTTAATCCAAATGCAACAAATCACGTGCCGGCCAGGTTCGTGAACCGACGGGCAATCTTAGCTAGGGAACAATTGCATTTTCCATCCTGCAAAACTGGTTTATGCTTCTTCCACTTTTGCTGATCAACGCAGCTGCAGTCTCTGGAGTAGGTTATATTTAGAACATAAAGGAGATCGAAACAAACGAATACAGATTGCCTCGGCTCTTGCAAGCAAACGGAGGAGTGAGCCTCTCGATTCCAACAGAATAATCCTGTGAATGGCCCAAAAGGCACGGTTCGGTTCTATCTGATGGCTAATGTCAACCAAGGGTGGCAGGATGTTGCTATTAATTGTCCCAATTCAACCTTGATATAACCAAAGCGGATGTTGCCCATTGACGCGCTTTGACGGGTGCCGCGCCGTTCGACCGACAAATGTTGCGCCACAGACGCACTTGAATTGATAAATGACCATTGAAGCGGTCAGTTTCAGCAGCTAGGCTACCGCCTTCAAATCGTTTGCCTCTGTCAAAATTCACAGTATGACTGGCACACGTAAAAAGCCAGCTTCGTAACTAACAAACCGGGTTTCGTCGAGGTCTGAGCTGCATCGCTCACATCTTCCCTTTGCGTCAGCTGTTAGAGCACCGTCACATATATTGGCGGCCTACGTTGTCGTGTTCCTTGCTATTAAACGTACATTCGAATTGATGGATAGATGTGCCCTTTAGGACCATATATTCCTGAAAGGTGTGTCCACAAATCTGTAAATATTATCCGAGCATCTTAAGCGCCTAACTCGGACGGAGTGTGTGTTTACGGACAGCTGTTGCCACCCTTTAACATCTCCAGCGTTGTGAGATAAGGCTGCAGTTGTCACCTTTCTTCTTCAAAATTGCATTTTGACGAAGTCATGGAGATTGCATTTACAAGACACTACTTAAGTGTGAAACTACTCCCAGACGAACGACTTCTTGACTTTGAGTATGCTGACGATTTTGCGCTCATCTGTGACAACTCCCAGACGTGCCAAGCTGCACTGCGCAGATTAACACTGGCTGTCCGTCACTTCGGGCTCTGTTTCGCACCCTCGAAGTGCGAAGCTTTCCTCGTAGATTGGCCTGGACCCTCTCTTATGCTGCTCCTTGGTGAGGATCAGCTAGAAGTCGTGCAAGAATTCAACTATCCGGGAAAGTGTGGCAGAACCCTTAGGATCGAAGAGAATATCCCTAACCGTATAGCAAAAGCACGAGGCGCTTTCGTTTACCTCCGACACTTATGGCGCCGGCGCTACATTACACTTGCTCTGAAGGTTCGAGTGTACGATATAACGGTATGTTCGACTCTACTTTACGGTTGTGAAACCCAGCCTCGTAGATCAGCCGTCATAAAGTGGCTAGTTATATATATATATATATTCAACACTATACCAATTACAATATACTTGGCTAAGTGCCACAACACATAAGAAGAAAAAAGGACGTCGTGAAAGGCAAAACAACTGTTAGGGTAGAAGAGTCTCACAGTAAGTGTGCCATTACCTAACATCCTTGGTCATATCCTCCGGCGTTTTCAACCAGGTGTGCTCGGGATCGTTTGGTTCCCAAACCGGGAGTCAAGAACTCTCGACAACAGCCAGCTTCAACGGTTACGCCTTAACACATTTGATTAAAATTTTTACCTTGCCCTCCTTTTGTCGCTTCCAATTCGCGGCTGTGTTCGCAACTAGGGCTCGTTCTGTTAGCCAATGGGTAGGCATGCGAAGCACATGGCCAAGCCAGCGAAGCTTCCGCGGTGAGATGATGCCATCAATTTATCAGCTGAGTTCGTTGGATCTGAAGACTCGCCGACGGATTTCCTCCTTACTGATGTGGTACTGCCGTGGAACACCAGCAATGCTTCGCAGGCAGTGGTTATGAAATACTGACTTTCCCTGGACATCGTTGTTACGAACGGGTTATCTCACAGCCGTAGGGCAGAAGCGCTCGTACGGTAACATTTTAGACTCGTCCCTTGAGAGCGAGGCTGATATCACTACGAAGCCACAGGTGACGAAGGTTAGCGAAAGCGGCTCTATCCTTGGAGAAACGCAGAGAGATCTCATCTGTCAAACCGACAATACTAAGCCAACTCCCAAGATAAATGAATTTGTCGATCACTTCCAACGGATGCCCCGAAAGGGTGAGAGAAGGACATGCGCTTGGCCAATCCCATAATAGGACTTTGCATTTGGAATGAGCAAAACTCAACCAAAATTGGATGGCGGACATCTCCAGTCTGAGCAGCACATGTTGAGCGGCTTGGAAGGACTCGCAAACCACGGCAATATTTTCGGCGTACTCTAAGTCCCGTAGGCGGTCACCAGGGAGCAGTTCAACACCGCAGGACAGAGTTATCCAGGGCAGTACCCAGGATCTCGTCCATGGCAAAGTTGAACAAAAATGGAGAGGCTGGATAACCCTGTCTAATACCGCTAGTAATACTGAAAGGGCGCAAAATTTCTCCTATCTTCACACGCGGCCCAAAGTTTTATGGTAAATAGTGCGTAGAATGCTGATGTACTTATCAGGTACTCCCCTCTTCAGTAAGCAGTGCCAAAGAGCCACTCTGTCAACAGAGTCAAAAACGGTCATCGGTGCCTTCACAGTTTGGCTCGCATCTGGTGGGACACCGAGTGAGCAACGAGCGTGTTATATGTTACGTTTAAGGCACAGTATATATATATATATATATATATAGGCGGGAGAGCCTATGGTGCGCTGAGGCTGGTGGTGGCTAGATCCTGACAGATGGTCTACCCACTGCTGCTACTGCTGCGCCATAGTCTCATGTCCTGGGCGCCTCCACGTGGCTACCGGTGGGTGGGAGTTGGGTTTCGCCCTTCTCCCTGCTAAGATCCAGGACACCAGTCCGCATGAGTCGGCTAACTGACTATGTGCTACACTCGCTGCCTTTCGGGTGTTCATTTAATCGAAGGCTTTGGCTTAGGAACAGAGTCGTTCTCCTGTCAGGATTGGGCGTCCTGGCAGTATCCTAGTTCATCCTCTTCGGAGGTTAGGAAGTGGTCGCTGGCCCACTTCCCGTAAAACCTAGCCATGGGAGACAACAGGTTTAGGGGTTATATTCTCACAGCTCGATTGGCGTAGAGCACGAGGGCCACGCATTGTTTCTGACGGTGGGAGGACACCTCCGGGTGTTCAATGGTTTGCTACTGTCCGCCTCAAGCCAGGCATCCCCTGGTCAAATTGGTGCAAACCCGCCAAAACCCACCTGCGTCTGGCCGTGGTCGCAGTTGCGTATCCAATTACGGTCGCAAAACATATGATAATTGTTCCAGAACCTCAAAGGCTGCGTGTGACCGCCGTCAGGCAGATTCCAATCTGTCTCTGCAATCACATTCCCGAGCTGGATCTGCTCTCCACTGCCTTGTGGGTCAGGCTATTGAGCCAAAGGCTCCGGGTGGAGTCCCTCAAACAAACCTCGGATGCAAAACGACCACCTCGCGTGCGATTGCCCACCAATGCAATCGTATGCCTGTGCGCAAAGCACTCAGCATCGGGTGCTGGAACGTGCGCACACTACTGGACGGCAACTCGAGCGAGCGCCCGGAGCGACGCTTTGCACTGATCGCGATGGAGCTGGCTCATTACCACATCGATATTGCGACGCTCAGTGAAACTCGGCTCGCTGAGCAAGGTAAGTTAAATGAAGCAGGTGCTGGCTACACATTCTATTGGGTGGGAAACGCCGCCTCAGCACCACGTGGTCATGGGGTCGGATTTGCAATATCCGATCGTCTCCATGGCCAGCTGGTGGGTGAACCAACGGGCATCAGCGCGCGGCTGATGACTGTTCGCCTTGGACTCGGAAGAGGTAAGTTTGCTACTTTTATAAGCACGTACGGTCCGACCATGTGTTATCCTGATGACACGCGTGATCAGTTCTACACTGAGCTATCCTCCGTGATACGGTCTGTGCCGAGGAGCGACCGACTATTTCTGCTGGGTGATTTCAACGCGCGCGTTGGGCGTGATGCATCAGCGTGGACAGATGTTATCGGTGCGCATGGCATTGGTTCAGCGAATGCGAACGGTGACAGGCTGCTCTCACTGTGTGCCACTCACGGCCTGACGATCACGAACACTATATTTGCACTGAGTGCGAGTGATATAGCAACTTGGACGCACCCACGGAGTGGTCACGCTCACCTGCTCGACTATGTCATCGTACGTCAGCGTGATATGCGTGAAGTGCGCATGACACGTGCACTGCGTGGAGCTGAGTGTAACACTGCTCACAAATTCGTGCGGATCAAATTGTACATATATTTTCGTAAATCTATGTATTGCACTGCCGCCGTGAATCGGCGTAAATTTAACATTCTCTCCCTCTGTACTGTGGCGAAACGTACTGAGCTGGAGAAGGCGATGGCTGCACGCCTGTGTGGTGATGTGGACTGCATAGCCACAGTGGGCGACCTGTGGCACCACATTCGCGACCAGCTGACAACTGCTGCGGAGGAGGCCATCGGGTGCGCAAACTGTAAGCGGCCTGATTGGTTTGATGACAACAATGTGACGATTGACGCATTGGTGTCGGAGAAGAATGCAGCATTTGCTGCACAGGATGCAAATCCCAGTGACTTGGGGAAGAGTAGTCAGTTTCGCAAACTTCGACGGCGACTGACCCGAGATCTCCGTCGCATTAAAAATGCATGGTGGACAGAGAAGGCGAAGCAGATGGAATGCTACGCCGAACGCCGCCAACACAAGGAATTCTTTGACTCCTTGAAGGCAGTGTATGGACCGAGATTGGAGCCGCTGAGGACACTGATCGATGGTATTTCAGGCGCTACCTGCAACCAGACTGCAGACATAATGCAGGTCTGGCGGAAACACTTTGACTGTCGCTTGAACAACCGTTCAGAGATCGACTGGCCTACATTGAATGGCCTGAAGCAGCACGATGTGAAGGCAGATCTGGCGGATTCGCCGACACGGGATGAGACTCAGAGAGCACTTGCTCAGCTGCGAAACGGCAAATGTGCCCGAGGTGACGGGATCCCACCTGAAGTATTGAAACACGGCGGACGACTGTGCGTTGTTTGCACACAACGCGGATGAGTTGCAGCACATGACTAGTGCTCTGGCTTTGACAGCGGCCAAATTCGGGCTCACCATCAACACAAGCAAAACTGTCTGTCTCTTTCAGCCTTCACCGGAGGTGTAATCTTCAATATTGCCGCAAATCAGCATTGGCGCTGAAGTATTGGAAACCGCCTCCCGCTTCAGCTACCTTGGGAGTGTAATATCGACTGATCAACAGCTACACGTTGAGTTGCGTATTCGCGTGTCGAAGGCGGCAGCGGCATTCGGGAAGCTTGAGTACCGAGTGTGGAACAACCATCAGCTTACCATTGGCACGAAGCTGATGGTGTACAAATCCATGGTACTGTCCGTTCTTCTATACGGCAGTGAAACGTGGACGATGTACCGTCGGGATGTGCGATATCTCGAGCGGTTCCATCAGCAGTGTCTGCGACGAATTTTGCGGATCGGCTGGGGCGCCAGAGTTGCAGACACGGAAGTGTTGCGCCGAAGTGGAATGTATGCAGTGGACGGCATACTTTTACTGCGACACCTGAGATGGCTCAGTCATGTGAGCCGTATGGATTTGACGCGGATACCGAAACAACTTTTATACGGTCAGCTGAGTATAGGGAAGCGGCACGTGGGGAAACCAAAGTTACGTTACCAGGACATGATTAAAGTGAGCCCCACACGTTCTAATCTTGATTGCAGATCATGGGAATCGAAGGCGGTTGATCGGCGTGCAGGGCGCGATCTAATTACGAAGGCAGTTGCTGAAGTGCGGGAGAAAGCCCTCATGCATGCAGAGAAGAAGCGGCAAGTGCGGAAGCGTCAAGCACCAACGAATTGTACTCTATCAACATCGAGCGCATGGTGCTGTAGAACATGTGGTCGTGAGTGCCTTAGTCAGGCAGGCCTAGTGAGCCATGAGAGAGGTCACTCGGGACCACTGCCGAAGCGACGACGGGTCCCACAGTGAACGTAGGCAGCACCGGCGCAGCGTTTGTAGGCACGCTGAATTCGATTTACTAACCGCATGCTTGCATGCTAAGTCTCTTTATTTCAGGTGGTGGGTTTTCGGTTCTCTCCTAATGCCTTTCTTTCTCATATAAATGTCCAGTGGGTCATGAGCTATACCATTAGGGGCCACTACAGAAGCGACGACGGGTCCTACAGAGAATTACGGCGAGCCGGCGCAGCGTCTGTAGGCACGCTGAATTCCATTTACTAACCGCGTGCTTGCATGCTTTGTCTCTTTATTTCAGATGGTGGGTTTACAGTTTTTACCTTAATGCTTTTCTTTCTCATATAAATATCTCCCTGTACTCTGTTTCATTAACTTGCACACATCGCCTAAGCCAATTGTATTCGATTTCCATAACATTTTTGCGTTCGTGGCATTCCGTGAACTATATTTCCTGACCTCGTGCACTTAGCTAGGATTTGTTTGTAATCAACTTATTACATATGCTACTTAATTAAGGTGTATATCACCGTTTCCTTATGCATTAATCGAGTATTACTCTTTTTCTTTCTCTCTTTCAAGTGTTTGACTGTTGTTTGATATCCCCGATGTGGCTGCCCTTGATGTGCATGTTGACAAGGTGCCTACCTGTCTATTACCCACTATCTCGTCCATACTGGCTCCAGGAGACAGTTGGTCGTTGCTGGAGGGGACAGGGTGCACGGTCCTTGTGGCCGTGTTAGGATCAAAGAGTGGTTCCATGCAGTCAGTGTGGAGCGGACTACGGTCCAGCTACCGCCTTGTGTGCGCTTGATTCCCCAAATAGAGCGTGCTTGTGTTTGCCTGTGAAGGCGTGTGGGCCGGCTCCGTTGATGAAACCTGGTTCCCATCCGCATGCATCCCGGTCTTATTCCTTCGGGTTTACACTGGATATGAGGTGTGTGGTTGGAGCTGTTGGTGGTGCAGCGCAAGCCATCCATGGTCCCTCTGTAGGCGCAGGCGTCCTGTGGCATGCCACAGTGTCAGGCAAATCGAAACCAGATGCCGCTAACCATATATATATATATATATTTATTTATTTATTTATAGAAAATCTGACATGAGAACTATGGCAAAATGGAAGACCATAGACGTATGAATATTAAGAAGAAAAGAGGACAATAGTTTTGTAGGTTTTACACATGCCGCTTTGTGCGTTTTCTTGTTAGATATATATATATATATATTGAGATTAAACATCAGATAAATAGCACAAAAACATTAGCCCCATTGATGGTTGTTACGTGTTATCACATCAAGCTTTTTTAACCACAGGATTTCGGAGTTACTTTGTCCCCAACCTGGGGACGCACTGATCCGACTGATGCTAAACTTGAGGCTACTTTCTTCATACTCCTTTTCTATGTTATCGCTTGTCCCCAGCGATGGTTTTCCAGTCGCATCAGGGAAGCGCAAATAACGCTCGCCGGGGAAGGCGACAGGCTGGCATCCCTAGTAAATAACCAAACCAACGCAAGCGGTGTCGGAGAACAACGTTTTGTAGACTGGGGCTGTTCGCTCCAAGCACTTTTTCAAGAACCTTTGTGTTGTGTATGTGATGTTTCCACCACGTACGAGCGGTTTTTCGTAGACAACAGTTTTCAAAACTGACAGTCGTTTCATATCTTTGGAGTAAAGAGGCCAGGTCTCACAGCCGTACAGCAGAACAGTACGCACCTAAGCATTGTACACCCTGCCCTTGAGCTTGAGACTAACGTCCCGACGGTACCATATCTGTCCCAGTTTGCTGAAAGCAAGCTGGCGTTTTGCAATGCGCTGTGAAACCTCATCTCCAACATCGCCATTAGCCGTGATGCTACTCCCTAGGTAAGTGGAACACTCCTTTAACATCTCCAGCGGTGTGAGACAAGGATGCCCGCTGTCCCCTTTCCTCCTCAACTTCGCTGTTGATGAAGTCATGGAAATCGCGTTTACAGAACACGAATTAGAAGGGGTGGATCTGCTCCCAGGAGAACGACTTCTTGACTTAGATTATCCTGATGATATTGCCCTAATCTGTGACGGTTCACAAACGTGCCAAGCGGCACTGGACAGATTATCACTGGCTGTCCGTCACTTCGGGCTTTGCTTCGCAACATCGAAGTGCAAAGTGTTCCTCCAAGATTTGCCAAGACCATCTCCTTCGCTTACCCTTGGTGGGGATCAGCAAGAGGTCGTTCAAAAATTCAACTACCTGGGAAGTTGTATTAGGGCCCATGGGATTGAAGATGAGATCACGAACTGTATAGCAAAAGCTCGAGGCCCTTTTGCTAACCTTCGCCACTTATGGCGCCGTCGCGACAACACTCTTGCCCTGAAGGGTAGAGTGTACAATGCGGCGGTACATTCCACCCTTCCATACCGTTGGGAAACCTGGCCCCTTAGATCAACGGACATAAAGGGGCTAGTTACGTTCAACCACCGGTGCCTTCGCAATTTAGCTCACATCGGGTGGAAACACCGAGTTAGCAACAAGCGTGTGTTTGACTTCTTGTTTACCGCACAGGAAAAGGAAATGAACCGCTCAGCACCGTTATTCCACGTACCAGACTCCGATGGTTAGGCTACATGTTGCGCATGCCAGCCCATCGACTCCCGCGACTTGCGTTGTTTGCGCGCCGGGGGTGTGGATGGAAGAAGAGGAGGGGTGGTCAAGCGATGACTTGGTCAAGAGAAATGAAGGCCCTCACTTCGGAGTTCGCCTCGGTTATAGCTTCACGGGTCCCTGGTTGGGGTCCGATAGACGATGAACACGTTTGGCTGGATACACTTACTGATATGGATAGGAGCCGACCCCAGTGTCTTCCCTGCTGTGAGTTTCTTTGTCCCACCCCATCCAACTTAGCCTCCACCACCAACCACGATCTCACTATTTAGCCTTATAAAATTTGGCCTTATATAAGTTTGCATGGTAATTTTTTGCTGCGTAATAGCCGGCTGGTAACTTATCGGAACGATGCCCATCCGTCACCGGTAGCTCAGCTGACTTGCACCTGTTGCATATTTTTCTCCTATTTTTCTTCTATGTATTGCGGCACAGTAGCTGAGGTGTTTCCCAACTCTAGCTAACGTGTATAATGATGACGTATAAAGATGATGATGACTTATTCCAGAATGTCACCAGCAATGATAAGCACGGATGCGCGCCTCTTCCAATCCTGAAACAGCTCTTTACATTTGGCTAAGGTACAATACAAGCGAAGATTAGATGCCTCAATCGCTAAGCGGTTCAAGGTGTTTTGGACGGTTTGCAAATCGTCCCCCAGCAAAACGATATCAACGGCGCAGTCCAAGTATGCGATTCTGGTTCCAGAGAGAAGAAAAAGCATTGCAATTCGGGACACCTTCCAGCGCTCGTGTCATGAGAACTGTAATTGCCAAATTGGAGAGGAAAGGCGAAACATTGCAACCTTGGCGAACGTCGCGGACGACAGCAAACGAAGAAGAAAGTCTGCCGTAAGCGCCAATTTTGTCCGACGTGTGATTGTACAGCTCCCTCAGAATGGAGACAAACTTGTCGGGCACACCCTTAGTAGACAATTCCACAAAGCAGCTCTTCCTATTGAATGGAATCCAATGCGGATGTCCAGGAACACTATGATTGCTGATCGACGGTGGACGTGGCAGAGCTCGAGAATTTGTCGGAGCGTGAATATTTCAGCAATGCAACTTTGCTCTGGAAAAAACCGGTTGTTCTTCTCGGGTAAAACTCTCTGGTAGAGGACACACTGTGAAGTAAGTTAGACACAAAGTTCTTGGAAGCAACTGAGATCAGTGAGATACCGCGGTAATTAGCGCCATCTTCGCGCGGGCTTTCCATTTGAGACGGGGAAAGACTTGCGCCTCCCAATGAGTTGGGGATTTTCACATCAGTCCCAGCCTTTGTGAAAAGTGAGAGTAATTGGTTGGCAACTATATCCCCACCATCTTTGAACAGAGCTGGAGGAAGCCTGTCAGAGCCGGCAGCTTTATGCCTTTTCAAACAACTGATTGCGCTTCGGAGCTTTACTTCGGTAGGAGGGTTATTGGGGGCAGGTCAAGCAACGTCCGATGGAGATGATGTCACATAGGAAAGTGCTGAGTAGTTAAACTGAACAACAAAGTGCTCTGTCCAACGCTCTAATCGCCTCTGCAGGTTGGTGATTTTTGCACCGTCTAACTCAAAGTTATCTGACTGATGGCGTGTGAATGGCAACTTGTGGCCTTGATGCGACAAAATAAACTGCGGCGGTTTCCAACTGATGTAGATGCATCCATCTCAGCAGCACGCCTGGACCACCAGGATTCACAGTCACAGCGACAGCTTGCTTTCAGTTGTACAGAAACAGACCGACAGCTTCCGTTGTGTTCCATGTCAGCGAGCAAGGCTCGTTGACGATCTAGAAGTTCCGAGGAAGTAGCTGAGATCCAGCTTTTAGCTGAGCGGCGGACGAGGCCGAAGCTGGAAATACATTTAGACAGCATGGCATTTTGGAAGTTTAGCCACTGCTAGTCTGCGTTCAGTGAAAAGCAATGGGCAGAGATTTTACGAAGCGACTGTTGACACTCTGTTTGTATTGCGGGCTCTTCCGATTTGCAAATCTTCAGTCGGGCTTGTTTGCCCCTTGGGGAGTCACCGAAGCGCATGCAAACGGTCGTGCACACCAATGCCTGATCGATTTCCACACAAGTAGACCAGTATGGTTGGCAAAAAATGAAAATGAACCGCTCAGCACCATTATTTCATGCATCAGTCTCCGATGGCTCAACCATGTGTTAAGCATGCCAGCTCACGAGCTCCACCGACGTGCGTTTTTGCGCATCGGGGGTGTGGATTGAAAAGGAGAGGTGGTCAAGCGATGATTTGATCGAGAGGAATGAACGCCCTCACTTTGAAGCTGGCCTCGGTTGGAGCGTCTCGGGCCCCTGGTTGAGATCCGAACTACGATGAACACGTTTGGCCGGATCCACATTCTGACATGGCTAAGGGCCGACCTCAATAGTCTTCGTGATGTGAGTTTCTTTGTACCACCCCATCCCTCTTACTCGCCTCCACCAACCCGATCTCACTTCTTAGCCTGATATGATTCTGCGTAATAAATTTTTTGCTGTATAGTAGCCGGCTGGTTGCTTTCCGGGACCATGCCCATCCGTTACTGGTAGTTCAGCGGGCATGCCTCTGTTGCATATTTTTCTCCTTTTTTCTTTTGTATGTATTGCGGCAGGGTAGCTGAGATGTTTGCCACCTCTAGCCAAGGTGTATAATAATGATGATAGCATGTCTTTAATTTACGTACGAATGAGCGGTTCTGAGGAGAATGTGCATTTCGGGGTCACCGCTGTAAAGGTCGATCTTACTACAGACGACATTATTCTAGCTAAACGTACGCAGCCGCGTCCTATTTGTATGTCAATCTCTTCAATACATCTTCGTTCCGGGCTGTTAAAACGGGTAGCGGGACAGTTTTTACGTATATTTTTGGAGCTAAAGCAAGCGGAGTGCCAATTTTCACCCAGCATATTCAGATTGGATACAACCTCATCATCCAGCGTGTTTTCAGTAGAGATCTTATATGCTCTAGATGTTAGTGAATCAGGTTTCGCTTAAATCACAGAGGAACAAAGTTGTAGAAGTTGATATATTGTCCACTCCACGTATATTTTCGGTAAACCTAACGTTAGATGGAGCCTTTCTTTCTTCTGACTAGCAGTACGTCAGGAAATAGTAACCGATTGGTTGTTTGCTTCTCACACGTAAAGTGCGTAGCTGAGTGAGCCTGATGAAATTGGTCGAGAAGTTTATCGGTGTTAGTGTTTCTATCAGCTACAACAAAAATGTCGTCCATGTAGAGGTAGCAACATTCAAAAGTGTTTATCGCCGTTTCTAGTTTGTTGTTCTCTACTTTTACCATGAAAATATCAGCCAACAATGGACCGAGTGGTGATCCCATGACAACACAATCCTTCTGCCAGTTTTAATTACAATTGAATAGGAACTGCGCGTTAAAGGTACACAGCAAAAAGAGGCTCTTCAACTCATGCACCGGGACACACATTTTCATTTGTGAATTTCTTATATGTTCACATATGTAATCGACTATCTCCAGCAGCGGAACGTTGGTTAAAGGTGAGACGACGTTGAGGGGGAACATTACTTTGTCAATGATGTTGCAAAGTTTAGTGTTTTCAATAAATTTTAAGCTACCCCAAAATCTGTAGAGTATTAGTTTTTACCGGCTCAAGTATTTCAAAAAGCCACTGTGCAAGCGTATGGTAGGGCGAATTAACCGTCGACAACGTGAGGCGAAGTGGAAAGCCAGCCTTATGAATCTTGGGTAACCCATAAAGCCACAGGATGTTCGTGCCGCTGGGTTCCAAGCTTTCATAAATGGTAGGTGAAATGTCAGCCCTAGTCCGAAGCTCCTGCAGGGTCTTAGTAATATGTCGCAATTTGTTCCGTCTGGTCTGTTTCTCCCATGGTGCAGGAAAACTTAATCTCCTCCCTAAGCAAGGTAGTAAGTTTGTCTATGTAGTCCTTTCTGTTTAATAGCATAACTCCGGTACCTTTGTCTAGTATACACAAGCTGATATCTTTGTTGCGTCTTAGCTCTTTTAGAGCGTCAATGTACTTTCGTGTCAGAGAACCATTATTACGACATCTTACTTGCGATACTGGTAACAGCAGTTTTGCAGCGAACATTTAAAGCGTTCCAGCTCCATGATTGACTTCGTGACAAGCCCATTTGTCGGGCCAAATAAACTTACAAATTGTACAGGATAGAGAACGCAATTGTTCCCTAGCTAAGATTGCCCGTCGGCTCATGAATCTGAACAATGCAAGCAGCATCGCTGAATCTGCCCATTAGACGCGCTACCGCTCAAAGACTGCCTAGTCAACACCCAGCAGGACCCTGAACAATGAAACCAAGGTGCATTAAGGGCAAAAATAATGCTTAGCATGTCTAAGCGGAAGGAAAAAGTTTAGAAAAGATTACGATGCTAAAATGAAGAGCCATTTCTTGGATTCACCATGGTGATTGCATTTAAACACCATTAAAATAGGCGGGATGTGAGCAAAAGAAAATCAATAAATCCTACTTTTTCGACTTTGGGAAACGTACTTTGTGGTTACGCTACCTATCCTCCAGCTAACATGTTTTATAATGAAATACGAATTGCCCACTGTCCATTCAAGTATCTTTTTAATATCAATCAGCTAGGGGCAGAAACAACATAATTTGGCAGTATGTTTCACGGCTGACACACACAAAGAAAGTAAAAATCTCCAGGGCACTCTATTCGGCTATACGGTATTTTCACGCCTAATTGATTACCTCTTAGATTTACATTGTGGCTCAGTTGCAGCAGTGGGTGGCAATTGTAGGTTTCGTACTTTAGGATGTGGCAAGCAATTATGATATTTCGCAAACGCCGTGATCGATTGCTGTATAATCCTAGTAATTTCGATTTAATCTTTTAGGGCAGCTGGAAGACACCTGAACCAGAAATACAGAAATCGTGCTCTAATATTGATTTTTCAAGACCGCTTAACGGCGTCTGTATGCGGGCAATTAGCGCCATGGATTAAATCACCAGAACTGCAAAAAGTGCGCGCCTAAGACATTTGCAATATTTTTACTCCTGGAGCCGGTCGATCCTGACGACAATCAGTTCACTTTGAAACTGTTCGCTGACCCAAAAAATATTCGTTGCCACTCATCTTAAATTACCTCATTCCATCCGCAACCTGATTGACAGACGGAGAGACGTGCCAACAAATGTAACTGTCCTACTAAATTGCAGTAAGGAGTAACGATAGCGGAAACCCTGGATAGATTTCTACAGAACCACGAACCACTATAAATCCATAGTTTCCGGAAAGATGGCCCATCATAAATCCTTTGGTGAACAAACTGCTACCCCAAGTACATAATCCTGGCCGACATGCATTTGCGCAGCCGTGAATTGATGCTGAAGTATAAGAAGCGCTGCGACCAAGAGATAGCATACCAGCCAAAGGTTATCGCTATGGTCATCAAAAGTAGGTCGTCGGTAACATTAGCTTGTTGTGTTATGCACCATGTCTAAATAGGACCACTCCTGTAGAGGTACCAAAAAGTCGTATATTGCATGATACGGTGCTGATAGATCCTGTAGACTTAAGCTTTTGTAAGGCGCGTTTGAACTGAATTCCACAAGGCTCACAATCTAGTTACAATGAGTGGGATCACATTACGGACAATCTACAAATTTACCCGTACACGAAAACATAGGACTTCTTAGCAGACTGAGGAAAGGCGGTCGTCGTACACTGAAAAAAGTAGAGGGAAATAATAAGTGTGATGGGAGCATGCGATCAGAGGGATGAGACAGATTTGTGTGAGAAAATGAGCAACTATGTTGCCGCAAATAAACTCAGGTCCGCGCCTAGGCTAATGGGTAATATTTGGCTGCGCTTGAGTGCATTTCTTGCCCAGTTGAAGGAATGTGAAATATTGTGCTCCATTTAACCACTTCAGACTGAAAGTAAGAAGACAAACATTGCGATATGTCAACATATGGACTTCTGTCGTCAGTCTCGGACGCAATACGGGCAGGAAGTAAACTAAAGTGCGTGCGTGAAATTAACGTTCATAGGTCAGTCAGTGGGCTAAGGGGGATTACGGCAATTTAACTGACTGCCGTTTTGCCCACATAATGAAAGAAGCTTTACTAGTTTGTATCTTTAGCTTTAAGGCTTTTTCAACTGAGACTATCCTCCGGAGTAAAGCTATGATACAACACAACCAAAAAGGCTATCTTGATAGAGAAATCAGTACACCATTCCCCAGCATAGTTCAAAACACGCACACAATCTATAATACAGGAGAACAGCTGAAAATCGATTTGCCACATTAATTCTGAATATTTCACCACCATCAGTCGATGATGCATAAGGATTTGGAGCAATATTTCGGACCTCCCGAACCAGTTGGGGTACATATTAATAATGTAGAATTGTTTCATAAATGCCGGGTATGACACGGTAAGCAGTGAGCTAAAGGGACCACAAAACATAGGACAAATGAAGGAGTATTGCTCTCAAGAAAAAAGTAGATTATATCGTGACGATGAACTCCATTCTGGAGAATGGACGTAAATTCAAGGTTGACAAAACACCGAAAATTAACGTCCTCGTAGAGAACCAAGTAGCAAGTTAACTGCAAATCTTTTTGGTGCATGGCTGCATCTCAGAATTTTTATATCAGCACTCGAAACCATTGAGAATGAAACTCACATTTGACAGGTAGTTTTGCTGCCATAGCGCAGCTGTTACAGGAACGAACCATGTTTTCAATATTCTGGTCCATAAATGGTCAGTAGACAAAGCTGCTGGCTATGGATTTCATACGACTAATTCCTGGATGACCTTCTTGGAATTGACTGTTAACCCCCTTATGTAGAATCTTAGAAATCACAACGGTCAGCTAACATCAAGCAACCAACAATGGTGGTTAAGGCAAACTTCCTTTTACGAAACTGTTCACCATAGCTGTCTATGGGGCCTGCAGGCCAACCCGTGCTAAGGTAGCCCACAATAAGTTGTAACAGGGATCTCTTGCTGTTTCTATTCTAACATCGTCTGTTGTTACTGGAAGTTGACGTACCGATGTTTGAAATACTTGTCTAATCTGGGGATCTAAGGTGATGCTGGACAAAACAATGTCTTCATCCGGTTTCTTGGACGTGCAATCAGCAATCAGTCTGGATAATGCGTCAGCGTGACCAAGCGAAGAAGTAATTTTAAAACGCAATTCGAAATCGTATGCTAATAGTTGGTTGCTCAATGTTGTAACCTGTTTCCGTGTTAACGCGGATTCCTCGTTTGGTGCCAAAAATAGATAGCAACTATTTACGGTCTGTGTGCAAAGTAAATTTGCGTCCATGTACCATCTTTTGCAATTCCTTAAGCGCGAAAACGGGAGTTACTCCTTCTTTCTCTATTTGATCGTAGTTCTTTTCTGCTGCCGTCAGCTTACGGGAAACATGCATCACAGCTTTTTGAGGTCCATTCGGGAATTGATGCAACAAGACACCACCAATACCGCTTTGTGATGCACCAACAGCGACAATTATTGGTAATCCTGGGTCGGAATGTGTTAAAAGGAGATCGGAAGACAATATTTGCTTAATGTCATCAAAGGCTTTCTGGCACTGCGACGACCAAAACCACACTGACTCGTCTGTCAAAAGTGCATTTATTGGGGCTCAGACTTCGTGCATCTGAGGGACAAAGTTGTCATAATAGTTAACTAGACCCAAGAAAGACTGAAAAGTAGCTTTGTTCATGGGGTGTGGCATGAAGTTGATGGCTTCTATTTTGTTCTTGTCTGGCCGCTGGCCGGAACTGTCGATGACCGAGCTATGGTATGTGATACTGGACACCATAAGCTCGCTTTTCTCTGGACGTACACGAAACCCATATGAATCTATCCTGGAGAACAGTTCGTTCAGGTGGGTGTGATGATCTTCAGTGGTGGAGCTTCCAATAACGATGTCATCCAAATAAGCCAGGGCACACTGTAATCCTGAGAGCATAGCGTCCATCACTTGTTGAAAGATTGCTGGAGCACATTTTACTCCCAAAGGTAACCGATTGTAACGATACAAGCCTCGATGAGTATTAATAGTGATCAGTTGTTAGAGGGCTCCTCGACCACTACTTGCAAGCATGCATCAGGAAGATCAATCTTGGAAAATATTTTTCATCCGTTACGTTTTGTGAATACATCCTTGGGAACAGGTAAGGGAAATCGATGCGTCGCCAGTGCGTTATTTGATCCGATTGAAAAATCAGTGCAAATACGTAAACTGCCATTAGCTGTTCTGACGACTACAATAGGAGAGGCCCAGGCTGAGTAGCTCAAAGAACTGATGACGCCTATGGACGCCAGTCGACTAATTTCTGCATCCACAAATTCAACAGCAGCATTTGGTATTGGTCTTTTGGAACAAAATACTGGATGTACACTGGATGCACCAACATTTTCATAACTAGGCTTTAGCCCCAACCATCCGGCAGAATGTTAATTCATGAAACGCAGTTGTGCATGTCACCCATGCAAGACATGGATTCTTCTGTACAACTTGGCCTATGCCGCTATAGACACAGTTTCTCACATAAAGAGAAATATACGTGGTATTACTATTATTATTATTATTATTATTATTATTATAAAAGGGTAAGTCCGAGCCGGATGCGTCTTAAACGACGTGTGATGTTTGAACACATGCGGGTTTACCGAGTTCACTCCATGTCAACTCAGAGATTACTGTAATATCGGAAGTCGTGGGCAGTTGAAGTCGGACCGAAACGCTGTTTATCACAATCGTAACATATTTCCGTAGTGACTGATAGTTCGGGCTAGTGGTTACAAACACCACGTTTGAAACGTAAGGTTGAAACCTTGGAGTTTTGGCGAAGGTTGGTGACCGTCTTCCAGAAGCTCCCTGCAAACATCTGGTTTTCTTATGTTCCATATTCATCCAACACTTGCAAATATATCGTCTTAGTTCACAAAATCAAGCAAAATGCCACTGGCTACATTGCCAACAAGCACTAGTCGGACAGCCGCGGTGTGCCAAGTCGGAGAGACGCGTTGAATTTTGCGATGGCCTGGGGCCTGTAGGAATAGTATGAACATCCACTACATAAGAATCGTTTTGCCGTTGGATCATTTCTGTGTCATGCTTCAGTGCCAGCATAGGTTCACATTCCTGTACCAACTCCTATAGTGAGACCTCTGGATTGGACTCCAAACGAGGTAATAAATGTGTTCGAATATCTACATCTTTTGGAGAACATATTCCACAAGCAAAAAAGCGTCTTAAACTGATCATTTGTGAGTGTGCTAAGCTGAAAATGTTCACATTTCCTGTTAACAATAGCTGCCTAAGCCACAGAATCATCGTCCTGGTGTACAACAACTTGAAAACATTGGAAATGTGTGTTGCAAGTGAAGTTTTTGGGCCGAAACTTCTGGGCAACTATTTCACAGTGTCGTCCAATGAGATATCCCGTGGGTTCTTGGGTAGAATGTAATTGGAGTATTTTTCATACTCTTGTGGACCTAATTTCCTCAAAAAAGGACGTACCTGAGCTGCATCACCTAGCACATGCCCATCAATTTGTAACAATTCTTTATAGCGGCGAAACCATGCTTCGAAAGGAAGGTCATCGTCCGGCTGGTAATTAAATGCTGCCATACTGTGCGCCAGCTTGTCTGCAATGGAAATCGTTGAATCCGTAGATGCGGACTGTAACGACATTCGTGTTGCCAATGTTTCAACTAAGCGCTGCTATGACACCTCAAACTGTGCTTGCTCTCTGGACAGCCTTTCTTCAAAAAATTCTAAAGAGACCGTCATGATTTCCCGTCGCCAGTCTATTATATCGCCGTACTGTAACTGAACCCAGTCTGAACGGAAAGCAAGAACACTACCGTGCCGGACCAGCTGTATTCAAAAACTGACAAAGCTGAGCAACCGGGACGCAAAAGATCAATAGATCAATAGGCCAACCACATGAAAGGACATAGTCATGAATGTTGAGCGGTGTAGAGCATTTCCCGCAAAGTTGCAAAGTTGAGTGTTAGTCTGGACTGACTCAACATCGTTCACTTTACTTCGTGTCGGGCCCCAAACGTATTTTTAACCCAATTTCATTTACCTAGTCCAACCTTTCCTTGAAAATCTCCCTAACCAGCCTTGATCATCGCGATTCGCACGATTGCACTTGTCAACGCACGGGTTGGAGGGACATACATGGGCTTCGCACACTGAAGGTGCCACATATTACAAACCGGAATGTCCTAGAGGTTAACGGTATGTGCGCGATGTGACTGGCCGGGCTAAGCTGAGTTCACTAACACTCAGTCAACCTGCACCGCTGGCCGGGCTAAACTACGGTCAAATGTTGCAACTGAGATAATGACAATACTGTACAAGTCAGTAATGGAGACATTGTGTCCTGTGTGTGGTGTAGACAATTGTCGGCGCTCGTGTAAATGCAACAACATATTCACAGTGAACCCAATGATCAAGGGTGCGAGCGAGGGAATGCACCACATAGTGAATGTGAACGGAAGTATTATTATTTACGTATCTTTGTGCGTCGAAGTTATCTTCAGAGTGGGTAGTTTATAGCGTTCCGATGTTCCCACGGCTGCAGTTTGAAAACCCCATTTGTGAGAAATTTGCGGTTTCGCAAGCTACATTTCCTGAGCTCAGATAGATGGCACTACTGACATTAACATTTCGCTTGTCTGTATCTGATGTTCTGTCAGCACCACGTTTAACAACGTAGAATCATTTGGACAAGCGCTATAAAAGTTAAAATAACGGATTCATGCGCGCCCAAGGCGTGTTGAGAGATATACGTGCCGTACATAATCCGGCTACTTGGCAATATTTCGCACTTACACGACAGGCAATGACATTTGTCACAAATGGCACCAAGATTCAACCGATGATCAGTTATCGTGACACTTGATCATCCTGTTTACCGTAATGACTCAGTGTAAAACTTAGTCAACGGGATAGTCAAGTTTTTTGACGGACGGGGGTTTGAGACACTAGGTGAACACTGAGAAGACATCCAGGAAAATATATTCTGACCAGTGACCTTATGATTGCAAGCCAGGCGTGTAGACCACTCGGCCACCAGGCTTCCCGGTCTCTTTTCAGGTTAGCAAGCAGTTTCCCGCTGAAATATTTCCGAATCTCCTTGTGTTAGTTATCAGCCGGAACACGTTGGCAAGCATTTATAAGTTCCTGAGACTGCGTAGTGACCCAATGTCCAAGTTGGCGATTTGAATTGCCACATTAAGACATACCCGCTGCTAACAACATCTGCTGGATTTTCGCCCAGTGATATTCAATAGTGTTCGATGAGCGCTTATTCAGCTCGAATGCTAGCCGCTAAATTTTGAACACAAGTATTTTAACAATTCAACTAGCTGCATGCACGACAACACTCTAAAATTAAATCTGTGATTTTTCTTATATGAAACAAAATATTGAATGGCAATTTCAACTGTGGGCTTTACAACTGCAAGAGCGGCGGCAATTTTACGTCCGCCACGGATAGCAAAATTAGTTTATACGCCACTGTATCCATGCCTGCTGTACCCCCATTGGTTTGGGTCAAAGGATGGATCATCTCAAACGATCAAGACAGTATCCAAATCGTACTGGGCAGCTATTCAGGCCATTCTGGCACGCAAATTAAATTGGGCTTGCCATAGGAATGGTTACATTTAAAGTTAAAGTACCGCTTCCGAACCGGCTGATGTTTGTTCCGAAGTTGACAGACCAACTTCCAGTCGGGTAACGAATTAACGCGCCAGTGCACTCAAATACAGCGGACAAACATCGCACGGACATGATTTCCATTAGACACGCGATTCATTCGCTCGGCTTCAATGCCGACATCTTGTCTGGCAATGGACGTGTTTGCGAAGGCGCATCTGCGCATCTATCAGTTCGTCTCATTCTTGGAAAAGGCTGACATGACTTGCGCAGTAATTTCCTATTCACTACTATTCAACTATCCACGCTGATATCCCATACTGTGATATATCTGACGGTTGCTTCACCCGGCAAGCTCATTTGGTCCTACAATGCGCTTTCTAAACATCCTAGTTTTCCGAACAAAGAACCTGTATCTACATTATCACAGACTGATCATGAAAGAGTACGGCACAGCGAATACCGGCTCGAAAAGAACAATAAGTTGAACATGTCACTGGAAGCCGGTCGCGTATCGCTCTCTTGCGCTAGACATCAGATATCGCTTCAACCCCGTACGAACACACAAACTTACGTACGTGCATACATCTTTTGAGAACACTGTGTATACTCACACGTCCCTACGCGCTGCCAGTGACGTGCTATACAACCAGATACGTAAAATATAGGCCAGCAATATGATCAAAACATGTCAACTTTTGCTAGACAATTAAGAAAATACCTGCATATGTCGAATAGCATTACGTCAACCCACAACGCTGATATCCTTGGTGGCTGCTCCGGCAATGTGTTCAAGAAACTGTAGCCTCCATTCCATCTGCGTCATGAGTTTCTAGGATCCCTGGCCAGAAGTTCCTCTTCACTCCTCTTCACTCTGGCCTTCACAACCTGCCAAACATTCTCGATCGGATTGAGCAACGGAGAGTATGGGCTCAACCTCAGGATGGTTACTCCCTCGTATCTATCTACTGGTGACAGATCTTTCAGTCGTGTGTGACATTTTGCATTATCACATACCACGACAACCTGCCGGAGCTCCATCTCCCGTTTCAGATTGTCTAAGTAGCTTCGCAGCCATTCCAGTGCTAGGTGGACTCGTGTATGAGCCTCGTTCGGTGCTCATCGACACTTTCCCTTCCCGTGTGATTGTACTGATCAAATGCAAATTGTGCCCTCTGCTGTTGGCAACTTTGCAACAGGCCCTCACTCCTCTGGGCGCCCGAGCACGAGTACGTTTGCAGTAAACCTTAAAGTTCACTTCGTCAATCCAAATGAAGAACTTGCCATCGCTCTCAAGTTGGAGAAACTGCTGAACGAATTCCCTGCGTATCCCTTTTGTTCGCTCATTGTTCATTCTCTCGGGAATCTGATAGATGTTCTTCTCAGTTATAAATCGACCATCTAGGTGACGTGTGATTGTTGACTTCGAAATGTCCTTGTTCATTTCTGTTCGTACTCGTACTCGCATTTCCCGTAGCGTAAGAGTTGAGACCCTTGCGATCTAATCCAGGATGTCATCTACGTCGTCCTCCGGCAAAATCCGTTTACGACCGCGCGCCTGCGTAGTACTCGGTTCCTGATCAAGAGAACGACGAATCCAGGAGTAGGCTGTTTGATATTTGACGTTGTTCACAGTTGCCACAAGCTGCCAGTCATCACCGTTGACGAAGGCGCCCAAAACTCGGTCACGAATATCTGATGAGATACTCTGTCGAACGTGAGAAGGCATGCCGACGACGTTAGTATCACAGACATGGTTTCGGTCGTGCGCTTATGTTCCAGCTGTTCATTGCTCTCAGACCAAGTGTGTTCCACAGTTTCGGACGTGAGGGTGCGCATACAAGCCCGTTGCACCGCCGAACTGCATGCCTCTAAGGTTCATTCACAAGTCTCACCCAGTCAACGGGCAGCGCGCTCACCTCCCCAGACTAACGCACCAAACCTTGGCATCCGGCCAATGATAACACAGTGTTAAGGTCAGAGGGTGGGCTCTGAGCGGCTGACGAATCGCGCAGGGTTTTGCAACATTTTGAACTTTCTTTGCAAAATTTTGGACTTTTTATGCAACTGTGCGGGAAATACTATAGCTCTTAACGACGGTCGTGCGTATCCAACACAATCAGGTGACTAGACAGTCACGAATGTCAAACTATCTAGCTGTGAGCGACTGTGAAACGCAAGCGCGTCTAACAAGAACGCAGGTGCAAAAATGGAGGGATGCGACGAAGGTACACAAAGCCGATGTACTTATGTTATTCGTTATATGCATACCCAGATCACCTTATCATTATGTGCTAAAGCGGTTGACCAAGCTACTAAGAATCAATTGCAGGCTCCTGAGTATTTGTTGCTTAAGATTCCGTTGTTATGATCGAGGAATTGGAGCGTAAGTGGATTAGAACGGAGCTCATATATTCAGTGGAGGTGGAATCGCTTTGACGGTTGTGGTCTTGTGCAAAACATCTGATGAATCGTACAACCTCCTTTCGAGCCACAACATGTCTGTGGACATTCCGATCTAGTTTCTAAGCGAAATTATTCTGTCTTGCAAAGAAAATCTCCGATTTGAGTTTGAAGTAGCTGCGTATAAACATATAGCAGATTACATAATGAGAAATACTTTGGCATCTGTTCGCATATATTTGCTGGGGTTGCTTGAAAGAAAAAGTGCAATTCGTATTGGAGAAGCAACCTGTTAAAACGTTATGTTGGTCACAAAGTAGTCGACACCAGTGGAAAACATTTTGACCGCCGTTTGACACCTTGAATTCTATTCGCCATAATCTTCCAGTAACCCATGAGATGGAACATCCGTGCAACCTTCCTTTTTTGGACATAGCCATCAAGTGGAGAGCCGATGGTGCAGATCAGCGAACTTTTCCCCACTGAGCGACGCAGAGTGAGCAATGTTTTCATTTTCCAGGTTTACTCCATTTGCCCATAAGTGCGGCCTTGTTAAAACTCTGTGCTACAAAGTCCGGCATATTTGTATTATTCCGACGATGAAGGCTGATGAGAAGATCCTACACAGGACTCTACTGTCTAACAATCAACCCAAAGAGTTTATCCAGTTTCACAGCAGATCGTCCAATGAGGCTACTGGTACACAAGACAAAAAAGTGGGCTATTTGTAACTGTATTTAAATGGTGACCATATTGTAATTGACATGGGGCGCCGGCTCAAGTCTGCCGTAAAGTGCAATTACGCAACCGCCAATTGGGGACTCATGTACACAAAAATGGCTGGTGATTCGCCATCCTCCGAGCAGTTTGTCGGTCAATCTAGCCTCTCATATTATCCGCTAGTCTCCCTGCAGTCGCGGTGACGTTTACATTGGCACTACAGACTGTCGACTGTCCCAAATAGTGGCCGAAAACCACACAATTTTATTGAGGCAGTCAACGTCACAACGTGGTGGAGTGGATCAAGTAGCAAATTGGAACCCTGCTACGGCCATCGCAGTGCACCTAGTGACCAGTGGTCACCACGTGGACACACCGAACGTTTGCGCCATACTCCTGCGTGACAGTAATTCGAAACCGCTGTTGATCACAAAGAGTCGGCCGGAACTTAGCGCACAAAAGCAATAAAGGCAAACAGTTAGATTGCTGTGGTTCTGATTATCCTACTGACCTTGGCTCAAGAACATTTGTTTCACATGTGCGCTTTCAATTACTTACTGTACTTATTGCGTCCGTGAATGACGACAGTAATCGAAATGTTAACAGATTGCGAGATTTGTCTTCCTTCGCGATAACGTCGCCAGTTATGAAAGCTACCTTGTTACTTGCATATAGACTTTTGCACGCCAGTTATGCTGTGATTTCCGAAAATTCTGTGCTGAATACACCGTTTGTCACTAAAGGAGAGAGTTCTGAGGCATGCAGTCAGTGAAAATTTAAGGCAAAACCACCATACGGGACACGTTCTCTGATTGCAGCGCAACCATCCGTGCAAGACGCTACCCAACTGAACAGGCGGGAAAACACGTAGACCAGTAATTGGAGAATTTGGAGAAGCTGATGCCTAGACTTCTGCTCATTGGTTCACCTAAACGAACAGACAATGGCGTATGGTCTGGTGCTTTTGCGATGTGCAAATGGAGCAACAGCAAGCCCAGTGTTATAGACGGTGCATCGGAAAATGACGAATATTCAGCTGACCCGGACAGTTACCTGAAAATTCAACGAGTTATGTGACTCAGACTAACGAGACTTTTCAACGATATCTATTTTTCACTCGGAACTGACGACAAAACGAATCTTTAGGGAATTACGTTAAGGAGCTGAAGATACTGACTCGTTCCTGTATTGTTTACACTCTTATTTTGGATTCACTGATAAGACACCACTAAGTGGCCGTTGCGGCCACGGAATTAGTCGCTCAGGAAATACATTGATAAATACCACATTTAATCTTCCGAAACGCATGTTATCCAGGAGATGAGGTCAATGACTGATGCACTGATAAGCATCGTATTTAACATGACTAAGAAAACTGAAAACTTGCTTCAAAGGCACAGGAACACACGAATTCCGTGCCGCGCGGCACCTGTAGGATCATGGCTAATGTCCGGTGTAGGACGAATGTATACCAAATGTGATAGACGGCATCATTTCGCTCGGCGCTGCCATCAGTATCATCAATACATGTTAGCTTAAGGTGCAAAACACATATCAGCCATTGTGCCACAATAAAAACATAAGACGCTGAACCCTACCGATTAGGTTGACTGTAAAATCAAGTCAACTAATGTCATAACATCAGGTACGGAGTGCGATCGTTCTTGGAGAAAGGCGAGAAGCGGGAAGAGGGGAGACACAGAAACTCAAAACATGAACGCCGTTGCGGTCACCTCATCATGTCAACAAGTGCATCGAACCAAGCATGGTCATCATCCTTAGGACCCCAGGCCTCCTGTCGTCATCCACCAACCGACGCCAGCATAGATATGAGGATGTTCACTCCTCTTGAGTAAGTAAGCCCATAAAAGGAATCTCTGTAGCCAGTGCCAAACCCCACTGCCTTGCGTTCAGGTATTGAACCCAAGGCTTTGGTTGAGAACCCTGATTGTTCTCATGTCCAGGCCTGATCAACCTTGCAGTATTCTGCCTACGCAATGTAATGAACATACATGCAAGCAAATTCTTTGATGCTCTGGCCGAGGCAGAGGATAATAAACGGCGCTCTGTCTGCTGCATCGAGCAGGTTGGATTGGGGCTTAAATGCTACCGCACAAGCCCTAAATTCTTCTTACGCTTTTTATCCTTATCATTCCGTTCCAGCCACACTTTCATCCCCCAGTTCTCAACCCATCGATGTTTGGTCCTCACCATCTTGTTTCATTAGGCGTTTGTCTACCATTCTCAACTCACACGCAAGCGCAGGCTGTCGCTCCGGTCCAGTAAACAAGTCCAAGTTCAGCCAAACGGACAACGTCAGTTCATCTGCCTCTGTATAGAGTAATTAAGCCTAGTTAAGACTTGCCTTCCTCAATATGCCAATTTTGTTGTGGATTGCCCAGCAGCTAGTCCTTGCTAGAATACTAGAGACCCTATCAGTCGATATCTGCTGCTTATCAGAAACTCGCCAGCAGGATACGAGTTCGGTACTTACTCTGCTATCCTCAACTTGCGGCACTGGCGGTTTCTCGTCATTACGCTTGTCCAGAGATGACGCAGCTTTAAATGCCGGTCAAGCCGGTGTGGGTCTAACGCTTAGCCCCCGGTCTGCGTCTGCCCTGGTCGATTGGAGCCCAATGTACAGTAGGATGGTCGATGCCAAACTGGCTGGCTCATTCAGAGCCTCGAAGTTGCTTATGGACAAAGTTTGCTTGGTTGTCATTGTGGCCTACGCGCCCCCAAATGGTAGCGCTGATTCGATGAAAAATGAATTCTATCAGCACCTGAACGTGCTGTTCCTTTAACCAAAGTATGGCTACTATGGTGCTTGCCGGTGCTTTGAATGCCCAAGTTGTAAAACTGCCCAAAACTGAGTTGCTTCAGGGCGGCTAACATGGTGTAGGCTGCCGTAAGGATAACGGTGATCAGTTGCTACACCTGTGTGAAGCTGCATGTCAGTTTCACTCGAGCAGTAACCTCCCACACAGCACCGGCCCATCACCCTCGGACTAGCCGTGGAAGCAAATCGATCACCTCGAAATCATTTACCGCTGGTGAGGCTGTGTTCAAAACTGTCACTCTATTTGAACTACGAGCGTGGACTCTGACTACACAGTTGTTTGCGTCGACCGTTGGGTGCTTTTCGGCGGACTTCCGCAACGGTGCTCTGGACGCATAAATACCTGCCAACTAGCAAGGACAGATTTTCCGAAGGCGCATCGAAGTACACTGGCATCTGAACTGAGTAAGACTTCATTGAACGCAGTCGAAGAACATTGGTCACATATCCGCCAGACACTACTGACAGAAGGAATGTCTTCACACGGCAAATAAACTTCTAGTCTTGACAATGGTCCGTATGCAATCTATGGGACTTCCGTAGGCTCAACGACATGTTCCGGCTGGCAGCGAATACAACAAGACTCGCAAAGATCTCAGGGCGAAAATGAGTGCTAGCCTGATGACATACCGCGAAGCCTGGCGGGCTCACCGTACATCGGGGAAGGAGACAGCTATTGCCCTTGGTAGCCAATGTGAGTTATTGTGTCTGATGCGAGAAACGGGTAGCACGCGACCTGTGTTACCGATGCTATATACGATAGCTTGCCAGATTGTTTGGGGTGTTGGGTTGTACACTAGAAGAAGCAATTCAATCAGTCACGGTTGCCAGCTTCTTCATCGGCTAATGATCGCCCTATTTCTTGGACCGTCATCCTGGGTCCAGCCTCACACTCAGAAATCCAATGTGCTCAAACGACTGAACTTGAACAAGGCCGCCGGAGCAGATGGACTTTACCCAGTGCTATTCAAATTCGGCGGACCTGCACCTGTACATGATTTACACGATTGACTATTGAAACTTTGGGTGTAGGAAACGGTCCCAACAGACTGGAACTCTCTGTTATAGTCCCAATTTCCAAGGAACATTCTGTTCGAAATGCAGCAGTCATAAATGGATAAGTCTGATCTCAACTGCGTCTAACTTACGTGCTTCTGTCGTTCTCCATAGACTAACTGGCAACTGTGCTAGCCTGATTCGCAAACAGCAAATCATGATTGCGTTGACCACAGCTTTACTTTGCTAGCCCTAATCTGTGGCAGCTCACAAACGTGGCAAAGTGCATTAGACAGGTTAGCGCTGGCTGTCAGTCGTTTTGGACTATGGATTGCCCCCACGAAATTCAAAGTATTTCTTAAAGATTTTGTAGAACAAATCCCTGCGACGACCCTTCATGGTTGGCAGTTAGCAGTCGTACAGAAACTCATTTAAATCAGCAGCTATATGGGCGCCTATAGAAACGAAGATGATGTCATTTCCGGCAAAGCAAAAGCCCCAGGCGCTTTTACTAATCTTCGCCACCTGTAATGCCTGGGTGAAATCAATCTTGCCCGTTGGGGCTGAAGTTACAATGAGGTCGTGCGTTAAACCCTTATGTATGGTGGTGAAAATTAGTCCATCAACTCGACAGACATAAAGAGGCTGGTAAGGTTCGATCACCGCACAATGCGCTCAAGGTCGATGGGCTATCTGCCATCAACTCATAGCGCTTTCGCAACCCTTACTTTTCCACGAGCAGTAGTGCTTTCTCTTGCGCATGAGTAGCTGCCCTCTACATATACTCTCGTTATCAATGCCTACTCGCTGCCATCGACTCCCAACACCTGTACTCAACAGCAGTTATTGTTAAATCCTGATTAATCATTACTTGATAAGTTAAACTCGGTCTTACCAAGTGCTGCTGCCATGCACGCAGTTGTCCATAAAGCAGATGTTTAGATATCCGGATCGAATCCATGTGGCGAATATGTCCGAGCCACCTCAGGGGCTTCATCCGAAGAATATAGGCCACTGCACATATTCCACTGCGTCGGACCACCTCCGTGTTCGCAACCCGGTCAGGCCATGTGATGTGGATAATACGACGCACTCACTGTTCATGGGAGAGCTTCAGCTATTAAGCATCCTTCCGCTGAAGCGTCCAGATTTCTCTGCCATATAGGAGAGCGGAAAGCACCACTGACTTGTATACACGCAGCATCGTACCGACAGTGAGCTGGTGATTGTTCCAGCTTGTTAAATGCAGCAGCCGCTATCGATACGCGGATGCGCAACTCTCTCGTCATCTGTAGGTCGGTTGATATTACGCTCCCAAGCTAGCAAAATCTAGGATTGGTTTGCAACGCTCCGTCTGCAACCTGGATTTAGAGGAAGGTTGATGGACTCCATCCTGAGTGACGGCGGGAATAGGCAGTCTTACTTGTGTTATTGGTGAACCCGAATTTGGCGGCTGTCGAAGCGAAAGCCGAAATCATATGCTGCAATTAATCCGCGCTGTGCGCAAACCATCCACAGTCATCAGCAGACAGCAACATACGAATACTTATCTCACACACCCGTGTTTTCGCAAAACACCATCGGTAAAGTGTTCCACACAATCACCGTAAGCACAAGCAGCACCAAAAGTACGAGACAGCATTGCATGCAGGTAAGTGTTAAACATGGCAGAGCTAAGACAAAGCCTTAGTTCACATCACAGACAACAGCAAAGTCATCCAATTTTCATCCACACAGCTGCACCCTCGTTTGTAAACTACTATACAAACAAGTAACCTAACTTACAAACTTACTCGGACAACCGAACTTACCCAACACCAACCACAGTGCCTCGCGATATATATATATATATATATATATATATATATATATATATATATATATATATATATATATATATATATATGCAGCCCATGCGAATGCAATGGAATATGCAGTCGTCATAAGAAAACTGAACACAACACAGATCAGTCCATGGTTTCCTCAATGGGCACAATACTAACCAGGTGCTCAAACCGAGTTAGAGCCTTCCATTGGTGGAGACCATCCCGAGTCTTTGACTTAATAGCCTACTTGAATAGTAACGTTGCGAAGTCTGGAAATCGCAGCCATTCTGATCTGGTAACCGTGTCTTCGGTGCATTCGCCCTTCCTTTGGTTGTTTACCGAACAGTGATATAATACTGTGCACATGACCGACCCAGAACATGACGCCAATCCACACCACCACTTGTAGCCTTGTGGAAAAAGAACAGCAGCTTAAAAGCAAGCTGCAAATACTTGAAGTTATTTTGCATGGGTGCTTTCTGACATTCAAGGAAGACAAGTTCGAGGCGGGAAAAGTCATAACGGTGCTAGAGATTTTAAAACCTGGGGATGTCAAGACTGTTGACCGTTTAAATGTTATGGCGAATTACGTGGTCCGATTCGTGTCAAGAGTTGCTAAAGCAATAAAGCCCATCCGGGAGCTGACTCACATAGGTGTAAAATAGAAATGGGGAAAAGTGCAGGAGGATGCTTTTACGACCGTCAAGTATACCGTCAACGAAGAACGGGCGTACATTAAGTACGATCCAGTTCTGCTTTTGAAATGCAATGTGACGGCAGCCAGGGTGGAATAAGCGCCTTTCTCCGCAGTCGGACGCTCACGATAGAAGATCACTTCAATGCACAAACTGAAAGGGATATGCTCTCTGATGCCTACGCTGTTGAAAGATTCGGTGACTATGTTTTGGGAGGACAACCGTATAAACTTACCATAAGCCATACATTTTAATAAAAGCAGACCATTGTACAGTGTCACTCTACGTCTTCAACGCAGTCTAATCGGGTTCCATAAATGCAACATGAATCTTGGGTGTCCCGATTTCAAGACCAGATGTAAGCCACCGTAAGTTAACACGTAGGCAGATAATAGAAGAAAAAGTCGTAAGAAGTGTACTATACTCAACAAATAACGCTGAGCGGGTTATAACATAAGCAGTTTGGCGTGCCTCCGCGCGCATGCAAAATCAATACCTTTTAAACCAGCAGAAACCATTGATCGTTAACCAAAACGTGAGATCCCCCATCGTCTTCACGGAGTTTCAAATTCCTGCTTGCAAACCTTAGACCGGTTTGTGAATTCGGTTGATCCACAAAAGTTTGATCATTAATGCTGGTTCCGGATTTACTGCCCTCCGCTAGTTACTTTGAGCTAGAACGGGAGTTAGATTCTGCTTCGGCCGGTGTGTCTGCGCCCCGGTGATGTACGTGGTCGGAATGTCGGCGGACGATTTGACCGTCCGGAAGTTGCGGCTGGTTTTGACTTCCTGCAGAGCCAAGCACAGTCGCTGGTTTCCAACGTTGTTCATGTGGTAACCGAGTGTATATTGGTTAAGCTTATCTGAATGTGCTTTCATCTTTTTGCTCCTATGATGACAGATTTCCTCTGTCGCTCCTCTACTACAATACACAGCTTTGGAAACAACAAATGAAGTATCATCCTAAAAGTTCTGCTGCACTTTCTTTCCAACGGGGATTTACAGATGGTCCCGGTGTGTGTGGAACCGTAAGCAACTAGGAAATTATCCAGTTTCTTTTGCAAAGTTCTAACTCGCTGCTTTAGTAAGCCATATTTCACCGTTTGCGCAGCCCTTTCGGCTAAGCCATTCGATGCCGGATGATGCGGGACCTTTATAATATGCCGGATCCCGTTGTTGGTAACAGACATAAAAATTCAGTACTGGTAAAAGGTGATCCATAAGACTTCCGGGATGCCAAACTTAACAAAGGAATGGAACAATTTAGTAACGGTGGCTTCAGAGGTAGCTTGGGTGACTGGATCTACATAAATGCATTTTGAATGTGCGTCGATGCTAGAAGAAACATCGTTCTGTTGGTCGGTCCAAAGTAGTCGACGTGGATCCTTTGTCACGACTTGTCAGCCTACCGCCAGTGGAGTATTGGATCCGGGTGTTTCACTATTTTGATACGCTTGACAAATGTCGCAATTCCACAATAAATTCCCTGTCTGAATCGCTATCGGGCCACCCTTATTATTTCCTTGATAATGCCTTTATCCTTGCCACTCCTGGATGTGCATTTTGGCGCTCCATAAGAATCTGTGAGCCGGCTTTACTTGGGGGACCAGCCGAGAGCCCCAGCAGACGCACCCGTCGTATAGACTCAGCTCGTTTTTGAGCATTATAAACGGTTGCAATTCCGATTTGCCTTCCGATAGCCAACTTACGGGTAAGAAACGTTTTACTATTAAAAGCATTTAGTCCCGGTTCGTCTATCGGCGGATTGTTGCGCTTCGTATAAGTATAGTATCTAGATATTGCAGTAAAGTGACTAGTTCAAGTAGTGGTACGTGTTTCTGTACAGCTTCGGTTATCGGTAGACGGCTTAACGCATCTGCTGTACAGTCGTTGATGCCTGTAATGTAAGCCACGTTGTAACTCTAGTCATTTAAATGTACACTATATCACAGCATTCTTGGTGATATCATCTTTTGGATGCCCTTTGGTTTCGCCCAGTAAAGACAACAAGGGCTTATGGTTAGTGTACAATCCGGATAAAGTTCCTTAGAGGTACAGATGGAACCGTCTTACCCCAAAGATTACAGCCAGCGCTTCGCTGTCTAATTGTGAAGGATTCTTCTCTACTGTTTATAATGTGCTCTACGCAAACGCTGTTGCACCTAAGGATCCAAGGTTTTCATGGTGGCACAGAACAGTTCCTACCCCCTATGGAAATACTTCCCAGAGATGGTGTTGAAACTACTCCATGAACTGGATGTCAGTTCCTTACGGGGCCCAGATGGCTTGCAGCCCTGTTTCTTCAAGGCGGTGGCCGAGTACATTGCTGTTCCACTTTGTCAAGTATTTCGTCTTTCTCTCTCTTGCAGCTGGCAGGTTACCTCTTGGTTGGAAATTGGGTATCGTAAAGCCAATACACAAAGGCGAAGACCACATTACCCGGTTAAATACGGGCTAATTTGCCTGTCAGTTGTGTGTAAGGTCCTGGAGAGGAGCCATAAACGCTCTTTTCAGGAGCACCTTGAGGAATTAAATCTTATCACCTTTTTTCAGCAGGCGTTTAAGAGGGCTGTTTCCTGCATTACAAATTTGCTCGTCGCCAGAGAAAGTGGGCATAATCGTTAGAAGCCGGTAAGCGTCTAGAGGTTATTTTCGTTGACTTTAGGAATGCATTCTATAAAGTGCCACTTGAACGGATCTTTTTACGCTCTCGGGCATTGGCGTCTCCGGGAATTTTCTTTCATGGATAGCTGTCTTTCTAAGAAGTCGTACACTGACAGTGAAGATCAACGAATCTCCTCCTTCACTCGGTCAGATGATAAGTAATTTGCTACAAGGTTCTGTCCTAGACCCAAAACTATTTAAGATCTTCATCAATGACCTTCCGGCTGTCCTTCAATCTGCTGTTTTACCTATCTTGATGATTTGAAGCTGTGGCTGGAGGTTGACAACATTGCTAATTCTGACAGCCGGCAGGCAGCCATTAATACGATGCATAACTAGTCAGTTCTTTGGGGCTTACCAATCAACCTCGGAAAGTACTTTGTTCTTCTGAACCACTCGACATCTACCACATCGGTGGTTCCTTACTCGCAGATGACTACCGGTCAAAGGTCTCGGTGCGGTCGTATCCTCTGACAACTCCCGATACGTCGAAATAGGTCTCTACAGTAAACAGGATGTTTTGATCCGTAAGGAGGTCATTCTCTCGGATGACTCCTGATATCTTCCAACTTCTGTTTATCTCACATGTGCGCTCCTTCCTTGAGTATAGTTTACCAGCAAATTACCCACGCACTAAATGCGGGTGTGATTTAATTGCAAAAATTCAGAGACGGTTTTCCAGAGCAATCTCTGTGCTTCTAAACTTGTCTTATTCGGACAGACTCCAGCGTATGAGTATTTATATATATACATTTATATATATATATATATATATATATATATATATATATATATATATATATATATATATATATATAATGTTCGAAAAATAATTAGGGTGGATCTGACGTACAGGGCAACTTCACCTCCGCTACGCCTTGCGTTGCGATCGGCTTGTAGTGTGGTATAGCCTGATAGACACCTTTCACCGTCCAGATTGTGGGAGATCAGACACATCTCGGTGCAAGTGAGTCTGGCCGGGAGACTTCTACAAGAATTCCGATCCTGCACATCTTATTCTTCAGGCTGTGCATGCGCACCTTGTGCACATTGCTGAGGACTACTTTAAGAACACAAGGGATCGGGATCCTGGGACCGTTTGCCATCAGAACGGGCTCTATGAATACCATAAATACATTGAATAATAGAAAGCAGATGGGATAATTCTTGTCAGCTTCATCATTTCGTGATCAGAGTGAAGATGATGTGTGTTATAGCGAAAGAAATTGTCACAGTAGGTGAATAAAATTCCACGGATAACAGAAAGACTCCGACGTATCAGCCATGTGTAAATCCAATAGATTCTTTAAACCATCCTCAGAAGAAGCACTGACCATATCCTTCGGTAAGTTGTTGACGTCGATCACCGCTCGGTTGGATAGAGTGATTTCTGGACTAATGTGGAGCCCCCACAGTTTAACGAGTTTCCAACTGTGCAAGCGCATTAAGACATCTTAGTTGAGCCGGTAGGATTGTTGTAGCTAACTTCCCAAGTCGCCTCTGAGTATGCGTCTCATGTAAATCAGACCTCCACAACGACGAAGTCCAGAGATAAGTCTAGAAAGAACACATTCGTACGCTGGTATATATATATATATATATATATATATATATATATATATATATATGGTTGGCGGCATCCAGTTTCGGATTTGCTTGTCACTGTGGCCACACTCAGGACGCCTGCGCCTTCAGGGGGACAATGGATGGCTTGCGCTGCACCACTCACAGCTACAACCACACACCCTATATCCAGTGTAAACCCCGAAGGAATAAGACCGGGAGGAATGTGGATGGGAGCCACGTTTCATCAACGGAGCCGGCCCACACTCCTTTGCATGTAAACACAAGTATGTTGTACTTGGGAATCAAGCACATACAAGGCGGTGGCTGGACCGTAGTCCGCTACACACTGAGTGCATGGAACCACCCTTTGATCCTAACACCGCCACACGACCGTGCACCCAGTCCCCTCCAGCAACGACCAACTGTCTCCTAGAGCCAGTATGGACGAGGTAGTGGATAACAGACAGGTAGGCACCTTGTCAACATGCAAATCAAGCGCAGCCACACCGGGGATATAAAGCAACAGCCAATCACTTGAGAGAAAGATAACCAAGGAAAGAAATCGAGTAATGCATAAGGAAACGGTGACATAAATCTTAAATAATTGAGCAAATGAAATAAGTTGTTTACAAAAGAATCCGAGATAAGTTCACGAGGTCAGAAAGTATATTTTACGGAAATGCCAAATGCACGCAAATGTTATCGAAATTAAATACAACTGGCTTAAGCGAGTTGTGCAAGTTTATAAAAGAGAGTACAGGTAGACATTTATATGAGAAAGAAAAGCGTTAGGACAAAATTAAAAACCCACCACCTGAACTAAAGGGACTTAGCATGCAAGCACGCGGTTAGTAAATCGAATGCAGCGTGCCTACAAACGCTGCGCAGCTTCTGCCTACGTTCTCTGCAGGACCCGTAGTCGCTTCGGTAGTGGTCCCGAGTGGCCTCACTCATGGCTCACTAGGCCTGCCTGACTCAGGCACTCGCGACCGTATTTGCTACAGCACCACGCGCTCGATATCAATGGAGTACAGCCCATCGGTACTTGCCGCTTCCACACTTGCCGCTTCTTCTCCGCATCTATGAGGTCTTTCTCCCGCACTTCGGCAACTGCCTTCATGATTAGATCGCGCCATGCACCACGATCAACCGCCTTCGATTCCCATGATCTGCAATCAAGATTAGAACGTGAAAGGCTCACTTTAATCATGTCCTGGTAACGTAACTTTGGTTTCAACACATGCCGCTTCCCAATACCCAGCTGACCATATAATAGTTGTTTCGGCATTCGCGTCGAATCCGTATGCCACACCTGACCGAGCGACCTCAGGTGTCTCAGAAAAAGTATGCCGTCTACTGCATACATCCCACTTTGTCACAACACTTCCGTGTCAGCAACTCTGTCGCCCAACTGATGCGCAATATTCGTCGAAGACATTGCTGATGAAATCGCTCGAGATACCGCACATCCCGACGGTACATCGTCCACGTTTCAATGCCGTATAGAAGAACGGACAGTACCATGGATTTGTACACCATCAGCTTCGTGCCAATGCTAAGCTGATGGTTGTTCCACACTCGGTACTCAAGCTTCCCGAATGCTGCCGCTGCCTTCGACACGCGGATACGCAGCTCACTGTGTAGCTGCTGATCAGTCGACATCACACTCCCAAGGTAGCAGAAGCGGGGAGTGGTTTCCAATACTTCAGCACCAATGCTGATTCGCGACAATATTGAAGATTGCACCTCCGGTGAAGGCTGAAAGAGACAGACAGTTTTGCTTGTGTTGATGGTGAGCGCGAATTTGGCCGCTGTCGAAGCCAGAGCACTAGTCATGTGCTGCAACTTATCTGCGCTGTGTGCAAACAACGCACAGTCGTCAGCCAACAACAACACACGGATAATTGTCTTACAGACTAGTGTTCTCGCACCGAAACGAAGGATGTTCAGAAGCCCACCATCAGTGCGGTGCTCCACACGAACATCGTAAGCACAAGCCGCATCAAAAGCACAAGACATCATTGCATGAAGGTAGATATTTAACAGGGCTGGACCTAAGACACAGCCTTGCTTCACACCAGTGACAACTGCAAAGTCGTCGGAGATTTCTCCACTCAGCTGGCCCTTGCTCGCATTCCGCTGTGCAGACATACAACTAAACTCACAAACTTACGCGGGCAACCAAACTTACCTAAGATTAGCCACAATACCTCGCCGTTCAACGTATGAAATGCTTTGGTGAAATCAACAAAAAGCGAGCACAATGGCTGGTGTCGTTCTCTGCACTTCTCTTGCAACTGACGAGCCGCAAACACCATATCTATGGTGCTGCCACTCGAACAGAATCCACATTGCTCTTCCACCACGTTAGGTTCCACAACCTGACTGACGTCGCGGTTGATCAGGATTCACGCAATCATCTTGCCCACACAACGCAGCAAGTTGATGCCACGATAATTCGTGGAACATTTCTTGCTACCTTTGCCGTTGTACAGTTGTAGCACAAGGGCATCTTTTAGCTCAGGAGGCACCTCCTCCTCAATCCATTCATGTTGCACCAAGTTGTGCAGCGCAGTCAGTAAAGCGGGTCCGCCGTGTTTCAATACTTTAGGCGGGATCCCGTCGACAAAGGCACACTTGCGGTTTTGCAGCTGAGCAAGTGCTCTCTGCGTCTCATCCAGTTTTGGCGTGTCCGCCAGACTGACTTTCATGTCGTGCTGCTTTAGGCCGTTCAATGTAGGCCAGTCGATTTCTGAACGGTTGTTTAAGAGACAGTCAAAGTGTTTCCGCCAGACCTGCATTATGTCTGCAGTTTGTGTGCAGGTAGCGCCTGAACTACCATCAATCAGCCTCCTCAGGGGCTCCAATCTCGGTCCATACACCGCCTTCAAGGAGTCAAAGATTTCCCTGTGTTGGCTGCGTTAGGCATAGCATTTCATCTGCTTTGCCTTCTCCGTCCACCATGCATTTTAATGCCACGGAGCTCTCGGATCCGTCGCCGTCGATGTCTGTTAAACCAACTATTCTTCCCCAAGTCACTGGGGTCTGCCACATGTGCAGCAAATGCTGTAGTCTTCTCCGACACCAATGCGCCGATCGTCGCATTGTTGTCATCAAACCAATCAGGATGCTTACAGTTTGCGCGCCCGATGATCTCCTCGGCGGCAGTTGTGACCTGGTCGCGCATATGGTGCCACAGGTTGCCCACCGTGGCCTTGCAGTCCACATCACCACACAGGCGTGCAGCCATCGCCTTCTCCAGCTCAGTACGGCTCGTCACAGTACCGAGGGGAGAGAATGTTAAATTTACGCCGATTCACAGCGGGAGTGCAATACTTAGATTTACGAAAATATGTGTACAATTTAGTCCGCACCCATTTGTGATCAATGCCACACTCAGCTCCACACAGTACACGTATCATGTGCACTTCACGCATATCACGCTGACGTACGATGATATAATCGAGCAGGTGAGCGTGACCACTCCGTGGGTGCGTCCAAGTTGCTATATCACTCACAATCAGTGCAAATCGAGTGTTCATGATCGTCAGGCCGTGAGTGGCACATAGTGAGAGCAGCCTGTCACCGTTCGCATTCTCTGAATTAATGCCATGCGAACAGATAACATCTGTCCACACCGATGCATCACGCCCAACGCGCGCGTTGAAATCACCCATCAGAAATGGTTGGTAGTTCCTCGGCACAGACCGTATCACGGTGGATAACTGAGAGTAGAAGTGATCACGCGTGTCCACAGGATAACACATGGTCGGACCGTACGTGTTTATAGAGTGGCATGCTTACCTCTCCCGACTCGTAGGCGAACAGTCATCAGTCACGCACTGATGCCTGTTGGTTCACCCACCAGCTGGTCATGGAGGCGATCGTATATTGTAAATTCGACCCATGATCACGCGGTGCTGAGGCGGCGTTGCTTACCCAGTAGAATGTGTAGTCTTCACCTGCTTCATGCAACTTACCATGCTCAGCGAGCGGGGTTTCACTGAAGGCTGTAATATCGATGTGGTAATGCGCCAGCTCCATTGCGAATAGTGCAGTGCGTTTCTCGGAGCCCTCAGTGGAGTTCCGGTCCAGTAGTGTGTGCACGTTCCAGCACCCGATGCTGAGTGCTTCGCGCACAGGCATACGATTGCATTGGTGGGCAACCGCACGCGAGATGGTCGTTGTGCCTCGGAGGTTTGTTTGAGGGACTCCACCCGGAGCCTTTGGCTCAATAGCCTGACCCTCAAGGCAGCGGACGGTTTGGTGGTTTGCTTGAGAGACTCCACCCGGAGCCTTTGGCTCAATAGCCTGACTCACAAGGCCGTGGGGAGCAGATCCAGCTCGGGAATGTGATTGCAGATACAGAGCAAGATCTGCTTGACGGCCGTCACACGCAGCCTTTGAGGTACTGGAACGATTCATATATGTTTTGCGACCGTAGTAGGATACGCACCTGAGACCACGACCAGACGCAGTGGGTTTTGGCGGGTTTGCAGCAATTTGACCAGGGTCTGCCTGGCTTGAGGCGGGCAGTGACAAACCACTAAACACCCGGAGGTGCCCTCCCACCGTCAGAGAAAATGCGTGGCGCTCGTACTCTAGGCCAATCGAGCTGTGAGTTTATAACCCGTATAAATGTTGTCTCCCATGGCTAGGCTTTACGGGAAGAGGGTCATCAAGCACTTCCTAACCTCCGAAGAGAATGGTCTAGGATGCTGGCATGGCTTCCACACCTGACAAGAGAACGACTCTGGTCCTCAGCCAAAGCTTTCGATTAAATGTATACCCGAAAGGCAGCGGGTCTAGCACACGGTCAGTTCACTGACTAATGCGGGTTGGTGTCCTGAATCTTAGCAGGGAGAAGGGCGAAACCCAACTCCCCCCCCCCCCAGCGTTCGCCACGAGGAGGCGTCCAGGACATGAGCCAATGGCGCAGCAGTGGCAGCAGTGGGTAGATCATCTGTCAGGATCTAACCACCACCAGTCTCAGCGCACCATATATATATATATATATATATATATATATATATATATATGACCTAGTAAGCCGCGAGCAAGGCATTCAGGACGCAAATCGAAGAGACGACTGGTGCTGCTGATAGCGTAAGCAGAACCGGAGCAGTGCTGGTATGTACGTTGCGTTCGACTTACTAACCGCGTGCTTGCGTGCTGAGTCACTTTATTTCAGACGGTGGTTTTCCTATCTTTTAATGAGTTTCGTATATCATTTTAACGCCCACTTGCGTAATCTTCTCTTAATGTGCCCACTTCGCTTAAGCTAATTCTACTTAATTTCCAAAACATTTTCGCGTCCGTGGCAATAAAACAAATATCTTGTACGACATGTTGAACTTGGCGCGGATTTGTTGCTACCCAATTTATTACGTATGCTAATGTAGCGAAGAGTTAAGTAGGTATATCAGTATGTCTTATTCAATTTACTCTATTTGTTATCGACATTCCAAGAGACTAGCTGTTGCTTGACATTTACCGTGTGGTTATGCTTTATGTGCATGTCTACAAGGTGCCTATTACCCACCAGCTCCTCCATACTTGTTCCAGGAGACAGTTGGTCATTCCTGTAGGGGATGGAGTGTATGGTCCTCGTGACCGTGTTAGACTTGAAGATGGTTCTAGGAGGTCCATCCACCGCCTTGTGTACGTCGGATGCCCTGAATACAGCGTGCTTGCGTTTTCCTGTGAAGGAGTGTGGGCCGGCTCTGTTGATGTAAACTGGCTCCCCTCCGCATCCCTCCCCGTCTTATTCCTTCCGGTTTACACTGGAAATGGGGTGTGTGGTTGGAGCTGTGAGTGGTGCAGCACAAGCCACCCATAGTCCTTCTTCAGGCGCAGGCGTCCTGTGGCTGTCCCCGTGAAGGCCACATTGACAGGCAAATCCGGAACCGGATGCTTCCGAACACTGGCAATAGTCTAGCGAATAGACATAGAACCAAATGAAACCATGGTGATCATCATAATAGTACTGTTTTACTCACCATATCGTAATCATGGCGCAGTTGGTAAAGGTGGACAACACATTTCCTTGTGTCCTAAGATGAATGGAACGGGTTTTGTCATTTCATACACGCCATTTTTCTTTTCTTCTCATTTTCAATTGTTAAGCATTGGACATCCGAAAGTAAACATGTGTGTACACACATGAAGTCAACGATTTGATGTGCCAACGTCAAGTGGACGTCTGATTACCACGTCGTCTCTTCCAGCTAAGACCTGCACGAGCGGAAAGGGCACATTAAGGCAAACGCTCAGCTGACGTGCACAGAACGTGACCGAGCCATCCTAGCTGACGCAGTAAAACCAGTTTGTTGAGGGACATACTCGCATCCCCTCAGGCACGACGTCGGACTTCACCATTGGAAATACATTCCTGCCACCATACACGAGAAATCCTCCTCAAGCACTCATCTCCAAAAGCCGAAAGTCGGCGCAGGTTATCCACGCGAACTGGCCACGACTCAGTTCCATATAAGCCCATGTAATTCCAGAAATCAGGCAATGGAGCAACATGGTACCGTCAGGCCTATCTATATCAGTTTCATTGTATTTACAGTTTGGTACCGCATAGAGTATACGAGCGCTGAATTTGTTTACCATTTCGTCTGGTTTCTGGATGAGTTTGAAGAAGTATCTAGCTGTAATTACACTTTGGTGAACTTCCCAAAGAGCGCTGAATGTATCCAGTGCACTGGTTATTGTAGAGCAGACTTCATCAATGCGCAGGGTGTTGACGTATTGTTGGTCTGCATCCCCAAGTAACTGTCATAAACGTTTAACTTTGTGTTTCCACGAAAGGGACACCGCTGGATTCAAGTTGGGAACCAACTCCAGATAATCAAGCAAAGATTCCAAGTATCAAAGGTCGGTTTCTTGGTAGAACATGCTAGTAGATTTATGAAGAGTTCTGCGCAGATAAGGTATCCTACCTCCAACGCCAAATGTCAAGACTAGACGTTAGCGTAGTAAGTTAGTGCGTAGTCAGACAGCAACAGAAACAAATGTAAGCAGTGTAGTATACTCCACAAATAACTTGGGGTGGGTTACAACATACGAAGCGCAGTTCGGCGTGCCTACTCGTGCATTCAATATGAATACCTTTTAAGCTAGCCTAAGTCATTGATCGTTACCAATATGTGACAACACCACAGCGCAGAAGTTCATCGCGGACGCTCTGTCGAGAGTTTATCTTCGGATAATGGAGCCCAAGAAGGGAGAAACCGAAGCAGCGAAGTTGGTACATCTGGCCGTTACGGAAATCATCTGAAAGAAACCAGGTGGCATCCGGAGGCACACACGACGTGCACAATGTTGCAAAGGTACTATCGGTTGGATTGCCGGTAACAAAGGACAAACCTCCTAGTAACTAAACGCCATGGTTTATGTTATTGGGTGATCACGTGTACAACGGCCTACCGTTGAATGGAACGCACATTTTGAATGCTCAACCTTTTCGCTGGAACACACTGAGCGAGACCATTTGGGTGGCAACTGCAGCATTAGCAGATGCTTAGAACTGATATTCTTGCCTAAGTTGACGACTCAACTGCGAGAGCAAGCGGCAGACTGTTAAGCCCCGCCGCCTCACAAATTTCAGCAGGCCAGGGAACTAATGATGATGAATGACTTTCCCGTTTGACTAGCTCAGACTGTGGCAATAGCTGCGACAAGAGGAAAGATTACGGTACATTAACATATGCTTGCATGTATGGTTATGTGTTATGTTTTATCTACTTACGTTTAAACTAAGCGAAAATATTTATGTTTCTCATATACTTTTATTCTTCACTCATAGCCTGCATAAATGTAAAATATATGTGGTCAAAATAATCAAATTTCCTCATTGAAACTGCATTCCGATTTGATAGTAAGAGTGCATTCACTAGCCTGGAAATATGCCGAGACAGCCACTACATTTATGTATTAAGAGGCGAGTACATTTCCTGGCCATAAATTCCTCACTGGTGAAGAGAAGGTCCAACTTGGCTCGTTTGCCCCCCGTTCTGAATCCCGTAGGATTAGTAACGTAGATATGGAGTGGTAGACCGACGAGTAGTTCTTGTGGTTCGGTCTTAAACTGCTCGCTAAGTGAGACCGGAACACCTAGTGCATGCGAGTTGAAATCCCCTACGAAGAGAACATGAGAGTAGGCTGGGCCTGAACAGTTTTCAGTGCAGCAGATGGACCGTTGTTCATTTCCCCTATGAACATAGGAGGAAGGTATACGAGGGCAACTAAACAATCTAGCACCAGTTCTTATTTACTGGTGGCCCCAAACTGAGTCCACAGTTTGGAGCTCTGGATCGTTAACGACTTCGCAACATAAATCATTGCGGGAGTTCAAAAGTACCTCACCTCCCCAACTAGGTTGACTTTACATAGGACGGACATGCCAGATACAGCAGTCTCACCTTCGTGATTTCAACTCTCAGCCAAGTCTGTCAACCTCATCAGGTCTATAGACGTCGACGTTTAACGAAATGATGCTCAGCTAATTTATTGACAAGGTTCTGAGAATTGATATACATAAAAGAGAGTGCTTTGAAAGTTACAAGTGTATATGAGTGCGCAAATGACAAGTTCGAGGTTCTGCCGGACCTTATGAAGCCGGCAAACAATCGAGTTTTTGATGAGCTGCCGACATTGAGCTATGATCCCCGTCAAATATGCTGGCTTAAGGATCAGAGGATAAAGTATCAGTTTCAGTAAGTATTTGGAAAGTCGTTTCCGATTTAACAATTTATTGTGTCCCACAGTGGTCTGCTTCGCAACTAAAGCTGACTGGACTCCCTGTCAAAGGACGGTGATCTTGATCTCCCTCGGACATCTGAGATCTGGTGTTGAACGCTGTTATTAGTAGATCTGAGGGAAGCCTCTTACGTTCCTTTTGCCAGTTTCCGAGTAAACTTTTCTCCATGTGTTTGGACTGGCGCACAACTTTTATCACCCTGGGACCACACCCTTTGTACTTCGAGGATGAGGGCATGCTAATAATCGATTTGTCTATCACATTGTCCAGTGAGAGCGCCCGACTGAAAACGCCATTCCTCCCGATCATGGACTTGTGCTTCATTGACATCCGATGCTTGAAGCTTCGATACACTTTTCGTTGTTCCTTTGGTGATAGTCATCAGGATTATTGTTTCTGTTGGCACTCGCTCCAAGGGATGTCGGGGAAAATCCGAATATCGTATGACTCAGTCCGGAGTGGGTGGCTGAGAAAAGAACCGTCTCAAATTTGTTTGCTCATTGTAGCGTAACACATGACAATGGTGTTCCGCCGTAACGGATCGAGTTGGGTGCCATTGAATATGCATCGTGCTTGCCGGTTTAGTTTGGATATCATCGCCTCCTAAGGGACGTTCCCATAATAGTGTATCATATCCCTAAAAACCCCAATCACAATTGCCACCATACTTTTATACTCAAGCAAAACACTTCTCTGAGTGGCCATGAGTTTAGGCTGTCCACACAGTATAGCCGACGGAAGTGTCGACGAAACGTTTATCCCTCGTGAGCGCTGGAACACCCTCCAACCGTATTTAATAGTTGCTCCTGCGTTATCTCTACTCAAAAGACGGTTTGAGGACGCGCCGACACGCGTACGCAACCTGATGTAGCAAGTGACCATCAAATGACGTTATTAGTGTAGAGCAAAGAGTGAACATTACCGGAGGCCCCTTAAACTCCAGGCAGAAATGCTTACATACAAGCTGCTGTAAACCTCCCGGTGCGCCATAACATTTATTTGTACTTTCATCGACGTTGTATTCAGCTTGTAATTTTCAACCTGAGTGTCCTACTCTGCTCATCAAGTATTTGCTTTTACACAATTCATAAGCTATCCGTTACGAACATATATTCATGTATAGAATAGGATTCCGCTTGATGTGCACGCAATGGGCCACGTGCATTCCTGTAATTGCGGAGTTGAATTAGTAGCCACGGGGTGCTGGTTCAAAGCACAGCCGGAACGTTATACCTAGGGATTAGTTACTGATAGAACAGTTAATTGTGTATAATGGGTAACAGCAAATGTGTTACTTGCAAATCGAACTACTTATAGCTTGCTATTATTTGGTTTATCGTGCCATAACAGTCTAATAAGTGCTACTAGCAAACAACAAGAAATTGGACAGTGCCTCTGTTCGACAGCATACGATAAGAACAAATTACTCTGTGTCAAATATTGATCATCTACTTCATAAAATTAACATTGTTCTGTCGTCAGTTTAGATGCGTGTAAGGTGCCTAGCGGTTTCGTTCACCAGTCAGTAAGTCCCACTGAACCAATAAACAATGCATATACAGCTTCCGCATACACAGTACCCGCTTTCCATATTTTGTGTCCGTAGAAGTTAGAGTTCAGTTGTACTATCGGTCTTCTTCAGAGATGATGGAAATTAGAGTTTTGAAGGTTATTTAACTCCCCAAAGTATGAACAACGTCACTGAACATTGAATTAGAACAACTATTTAACCGAGTATTTGTCTCTGCGTTTCCATTCGCCAAGTGCAAATGCACCAGAAGACCAGTACTGAAATTGAAGTGAAACGATCCTACTAACCTGTTTCATCAATGCACAAAGGTGGAACATTGGTGTATTACGGGTAAGAAAACAATGCATAACAAGTCCGCGGGATAGCAATTATTGTGAAAATAAAATTGCATGATGAAGTGAAAAGCGTTTTGGTGGACTCACCATAGGTATATTCAAAAGAGCGGAGATGTTCGAGTATTAAATGTATAAATCCATAAATCCATAAGTTGGGAATTCGGTAAGACACCGTTTGACTGCATTTTGTAGCCCCTGACTAACAAGTTGTGTAATGAAATGCAAATGAGACCACGCATTGTCAACTCGTTTCGTATCGCAAATTGAGGGCGGAAAAGACACAGTTTGGGAGCGCGTTCCAAGGTTGGCACATGCAGTGGGAAAAGGAATTTCTATGGCACTCAAGCCGGTTATCCTCTCTTGTCAGTTTCAGAGGATGACCTCTTAGTTTATGAGATCCTCCAGCAAATGCCGATATTGACTGCTGTACTTTCTTACCAACTTCAGTCTAAGATGCTAGGGCAGATGTAAAGGCCTCCGACGTTCATGGTTGCTCTTCGTTGAGGAGTCTCGTAAGCAACGAGATCCTGTTTCTGCCACGTCTGCCACGCCTGAATAGCATACTACACACACGTAGGCGTTAAGCATTTGGGGGAAGATTGTGGGTTTAAACCGACCGAACGCCCGGCGAAGCAAGCCACAGTGTTGAATGCCGGTTCTCGACGCCTTATCTGCTTTATTTGAACACCGAGATCTTGCTCTACCAGAACACTTAGGTCAATCTCCTGAGAGGCTTTCCGTAAAGTTTGGTCTCCACGCTTGTAAGCGCTAGCCGAATGGTGACGCAGATGTATCACCTTGCACTTAGCTATGTACAACTGAATCACGTTCCTCGTTGACCATTTATAAATATCATCGAGGTTACGATGGAGATGATTATTATCAGTGTTACTAATCGTCAGCCATGTCTTGACATCATTGACGAAAAGTAGGAAATTCGCAGAAATAACTCTTGTCAGGTCGGCGATGAACACAAAGAATAGGTACGGTCCCAGCACCGAGCCTTCTGGGGGACAACATATTCTACCTTAATCTGGTTAGAGAGTGATAGCCTAATACAAACTTGAAAAGTCAATTGGTGAAGAAAGTTGCCAATCCTATCAAGCACATGGTCTCCAATTCCGTAGCTCTGTAGCCTGTGAAGTAGGATGCAGTGATTCAGGTGCTCGAAAGCTTTGGAGAAGTCCAGCTACATGACGTCAACTCCGCCCTCATCATCAGCCACATCTGTCTAAATACCCCATGCCATTAGCTGGTTGGTTTGTGCATGACCGGTGTCGACGGAAGCCACGCTGCTCCGGTGCCAAATGTTGCATCTTTCCGGGTAGTCCATCAGAGCCTCAGCAACGACGGCTTCCAAACCTTCGAGAGCACAGGGAGAAGAGTCACTGTGCAACAGTTTGCAAGATCTGAACAGCTGCCTACCTTAAAGCTTGGGGTTATAATGCCACGCTACCACATAGTATGGACTTACTGTTCATCGAAGCACCTTTAGAAGAACTGTGTCAGTGGTTCAGCTAGCTTGCTGGCCGCAGCCTTCAGGGCCTTTGAGCTGATGTTGTCTTTCCCCGGTGCGCTATGACCGTGCAGTGAGAGTAACTTCCTTAGCAGATTCCTTGAGTTGAAAATTACATGCGTAAGCCATGGAGTCTCTATTGTGCATGATGTTTTGGGACAGGTGGAGGACGCAACTGCTGCTTCGGCGCTTCGTACTTTACCGCCTTTTGTGAAAAGTGGAAGGATGCCATGCTTCACTTTACGAAGGTTGTTGACATGCCTATACAGCAGTTTGTTGTTTGCCAGGAATTTTTGGCTAGGCACTGTTGATAAGTTACTTTGTCCTCACGGACAGGTGCATTTCAATGGTTGCGATGGGTGGGGAAATTGTCCCAAGTTTCTGAGTCTGGGCTAACCTTTTAGACACGCGAAGCTGCGTCCCTTACCGCCATGCATTTTCAAGTCCAGCTGCTTTGAATTAAAGACAATTTGCTGGACGTAGTGGCTTGGTCTCTGAAGCTCTGTTGACCATGTCACTGAGCCTTTAACCAAACTCTTTCCAAACGTCGTTAACGGGACTGTTGTTTAAGAATTCCAAAGTAAATGCTTCGACGATTTCTTTCCGTAAGTGGTAGCGTGTACTTGTGTGAATTAGTTCCGAGTGTTCAGATGGATACTCTGCATAACACACATAGTTGAACGTCCAGATGTTGTGGAGTTCTCCGAGCTCCACAACACCTGGGCAAGCCTCCCGAGCTACCAATATTCCAAATTATAGTTGAACGTTATTACTACATGGTCCCTGAGACCTAATGGACCATCCATCAATAACTTGCCAACTGTGAGCACTTCAATCGTGAGTACATAATCGTCAAGTCAAGTTTGTGCTTTATGCAACCTTGAAGGCTGAATTCTCAGCTGGAACATACACACACCACAGAATGGGATAAAGAATTAAAAGGGACAGTACTTATGTATACATAATTAAAAAGATTTGGCAGAGCAAAGTTATCACTAGATACTTTAGTACTGTTGTTAATGACTGAATTTTTATCCTTCAAAAACGTGACAGAAAAGGAACTATAGTGGTACCGTAGGCCATTGTGCAGGCGTATGGAGTTTATAGATCTGTCTGGTCGAGGAGTTTATAAGCATACGGACAAAGCCCTGTGGAGGAGATGGCTGCCATCTGAGTAGTTTAGCTGCAAAATTTGTACAGGATTTGACGTAGTTGGCAACAAGGATGTTGACAATCGTCAAAATTGAAATTCCATTACACCGGGATAGATAGTTTACTGATCTGGCAATTAGTTTATGGTTCTTACTCAGGAAACCAGGTAAGATAACTGGAGAGCAGTAGGTCCAATAAGATAACACATATATAGTTCTAAAACGTTGAATCAAAAACTGGAGTACGGAAGAAGACCTGAGACGTTTAACATAGAATGAGAGTCTTGATAACTTTAGCGAATGTTTCCTTCATGTGTAGGGACCAAGAAAGCCCACTGCACAGTGTCACACACATAAGTTTTACTAAAGTAGAGGAGGTCAAAAGTTCATCGTCAATGCAAAGTTTTGGACACTGTGTCAGGATTTGCTGGTGGTGGTTTCCTTTGAACAGCGTAAGAAGGATATCTTTGCATCTTGAGGTGTTTAACGGTATACAACGGGTTTCGGTCCAATCCTTGAGATTGTCCAATAGGGATCGCAGCTTGGCCAGTGATTCTATGCTTGGATGATAGACGCCAAGAATTGTATCGTCTGCACACTCCAACAGGATGGCTTCTTCACGGACAGTGACTGAGGTAACGTAAGTGCGGAACAAGAAGGGGGGAAATGGTTCGCTGAGGAAAACCAACGTTTGTGGGGATTGAATAAGAGTTTATCCGAAATCCTGGTAAATAGTTTACGGCTGGGAAAATAAACTTTCAACAGAAGAACAACAGAAGTTTGGACTCCGGAACCTAAGGGATCTCGCAACAATAATTCACGGTAAAAATAACCGAAAGCGCTACTAAAATCCAGGAAGCAGATGTCGATAGATTCGTTTTTCTTATCCAATGACGAGAACACATTATGCACCAAATATGTTACCGCATCTAAAGTGGACTTTCAGTTGCGACACGCAAAGTGATATGGGTCATCCACATGAGTCTGTGCTGAGATCTTTTAAGTATACGCTTCGCAAATGTCTTAAGAGCAACCGAAATCCAATATGGACGGTTTCTTTGCTGTCCTGAATCTAGTGGGCTTGGTGACATTGTTGTACAAAGGAATATTAGCAATAGGTTCATGCGTTTGCTTTAAGTTGTTCATTAGATGGTGCCGATATCTATAGATCATGAACACCGAATTATCCTAAGAAGAAAATGTGGCTGTACATAGTGGGTTTCGCCCCGTTCAAGGAAAGTATCAAACGAGAATCCATTTCCGGGGATGACGTGGGGCGGTAAACGACAGCTACAAGACACGTCGTTGCGTCTTAGTCGGAGATGGCACCAAAGTGTTCCGGTAACATGAGTTTCCAGATCAGCAACCATTGCGCATTGCAGGTCGCTGCTGTTGTAGTGGAGAACCCCACCTCCTTTACTGGGGCGGTCATTTAGGTTGAGTGACATTCCTGATATCTCTACCTCAGCATCAGACACTAGTTCGTGCAACAGTTTCGGTAATGGAAATTAGGTTCCAAGCATACGCAACATGACGTAGCCGAGTTTCGGTTAAGTTAATTAGGTGCCCATGGATATTAGTGTACATACTTGAAGTTTGCTCAGGTTTAAGCACTGTTTCGGAGGCCGTGCAACTCATACATGAAGTTGCATTGAACAGTGAATGGCCGGCCACTAATCGTTTTTTTGGTAAGTACTTAGCGAAGGCTTTAAGATCTTACTCATCACCTGCACTGCGAGTCTCGTGTCTAATCATCTACTTACAACGTAAGGACTCTGGTCTATCACATCTTCAAGAGGCTGTCGGAGCTCAGTAGACGCACTACTGGTGCATTGCATTTTTATAGATCACATCGCGTTTCGTTTGTTTAGTGACAATTTATCTCTAAGAGGCGTATCGCTTAATTTTTTCAGCCGAAGCTCAAGTGGTAGGTTTCAACGAAACGCTTGTCAGTTTTTTAACAGCTGTGCTATCATATACTTTGACCGCAGAACTACCTTCAACATTCTCAGGTTACTTCCTTTGTAGTTCGGTGAGGTACGCAGCCGTGACACGGATTTCGCCAACCCATCATCCAAGCAGAGTGTTTCACGAATATAACACCATTGTTCTTTATTATGGGTTGTTAGTACATGCTCTACGCATGCTGCAGTTTCATGTACCCCGTGGGGAAAAATGGTACTGGTTAAAGTTTCCTTCCGGTATCCTACAGCTTGCGGCTAATTGGACAGCGCCCGCCCCATGGGACGTCTGGTAAGCTACGCATGGAGCAGTGTTCATTTCTGAGACTATCTGTCGACTGTAGTACTGATTCTAATTCAGTGATGGAGTTCAGCACAACGCGCAGAATCTTGGCTCACCGAAATGCTAAGCGTTGGGATGCCGCGTAATACGCACTACAAATACAGGTTTCAGTACCACTTCGATTACGTTACTAATATTGTCCTACTAGCTGAGGTCATTCAATTGCCTGCCTCTTATTCATGTCAACCTTGTTTCTAGGACATTGGAGCACAGTACGCCCAGTACAGGTAGCTGTACATTTACACCTTTCGACATGTGGCGGTCAATGCTTGAACTATTCGGTGACGAGCAGCAGGAAACCAGTGGTGTTTGCAAAGGAGAACACTTTCTGGTGGTGTGAACTTGACATTTCGGCGTTTCTGAGAAGCAACCGTAACCCAACATTTGCTAGGACCAGGTTACTCGTTTTACATGCACCCCTTCATAGGTTTGGAAGTAGCTTTATCGGTAGTTGCTCCGATCAAACTGAGAATCACAAGGGTTAAAGTTGAGCCACTTGTGGTATAGGAACAGCAGCTAAGTTTCTAAGCTCTTAGTGTCAGGTTGTTTACGGTGTTACTAGTCGTCATCCTCAGCATAGAAGCGGCACTAATTAATGGAACTTGGGTTGAACAGTCGACTGTGCTTCCCCATCCCGTTGTGGTCACCATTTCCTCAAACTTGGCTACTAGCTGGTCGTACTTCTGAGATAGCAAGAGCATTTTACGCGGAACCATGGAGCCTCTGATCGTTTTAATAACTTGACCTGCATATATCTAACTCGGAGGCACCAAGCATGAAAAACGTGCAAAAATTAGGGCACAGAATGCCCCCTTAACATATTTGGCACAGCAGCCACATAGCTTTCTAGACTCTGGTCCAATGGTCATCGCACTTGTTCAGCACACGTTACAAACCAGTGGCATGACTAACCCACGATGATAAGCAGTTGTTCTGTTTCCGACGTTGACGCCAAGGTCACAGTGTTCACTTGGCAGTTACCTGCTTGCAGGCTGTCCTTTCTGCCGTGCTAGTCAAATGTGACAGCGTGAACGTAAGGCAAACTGCACGAAGGTGTGGTTCGGAATTTTCGCCGTTAGGCCTGTGTATCGCACCAAGGAAATTTGTCGTGAGTCCTGTGACAGCTTCAAGCAATATTGGATTTGAACGACTATGAGTTCGTTCGAAAACCGTTGAAATAGTCCAGCGATTGAGAACAACCCATGTATCCGATGGTTGTCGTTGCGCAACTTTTGGCGCTTAGATATCGCCAAAAACTGTCCGGAATTCAGAATGTAGGGTAAATGCAAAATGCACTGCAATACACTCAGGAAAATGGTATTACAAGGTGAAGCTTTTAAAAACACGACGAGTAAGAATAGATACAAAGTTGTGCGACATAATGTCGTTCAGCAATAGCGAAAAACAACGTGAACCCATTTGAACGATTAACAAGCAAGTTAGTTCAATTTCACGATTGGTAACCAATAATGTTAATTCAATGGTTCAGCAGTGAAGTAAGTGATAAATACAGAATCCTAGCATGATTTACAAAAGGATAAATGCAAACAGAAATTACAAATGCAGCGACGTAAATTGTGAGCTATAAAACATCATTCTGTTGGGAAGCACATATCACTTAGCTAAGCGTCAAGTAGTCCTTTAAAGCCAAATTATTTGGTGCATTCCCCAACTGTGCTGCTTATGTATTCCAGAATGAACAGATTTCAAGGAAGTAGAATAAATTTTAACAGTCTGTGCAAGGTGTCAGTTTGCTTGTTTCAGAATTGGCCTCAACCTCCCTTAGAAGGTGCTGGTCCCGCAATGGTTTACATGGCAAACAGCCATTGTCAGCATGCGGCGTGTACTAATGAGAACTCATCGAAGTCGTCGGTGTTCTGAATAGAACACGTGACTTGAACGAAGGCACTATTCATACATGGTAGCTCTTCTTTGGAGATGTTCCAAAATATGAATGTCTCATTTTAAACACGGTCACCGGGATTGAAGCACTTACTCAGCGGGGGAACGAATATGCGATTTAATGAGCAAGGATAATAGCAACCACCAAATGTCCAGCAGCTCGTCTCAAAAATCAAAGTTTAAATATGCCACCCTTCTGACCTCGAAAATTGAAGCAAATTTCCTAAACTTTCTTGAACGACGATGTTTGAGTCATTTGCACTGATTACTTGCTGTAAAAACTTCCATCTCAATTGGTGTGCGTAGTTGAAGTTATTGCGCAGCGCAAGCAAGCAAGTGGCGTTTTGGTGGTACAGGAAAGCCGGTCAGTTCTACATATTCAAACACCGGGGCTAGATCGTTTTAAAGATAGGCGTGGTCAGATGTTGAGAGAAAGGCTCTCCAGATCTTGATGTCATCCACATTTAGTTACACTGTAGATTAAATATTTGTTAGCAAATGACTAAACACAGTAGACACTCTAATCAATACTCTTGGGGCACACCAGTACAAACGTACTGGCTCTTGGATTGCCCCCTAATAATTATCACTTTAGTTGTTCTCCTGTGGAAGACACTTCCTGACTATTTGAGCAAGCAACCGTAGATTCCGCAGCCAATAAGCATCTGGAGAATAATCGAGTTAATGAACTTGTAGAATGTCTTGGTATTGTCTTAGTAGTTCAAATCTAGGGTCACTCCTTCATATGCCCAAATCCATGAGTTACGAGAAATGATCAGATAGTGAAATAAGATCGCGTACGTCTGAAACTATGCTGGAGATTGGGAATGATGCGTAGGTCTTCAAAATTCGGCATCCTTTTGTTCACGACTATCGACTCCACAAGGTTTAAGAAAATATACAGAGGATAATGGGTCAGTAGTTCGAAGGATCCTATCAATTTCCTACTTCGCTTATCGTAGTCATGGTTCCATTTATCCATAGAGATGGAAGTGCATGGGAATCAATTTAACAGTGGAATAGGCCGTAAGAGTTTTCGCTAAGGTGAAGGCAGGGGCTTCTAAAACCTTTGGAAACATCTTGTCTATACTAGTGGCACCATTTCCTGGGGAGCATTGCAATTTATGGGTAACAGCTGCTGTGGTAAAGGTGACACATAAGAAACCGACTATACATACTAGAGGGATATAGAGAGGTTTCCATACTTTTGGCGGCCCCGGGGGGCAAAGTGCAGGAATAAAGCGTTCACCTCATCCACAGTATTAGTCGTCAGGCTACTGTTCACCTTGAGTGGTAGTATTTCCGTCGTAAGCTTTCTGCTGTCATTCAATGCTTGTCAAGCAATTTGGTACTATTTATAAACTTGAGTAGCTTAGCCTCCTGCCATTCGGATCTATCGACTCTGACTATTGACATCCAGTAGCTTCCGATTGATTCGTAATTCTTCCATGTGCTATTACCTAGATATTGCGCATGTAGCCTAAATTACTCATCATTTCTGGTGATCCATTTACACGTTCGGCTTCGGAGCCAGTCGTCAGTGAGGTTCGATTATCTCATTGGCAAAACTCTTGAAGCTGATTGGATGAGTGTTAAGTTTACCCTTTAAATAAATCCATCGGTTGATCAACAAGTTTGTAGCTGCAGATTACAACCAATGGTTTACGCTGGATTCTGATGCACGTGGTGGTCAATACTAATGCGTCGAAGTTCACGCACTTTATCGATACAGCTGGCATAAAATGCAAAGACAAATGTTAGGACTCAGTGATCCGTGCTACCTACTGTGGGGTCGAATGGAAATGAATCAACCATCGACTCTTCATTGGAGTCTGGATTAATTCCAGAAGTGTTGGCCAATCTCCGGACCATACTGTGTTTGACTTATTTGGTAAAACGATGTTAACACATTGTTTTAATGCGTGCAGTTCGCATGGCTAGTTACATCAGTCAACATCGTTGGTCTACCTAAACGTGTACAGTGCAGCTGACATTGCTAAAAGCACTCCTGCCAGCTGGTTTCCGATGATTATTCGCTCAGTATCACATTGCATAACTATGTTATTATCTCTCCTTTACATCCCTCAGCTGGTAATACCTCAGCATAGGCGGTTTGCATTTAAATCGTGAGCTGCTTTAATGCATTGATATTTTGTTATAGGTGGCGCAGCTATGCAGATACTACAAGCATTATCCGATGTCGTCCATATAGCACGAGTCGTTGAAGAAATTCAGTTTGTTCCTTAGTATTGATTTCAGTGGCGTACCAGCGGCAATCCGCACTAATGACGTCAGAAAGAACATCGTCATCATCAGATTTACACCGTCATTGGTTATGCGCGTTCAGAAATTATCTAAAAACCCAGCTAGGCCGATACGGACTTTCCTCCTATTTTGTGGTTTCTGGATGCGAGTCGATCAACACAACATGAGTGATTTGGTTAATTCGCACGCCTGAAACTGATGTTTGCAACATGAACGCTGGCTTATAGTCGCTAGTTCCCGGTCACAACTATAGGTCTAGATACCCAATCGGCCGTCGTATGCACATTCTATCCCTCTGAAATTTCACCTCACAGGGCAAATCTTTCATGGGAGTGTGCAACACTGCTGCTCCCTAACAGTTGCAAGTCCAGTAGCATGGCCTAACTATACCCCTGCTAATGAACACTATTTTGAGGTTAACGAGATTATAATCGCAGCTTATCTGCATCCTGCAGAGTAAGCACATCATGCTGCCCATAGACAAAGCTTTTGTACTTCATGTTATTATGTGAAGTTTAATGCCGTGCGCACATTGGTGCACAAAAACGTGGTCTTGTTGTCCGCACTGGGGACCACTTGTTCGCGTTAGATTCCCTCATGTACACTGACATCACTAACTCCCATGAAGATAAGATCGAGACCATTTACGGATGACTTGTTTATGACTGACACAAGGTCACTTAAGATCAGCCTCCATAACGCCTTCATCAAAACACACTCGCATTTTCGTTTCCGCTGCTTAAAATTTAAGCAGCTGCAGCCCAATCTTGAGGTCATTGCATAACAGTACACAAACGTCCGTCTAAAGTCATACCATCTCATTGGCTGAGCTACCACAAATTTTCGATTACGATTGAGCTTGAATACCACCCTACCTGGTCACTGTAATCCGCAACAACGAAAACGCCTCAATATAAAACATTAGAGACAAAACTCCAAATTTCTTTTGATTCGCATGTCCTAAGTTACCCACTTACATAGATCAGAGAAACAAATGATCTAAGGCTGGTGAGGATGCAGTCTAGAGAAGTCATTATCGACAAATGTTCGACGGCTGAAGAGATCAAGGCTATTGGTACTAAGCATACGCGTTGAAAAGTCGTTGCAAGCAGATATATTTTTAAAATGTTTCTTCAAGCTTGCACAGTTGGTGAGAAGTAACATTTCTAGACAACCCTTGGGTCGGTAAAATATGTTCATTTTATAAGTGCTGCTTACTGAAATTCAATGTTCGTTTGGTCACAACTTCAGAGTGAGACTGACTTAAGAGTTCCATTGAACAAATGTAAGCTTAATGTTTGAGTGCTTCCTTGCTGAACCCACAACCCAGGCTAGTACAACCAGATCGCAATAGCCTCAGCGGATTCAGAAGAACAATAATCAATCGGCTTGTGCTCGTTAGGTAAACTCGAAAGGCTGACAACTTGGTGTCGTGGCGTTTTACCTAGATATTTGTGGACATGTAGACGTTGGTTGACTTTCGACACTCAGTAACGAGCCAAGGATGATCCTATTCCCTCACGCTGTCAGCCAGGTGCCTGGACGTATGACCAAGGTCAGCTGCTCCATAGGAATAGGATCAGTATATACATCTCTATTTGCCTTGCACATGATTCTTCTCTTTGGCGTTGGTTATTACCATTCGGCTGCAGGCGAACGGAGTTTGCAATTTAGCTACCAGAAAAGTGTATTTGGTAATGTGAGAAAGATGAGGAGGTGAGCTGTTTTAATGACAGTTATCATGCAGCTCTCCAGTTGGACGATCTATAATGCTCAAAAGATATCAAAAAGATAGTGAAAAGCTGTCAAACACTTAGGCTTACTACGCAGTGTGTTTGACTGCTTGGATCCCACATTTCGTTCGCAAATACAAAACGCTTACGTTAGACTACACGTAGAAATTGCCATGCATAAATGGCACCTTTGGCAAAACCCTGACCTTACTGTGCTTAAATATCCACAACGGAGGGTGACAAAAAGGTTGTGTGATTGCTCCACCATGCTCATCAGTTTGGACTAAAACTAAGGGTTTTCAGTGAACAATACAGTCTTCTGCGAGTTGAGCTCAGATTGGTGCAGCAAATCATCTTGGATCCTAACCACCCATACCAACCCGGGTAGAAACAGTCACAATCAATGAGAGGCTACCAAATGAAGTTGGCGTAAAGGTATAGCGGTTTTATTTCCGCCGGAAGATTTACTCCATTCACTTATTCAATCCGCAGAAGGTACTTCCGTATCCTGTCATTTCCGCGCCTACGTTAACGAAATAAAAACCTGGATTGACGACACAATATACTTATTGCATAGCTTGATCTACCCCTCTTATCTGAGAGACGGGACAAATTAAGCAAACTATGTGTCTGCCTAAAAGATGCAGTAAGTCAACCGTTACACGCTGTTTTATCTTATTATATCCACTTTAGTCTTAAGCTTTACCTACGGTAAATACCAAGCATTTGCCTTTATATCATTACTCCATTGTCCTATTGCTCCAAATAGCTGCTCATAGTTTCATCCTTGCGAATGCAATGGAAGCCATGAACCATTGCAATGATATTGTGCCACACGTCTCTCTCTATCTTATTCAGTTTCAGTTCGCATTCCATACATTACGGTATCTTCTGTATCTGTATCAGCTTTGGTCTTCGAGTCTAATAGGTGTAGAAAAATAGGTTTAATGTATATTAAAGCTAAAAACTCACTGTCTATTGCCGGTAAAACGGTAAACCGGTCTAATCCGATACGCATTGGTGACATGCGAACTTGTTGAGTGTCTACCAGTGGCTCCCAATTAAAAGTGCTCGACTCCATTTCCCCCATTGGTACGACTTGTTGCCCTGGCTATCCCAAAGGTAGAGAAATTAGGGATAATTTGTAAGGCTGCTTTGGCTTCTCGAAAGAAATGACACTGTTTTTAAGCCTCTGAGGGCCTCCCAAACACAGGCGATACTTCAAGACACTTCGCAACATATTGAGATATATCTAATACTCCTTGGGATGCAAAGAATGCGCCATAGTGAAAGACGATTAATTGTTATCGTTGTGAGATAACACAGCTTCGACGCCCTTGAATAAACAATATATAAATAGGCCACAGCTAATTCCTATAGTTTTAAATATATCAGCAATATTATTACGGAAGCACCATCCATCTTACAGGATAAAGAAGTTGAAAATACATTAGCAACGCCTTTTCTAATCTTTGACTTACACTTTATCTTTCAACAAGTTAAGCTAATTAAGCCTTAAGGTCACGAGCTCCGCATTCGATTTAGTAAGCTTAATATCCTTATTCCGAGTGTAGAGGTCCCTTTGATTGGGGAAGTGTGGTTTTGTTTCCCAGGTGCAGTTGAAATATTGTAACTGGGTCAGGGGTATTTTGCTCTCAGTTGGAGTTTGTGCTCAATCTTGAGTATGACAGATCCCCTTTGGTGGATTAGGAACCAGTAGATTGGGTCAGTGGGGTATAGTGGCGATGGACAAGTGGATATCTGAATAAAGGTTGGGAGGGGCACTATTGCCAGTTCGACGTTTGCAAGCATCCACTAATAATAAGCAAGGATGATTTTCATCCAAGTTCTGGGGATAACAAATCCATGGCTCTCTAGTTGTCTCTGCATCATACTAGGAGCACATTAGAATAAGCTACAGCTTATTAACATAAAGTATCACCTACATATTGTAATCCGTGTCCTTGTTTCTTAAACGATCAAGAAGAACCAAAGTGATCTCTCTTAAACGGAGTATATATATATATATATATATATATATATATATATATATATATATATATATATCGTTATTGTGCCATCGGCACCATGGCGGAATAGGGAAACGGGATCAGAGTAAAAGAAGAAAGAAAACAAGCAATTTGCTGTCCATTTCCCGTAAAAGTTTTGATTTTTTATTCTTCTTTATTGCGGGAGGGAAGGAGAATCACTGCAAGAAGCAGAGGTACACTTCCGCCACTGAGTTCGGTTTTGTCCATTGGCTTCCAATGTTTCCAATTATCCGCACTCAGAATCTCTGGGACCCAATCCATGGTGTCGAGAAGACCCAAGCGAAGTCAGCTGTTTTGTTAGATTTTCCTCCTACTTCTCTAACTTGTAGGCTGTCCACAAAGCCGCCTCCTCCATCTCTGTCTAGCGATCACGAAAAAGGCACCAAGCAGAAGACGCTGAACAGGCATGAGCAGTAGATTTTCAAGCCACCACAGTTGGCGCAGCGAGACAAGCGCCTCTTTGGTGTGGCTGTCTCCACCCAAGACACGCTGTCTGACTTCAACGTTGGTTACGTGGTAAATAAGGTAAAAGATTCCACTAAATAAATTACTGCCAGTTAGACAAGCAGCAATTGTTCAACTAACCTTCAAGGGTTTTTTATAATGTTCGCAATTGAAAATAAGTGACCACAACTAGTCTTGATCACCGATAGCATTTTCGACGGATGCTCCATGGGCCTCGCCCAATCATGCAGATGATTCCATCGAGTACCTTTGTATCATATAATTAATATAAGTTCAGCAGCTGCGATAGAATTCACCTGCTGGTTGCAAACAACCTCACTATTCCAGATAAAATAGTTCTTTTGTTATTCGCTTCATTCCTGATTGTCGACAACACAGGGCAGTTCTTTTGTCACTTGGGGCAAATACTAAGCTCCGGCACAAGAGTAGATTTAGTCTTTTTCGACTTTTCAAAGGCGTTCGATCCGTTAGACCATAAAAAGCTGTTCTTCAGTCTCCAAACCTTTGGTATAGATGATCCGCTCCTAGGATGGATCAGAAGCTTTATTCTGCAACGGCGCCTGGAAGTACGTTTGCGTGAATCGCTGTCAGATCCCATCCGAGTTGAATGCAGAGTAATACCATGATCAGTACTAGGACCGCAATTAATTCTGACGTATATTAACGATATCCTACGCAGAATAAGCTGGAGATGCCTTCTTTATGCCGATGACATCAAGGGATGGAGGGAGATAAACACACCAGAGGATATCACAGTATTTCAAGCTGATCTGGATAGAGTATATGCGTGGTCAATTCAGAATCTACTTAGATGCAATGTGAACGAACCTAGAATGCTGCACGTACGGCAGAAGTTGGTGCACTCTTACCAAATCGGCAAGCTGGAGCTACAAACTTCTTCTGGCAAGAAGGAGCTGGGAGTTTTGGACCAGGTTGACCTTGGATGTTTGAAGCAGACTGAAACGACGTCAAGGAGATGCATTCAACACGTGGTCTTCTTGAAGCTTGCGTTCGGACTATTCGAAACTTCCATTATTCCACAACTTCTCGGCTCATACATACGGCCACACGTGGTATATGCAATACAGGTCTAGCAGCCATGCCTGAAAAGATATCACACCGCCTTGGAGACACCCAACGTCGGGCAACCAAGAATGTCAAGAGTCTGTACAACTTGCCGTAGCAACGAAGGCTTCAACTGCTCGATGTCTTCAGCGGGCAGTATGGACGATTGCGTGGGGACCACATTTTGACTTCTCAGAATTTGAGAGAGCCCAACAACAACGCGTGCCACTACTTACTAGGGCTGTCACAACAGAGGCCACCATCTCAAGCTGGGGAAGCTGCACAGTCCTTTAGAATGCCGTCGGAATTTCTTTTTTGTACGCATTTCCCGTACATGGGATATCTTATCGGAATCTGTCTTTGTGCCCTCACGCTGGCAGATTGTAAATGCAGGGTTGCCCGTGCACTTGTTTCGCTGCACCATCTTACAAGACTCATTACCCATGGATTAACACAAGTGTCCGTAAGCGATTCCACTGGCGGTTAAATCAAGGATTTCGTTCCACATTTTCACCTTCTCTATGTGTACACCAGAAGAAGATACGATTTATACCGATATTCCATTTGTCGTCACTTCTTATGGGTTCCCCTTGGGTTTCCGTCTATGCTACGTATACTTCAGTCGGCCGGTGGCAGAGTGGTCTGCATGTTTGGTTTGCAACTATAAGGTCACCGGTTCGAATCCGCGTAGGGGTGGGCGTCCTCGCGGTATACTCAGCCCGCGCGCGACTAGAGGTGGTCGCGCGGCAGCGAAGCGCAGATACGGCGTACAGCTGACACATTATTATTATTATTATTATTATTTATTTTTCCGTGTGCTTCAGTGAGTTCACTGGTGTAAACCCACTTTTGTTACTAATTTTTTGTATTTTTAATCTTCACCATAATCATCCACTGTGCCTGTTAATCATTAGCATTTTTACACGCATAAAAACATTGTTCCATTGTTTCTGAGTGATTCAAATTTTTATAACATTTCAATAGTTGTCACAAAATGCTGGACATTTCTTAAAACGTCTATTTAGTTCTTACATTAGTGGAATATTTTATTACCCAGTGAATGTGAAAAGATGGAACAATGAATGGAAAATGGTTTATTATGGGTAAAATAGCGCTGCTTAACAAGTCCCGTGGGATGGAAAGTATTGCGAAAAGTGAATTGCATTATATAGTGAAAGGTTTTTTTGTGGGCTCACCATAGACTTATGCAGAATATCGGAGGGGTTCGCGTGTTAAATGTATAAATCCATACATCCATTGGTTGGGAGTTTGACAAGACACCGTTTGATTGCTTTTTGTATCCCCTGGCTAACAAGTCATAAAATGAAACGTAAACGAGACAATGCATCGTATAATAAAAATAGTATAGTAAGATAATATAAATTTTATTTTAGCATTGTCTTGCTGTCAAAAGGAAAGTTGTAAAATGAAGTCATTAACTATTAATATGTTACGAAGAAATAGGAAAATACAATTTTAACCCATCAACTGAAATATTTTGGATTTTTCACATAGTGATATTGATCACTTTAGAGTACTACAGTGAATATTATGAAACTGTTCCGCTCTCGGCTACCATTACGGAAACAGACATTAATAAGATCAGATATCACTTCTCCTGACACGGAATACCGGAGGAACCGATCGCCGACGTTAGCCCACTTTTTACAAATATGGTGTCCCAGATCTTTACAAACAAGTAGGATTTTTCGCATTGACAAATTAGCCCATATCACAACTAGTGGAACAAAAAACAGAGGCATCAGTTAAAGACGCTAAGAGGCTGTTGTCAAATGCTAGAACCTTCTAAGGGTATCCCTATCTAATATTGGACATTTGCGGCATGCTCTCAGAGAACATCGGTCTTATCCCACTGCAACGCCTGTAGAGCCGAAGCACAAGGACCTGAAGGCCTGCGTGTTGCAATTTCACATTAATTTTGGTCATCGTATGAGGAAAGGAAAGTAAATTACGTCCGAAACAGACGGTCGATAAGAAGCGGTGTTGTAACCGATGTGCATGGGCGATACTTGAGCTTGCAGTAGACAAAGAAGTGTAGATTCAACCAATATCGGGTATCCACGAGCGGTGAAATTAGGGAGTAGTGTCTCTGGATGTCGGAGAAATATCTTATGAAATTAATACTGGATGGAACATAATCCGAAAGAACGAGAAAGGCTGATGCGACACCGGGAACGAGGAAGCCAAAATAAAGCAGGGCGCCCGATGTGTTATGGTGAAGTTACAACTATAAGGCTAGCAAAAGCCACGTAAAACGGCAGTGCTTAAGGGGCCTTCAACAAATTCGATTCGATACGGGAATGGGTGGAAAAGTTGAATACTTAGGCGCTTGCGGTTACAGAACTTTAGTACTTACTTTGATTTGTTAATCTATGTCAAACCCGCGACTGATTTCACGCAAACGGTTCATCACCTATGCTTTTCATGCCATACCTGCCCGATGACCACACTTAAACACCTGAGCCTATCACCCCTATGAGTTACCAGCTTTGTCCGTACTCGCAAATTATTCTAAGAATTAGGTCGCACGTCCATTGCCCGCACGTTAACTACGGATTACCAGAGACTGTTAATCATGGATAAAGATGACTGGATGATTAATCATTCTCTCGGCATTAGGCCCCCACTGTGGTTCCGACGTCAAACGAGCTAAGACATTGCCACCATCCTGTGAATTTTTATGAACAACCCATCATCGTATCTCTATTGATATTCGTGTTTAAGGAATGTGGACTGACCCAGTGTTATTCGCCGATTCTATGCCTAATGGTGCCTGTTCTATTTTTTCAGTTTATGCTGGTTATTGAGTACTGGATGAAGTTGCGTTTATTGTGACGTTGGCGATCAGCGAGTTATCTCTCCTTGAGAGTGCCCTACTACAATTTGAATTGGTAGTGACAGGTAAAAATAGTGATGGGGATAGGCAAAGGTATGAAAAAACAGGATATGGCAACCTACACGTACAGGCCACATCTAGACACCTGTCTATCGTGTATACTATTAGTGCTCTCACCTAAAATCTCACTAGTATACCAAACCCACAATTCAGTGTGAAACGTTAATGACAAACGCATCCTAAGCGAAATGCAGTTGTCAACTATTGTGGGCCAATAGCTTGTCCGTTTATACTAATGCAGAAGTCGGTCGGTCATGTCAGGTTAAATCAGGTTTCATGAACAATGATCAATGAAATTATACGGGTGAAGAAGAGTTGCTTTACAAGTCTCGTTGGCTAGTTGGTGGGGATATCAACAAAACAGTAATGATGATAAGGATGGTAAAATAGTTAATACTTTAAATATGAAAATGAGGACTTATCGTTTGCTCCGCTGTAGTCCTGCGATCCTCTTAGATACACAGAACTCACAATTAACAACAAATAATTCCATGGTATGCTCCAGGTGTAGGATGGAGACGTAGTGTTTAGCGACATCGTCCAAGTGCATCGTCCAAGCGTCTTTTAAATACTACTAGTGTCGGTGCAGAGACGACCGGTTCTGGGAGAGCATTCCACGGGTGACAGACACGAATGGAAAAGAAATTTATGCGTCATTCCAGACGACTGTATTGTTCTGCGAGTTTTTAATTCAGTGGCCCCTCGGGTTTGTCTTCCTGCTTCCCGATAAAGAGTGCCCTCCTTCGTACACCGGGAATCAAGTCAGAGCCACAGGTATTTTGACGTCTGATTGATTTCCGCAGCTTCTGCAACAGATTGAAGAAGAAGCAGAAGCATTCTCTGTATTATCATGCAACAAGAGCTTACAGCGATATGATGCAAATAGCTTACAAAAGTTCTGGTATTAGTTCAGGCCAGCAATTATCTAGACTTCTTTTAAAGTCATGTGCGGTGCTGCGTTACAGTAATGCAGGAGGTAGCTTATTCCAAATATTGTACAAACGATTCACAAAAAGTTCGCCCTGATTTCCAATCTAGATCTCTGCTGCTTGAGCTTCCGTTGAGGTCCTCGACATTGATTTGACCCCGACCAACGCATGGAGTTTAGAATGCTGGATACCATTACAAACTTTCATGCATATAACCGTCTCTATTAGGTCCACTTTCAGTCTGCGCTGTTTCAATAAATACTGCCCTAAACTTCTTAGGCGTTAAGAGTATGGCTAGCGTTTCGATTCGCTCTCCAAGCTGAGTGATTTAATGACAAACGTTTCACCACTTCCCGTAGTAGCATCTTCAGTGCACTGCTCCGTAGAGAAAAATCTCCCAGAAAGTGTCTACAGAAAGCAGCGTTTGAAATTGGTCTCGTCGATCTGTGTCCCGTGACCTCTGTTGTTCGATATTTGGCTACGCAGTTTCACGCTTTCTCAGCTGTAGGTATACAGAATCGAGGTCAATGCGGAGGTTCACTGAATTCTCCGTAGAGAACCATGCTTCGAGGAATTCACTTCCTTTTCTTGACCTTCCGTGCTCCAGAATTCCTGTATTGTCCCAGTTAACGCTGTGTCCTTCCTCATCGAGATGCATTGAGATCTGTGACGAGACATAATGGTATCGACATGCACGCTTGAGCTCTTGTATTCTTGTGGATAATTTTCTCCCCGTTTGACCTAAATAATCTTTCTCACAGTTCTTGCACTGTATCCTGTAGACGATATTTTGACGTTCATATGCCCCCAGTTTTTCTTTAGGTCCAAATAAGCTTTTGTTCCAAAGTCGCAGTGGTATGTGAGCTACCATCAGGTTATGCGGCTTGCGGAGTCTGGCTGTCTTTTGCGTTACGTTTTTTATGTATGGCAAGGCGATGTGTTCCGTCGTTGTTGGTGCAGGTGCGGTAGTTGTGCTCCTTCGGTTTATGTGTCTTCGGATGAAACTGCGTGGGTAGCCATTGCGAATGAAAGACATAAACAGATGTTCCTCTTCCTTACCATTTGCCTCTGTAGTATTGCAATGCGATTCTATCCTACGAAACAGGGTCCGTACACAGCTTATTTTGTGACGCTTACGGCGATTGCTGTTAAAGTGCAGGATTTCGTCGGTGTGTTCTGCTTTGCTGTAAACTGTTGAATTACAATTATCATTAAAATACGCTGCTAATTCATACAATAAATTTTCCGGCTCAATCCATTGCTGAGTATAGCAATTAATGTTGGGTACATTGTGCTGTTTGGCACAGCGTGGTAGACGGCAATCTTGCAGCAGCCCACAACCACAGTGGTTCCCTTCAAGCGTTTAGGCTTAGCTTGCATATACCGAACCCCGTATGTCGGGTAATTCGATACTAGTAGTGTGTATTCAGGTTAAGAAAATATCGTTAATCATAAGGCAGAGAAAAACAGAGCAGTTATGATACCAAGACGCGCAAGTAACCCAACAAGACTGATTATCCCCATGTGTCATGTTGTGTGGATATTTTATTTACCGTTGCGAGATCCACAAAATTTTGCGCCATTCGACTGATTCTGTTTTCAATCTGTGCACAATTTGGCAAGCGGTGCACAACTTTTGATAAACTGAAGGAATACACATCAGTGTACTATGTTATGAGGAGAGATAAATGCCCGATGAACAATTTGCTTAGACATTTAGATTTTAGTCAATGTAATTTTAGTTAGTTCACGTAAATAAACAACATAATTTTTGAAGAATCGGTGACTCTATTTTGAACCTAACACCTTTAAGTGTGGACTCCGCCATGTTTCACCCGTAAAAAGTAGCAACTTTACTCCAAACAGCGATAACCTAATGGCACACACACTTCATATTTGCATATTCTGGAAGAACACACGTACCGTATAAGGCTAATCAAATTTAATAATTCGAAATTTTCTTGATGTGCCTTCAGGCAATTTATGCAATACCTTCCATAAATGCCAAGCTCGGCTAAATGCAGCGCATACAACTGAACCATAGTCATAAAAGTAGAAACTGCTATTTAGCTATGGTGCTTTGCCACTTTTGTACATACTTAAGATAGGTAGCACGATATACTTTACTTTGAGTTTAACACTGCCACCTGAAAGTATCAGGCTAAACGACGACGATTTGGAAAGTAGTTGGTTGCTTAAAAGAGAAAAGGAGGGAATAACTAAATACCTGAGTGTGTGAAATGTGTAGGTCAATATCTTAATCCTACCGCGAGATGTTAGTTTCAACAATTTCTTATTTTATAAGAAAGCGGAACCTCTACAACCTAGGAAGCGGCTGACTGTTGAAAATGTTCGATCTTCAATGACTATTTCAGGTCTGCCTACAGTACCAGCGCAAGGGATGAACTTCAACCTAATCTGATAGGCAAAGGCAGCAATACACTCCAAAACATTTGAATTCAAACAGTAATATATGTCAATTAATCAGATTAGTTCGTTCATCGTGCTCACTTGGCTCTGACAACATTTTGCCAATTATAATTAAACAAGGAGGACCAGACAACCCTTTGTTTCTACGTAATGTATTCAGGCTTTTCATGCTCAAAGGAGAGTATACGATGCACTGAAAGCAATTAATTATATTTCCGCGATACAAAAGTGGTTCTCTGCAAGATGTAAAGAATAACCGCCCAATCCACCATACATCCCTTATTTCCAGAACAATGCAGCGCTTAGTTAAAGAAGGCATAATAAAATGTTGTGCTCTATAAGATTTACCAGTAAACATCAACACCGTTTTAGAGGGTAGGTCCCGCACTACCTGTCAGATTATCTTAATTGTGTAACTAGAGCAAGGCAAGCCGGAAGTGCTACCTTCGTAATAATTCTGGATATCCCAAAAGCCTTTGTCCGTGTCCCACACAAATTCTTGCTGCATATTATATCTTATGGTATCGTAATTTTACTTCTAAAGTGGTTGTTTCCTTAGATCCAGTGTAGGAAGTAAGCAGCCAGAATTGGCAAATGTGCATCTGAAGACATTCATTATCCAGTGGAGTGATTCAAGGAAGCCTGTTAGATCCCGTTTTCGTGATCCACTTTAGTGATCTCCTTAAGGAAATTATATTCGGGTAACCACTCCTCTTTGCTATTGAAGTTATAATTGTGTATTTTTCCGCTGATGGGCAAGGTAGTCCTAATTTAGCCTTATTCAGTCTGACTAGTAAACATTAGAAAGCCGGATTAACTCCTGGAAGTTGTACTTCGCTACTAGCAAGCTAAATCTACTGTACTAAGACTGTAACACTCCGCCGAACATACTAACCTTAAAAAACGCTCCTATCGCTGTCTGTGGCGCAGTTGGAGACCATGGTCTAAACTATTTTGCCTCCTTTAATTTTTTAGAGCGTTCCATTCTTGCAGGCTTCTGCCAGAAAAGCAAGCGCCTATATAAACCGTAATCTTATCTTGAATTATTGCAGGCCTCAAGCCTTTAGCATGTGTGTTAGACCAAAGCTTGAATATTGTACAATGGTGCACGGATATCTGAGAAAATTTAACATTTTAGGACTATAAAATATCCAACGGTTATTTACAAGTAGGTGCTTGAACATACCTAAGGTTAAGACTTAGCTTGCGCTTTGCGAGATTTTAAAAGTGCAGCCGCTATGGCTGCGCAGATTCAAGCTTAATCTGTGCCTGCTCTGGCGCTCACTATTCGGCTTAAGCTTTACAGCTCAGCCACAATTGGGGTTTCAGACTTCGAAGTGCTATGACATAAGAACTAGCAAGCGTAATATGCATATTTAAAAATCTCGTACCAAGCTCCGCTTAAAATTTTTCTCAGTAAAATATGCGTTGAAATGGGATTAACTTCCATCAAAGACTCAACATATCTGTAATTCAAACGGATGATCAATGTTCGCTTGAAGGTTTCTAATGCCTTGTCAACACTTAACCAAAAGATGACTGAGTGACTTGTATGGGAAAGGTCCTGAATACACTTAAGTTGCAACATCTCCCAATTGCCTCAATATAATAATTTTAGCTTCGCTTGAAGGAGCTTCTTAGTATGTATTTACAATCCATCTTATTCCTATCCATCCAGCACTTACGTCTAACCGATTACTTCTCCGTTGGTGTACAATTTTGTAGATGAACTACGTATTTCAATTTGAAATCTCCGCACGGTCATCGTTGTTCTCAGTGAATTTCCACTAAATTGTGTCTGGCCTAGTTGCAAAAGATTGCAAACAATACTATGCCTTTGATTCCTTCTACCTTATTTAATCGTAGGCCGGTGTTTTATGTGCCGGATTATAGCTTCCAAGAAAAATGGTTATATCCATACCAAGCATACCGCGACTGACTTGCTGGCAAATAACAAAAAGCGACAAAAATGAATGATCAGTATGACGGATCGGACTGAGGCTTCATCGCCAATAATGCATGCATAAAACAGCCCTAATAAAAGACATTTATGAAATAGGTGATGGCTTACATACCATTTTGCCACACCGACACATCGCCCACTGGAGCGTGAAAGCGCGGGTGAAACCCATCGAGGGATTAGCCCGCATGAAAGCAGGTCCCTTGGGGACAGTTCCATAGGTGGCAGTATTACTTACTGGAATTTTTGGATAAATCTGCGTTTGTTATTGTTCCCAGTTTTTGCTCTCTCTATGTCTAACACTCTCAAAGTGCCCTTCACTTCAGAAACCAATTTGGGACCCATTGTACAAAACAAGAACAATCTACTGCTTTATGCGATCGTGATGTACAAATTGATCAGTCCACTCAGTTGGATTGTGCCTTGCACGGTCAAGGAATAAAACGTTTATTGATTAATTAAGTATTCCGACAACAAGATAGAAGCTGACAGGAGTAGCAAGTCCATGCTTTCTGTTAATTAAGCAAACCAAACTCAGCCTACCTTCAAATTTTGTTATAGAGTGTCACTTTGTATGTTTGGCGGAGTGAAAAGGGAGGATCTATGATAGCAGATATTTGTTTTCCTGTTCAGATGATGTGTGTGATCAGGGTTATTAGAAAATATTCAGTATAATTGCCAGAAATATTCGCTTGTACGCGACAACACGGTTTTGCAGTGTTCTCTTAGCAAAGCAGCAAAATGCACTTGTGTGCTTAGTTAACTGCTTCATTTTGCCATCACCATGTCGGAAATTTTATCATCCGCATGTCTAAGCTTATTTCAAGAAAATTGAACTTTCTTTGAAAGTAACATTAGTCGTACTTTAAGTATACTCAGCAGCGAGGTTGCAATACCGTTAGTAAAATTTTGGCCAATCTTGCTCACTTGACATCACAGGGTGAATGATAGTGTGCAGGCATAGTGGAAGAAACAACAAATGTGGGGTGGATTAAACGTAAATTAACAGCTTATCTATTAGGTTGTTCGGAATGTAATTTCGTTTTGTCGTTTCATATTATAACTCTTATATGTGCACGACAAACTTTCGGCTTAATCCACATAATAATTACATATTTTGACGGGTGACATAGCAAGGCGTGCTTGTGCAAAATGTCATCTCCGCTTAGTAGTTTTCCGTTAGCGCCCTTTCAAATATGGGAAGTACAAAGCAACATTTTCGGTATATTCCACTTTTCACGATCAAAAAGTAAACATTCTGTTCAAGGAAGGAAAATATTATCGAATTTGTATGATGTATTGAGCAAACGATAGTGCCAAAACTGGTTTGCACTATTTCGATCTGGCCGTAATTAATTAATTAATTAATTTGCTTTAAGCACTTTGCATTAATTGACGTAAACCGCCGAGTAACAACCAGTGAGTTTTCTAAGTTTAAATTTATCATATTAGATCGTTCATATCATTTTAAATTTCTAGGTTTCATCTCAAACTTCAATATATGTGTTTCACATGTTCTTACGAAAAGAAATTCTTTCAGACGGCTTGCCGTTATTGATTTGCTTCTCAAACGTCATGAAAATGATCCATTTTTGATGGGTATCATCCCATGGGATGAGAAATTGGTTGTCTACAACAATGTTAAATACAAACGATCATGGAGTAAAAAGGTGAACCAACTCAAGCCACTTCCGAATCTGATATTCATCAAAAAATTGTGATGCTATCGGTTTGCTTGGATTACAAATGAATCGTTTTTGCGCTGGTAGTGGATCGCTGACACTGCTGATACTAATGCAGACTCCACGTAAGAGGTTCCTTCGTAAACTTTATTAATCAGTTTCTTTTACAATTATCTGAGACAATGAATATAAGGTTAGGTGACATAAACATGGGAAACGGATCACACGATGAGAGACCTACCTCATCAACGAGTTAACTGTCCAATGAATGGTGATTGTTATTGCTTGGCGTAATCATTTACAACTCTACTCACTTCACATGCCGTACTTAAATTTTTCTGTTCTTCATTTTTTCTCACCAACATTCGCTTAACTCCAGAAGTTAACTCGCTCATTTTCCAGCTCCATGTGAAAACTTCGCTTTACGGAATATCCAAGTCATTGCTCAGGTTGGCTGGCTGATGAAGCGCCCGTTTGCAGTTATGGGAACAGAGTGGCAATATTGTTCTGTGGAGCCACGGAAGCTACTGCACGATGGACTCAGTGACGGAACTACTCCTCTGCGGTGCATACACGGTTTCATGGAGAGATTGAATGTGGAAGGCAGGAGTAACTGCAGGAAGCGCTTCCATTTTCTATGTTGTAATTAAAAATGGTCTGTGAATTGCACTTGATGGCCGTATTATTGTCGAAAATAGGACGCGTTGTTAGATGGTCGTTTTCAGTAGGGCTATTTAAGATCTCGAATTTCGTGCTGAGGATTTATAGTGTAAACTCCAGCCGAACAGACTGGATGAACTATTTTATTTGCGAATCAAGGTAGGAAGTCACCCACGTTAATGGAACACTCGATTAGTGTAACTAGCCGATCCCTGGCATGACCAAACCAGCGGTAGTTGTTGTAGGTTTGTGCATGACCCATGTTACAAAGCAACACAATACTCAACAACAAGGGTATAGTAACCATTTGAACTAATGCTTCTCTGTCGTACAACAACAATGCGCTGCGAAAGGCAAATAAAAATAAACGTTATGAACCTTAATTTGCCCACTTTTAGTAGCTACACAACTACTGCGGATCTATTAGAAAGTGATATAAATATATAAGGTGCACACTTGAGGAGAACAGCGAGACATTTACTTGCTGCTGGTTCAGCAGTTTTGCGCCTTTTGTTGGATCATCAAGTAAACGTGACAGATACGGTTGTTTTATGAAATGAAGAATTGCGAATAGTTTAGATTTAAATTTTGACGGGTATAAGTGAACGTGTATTTGGATGGTCACCGTTCAGTGGATAAGATTGGTCAGTATTACTTTAGAAGAACAATTATTGCAGGCATCAAAATATCTAAAATTCTTTAATCAAACTAATGTTTCTCTGGAAAAGCCACTGCATCTAGAATTTTGCGTTAACAATGGTAGCAATAAGATGTAGTCCTTCAGAAGGATTCCGGAAACAAGAGCACTAAGGGATTAAGTCAATTCAAGTCATGAAAAGCTTCATGTAACAAGATGGATACATTTTCAGCATTGTATACTACATACCACAAATGTGATATAAACATCATCAGTAAAGAAGATAATTTTCCAATTTCATAACCAGAATGGGTGAAGAGTGCACATGTCACTTAAGTAAACAGTCCCGAATGTTTGAAAAACAAGCGGACATTGATTGAACAAATTATAATATTCTTCTTCTTGACGAGGCCAACATTTGGTAAAAAGTTTATTGATAACTCGTTTCAACTTTATAAAAGCAGTAAACCGCGAGTTTTGCGTAGTGTTCCGGATACTTTTCAAAGAATCGGTGGAGTTGAGCGACCTCAGTGATCATAAAATGGTCTAACCAAAGAATTTGTTAAAAGATTCAAATAAAATTGATCCGATTGCAGTAGATAGCACAAAAAACGATGTTTTGAGCGAGAGCGGCAACGGCCAAATTAAAGGTACCGCCTTATTGAGGTAGTGTTACAAATGGGAGCTAATGAACAACATCGCAACACTAAATATGCAAATAAGTGATACTGAAAGTACCACAAATTTCCTGGCACGAAAAGGAAAGTTTCCTGTCTTTATAAAAAGTTCCACAGACGTCAATGGATAAAGAGATGTTTTAGGACAAAAGGATACCGCGTTAATTAAACATGATCTGGTTTTGGGATTATTCTTTACAGTCAAAACAAGGGAGATACCCATGAGACTACAGATTACCAACACAAAGAAAATATTATTACATCCCTGCATTTGAAAGCGTTAAGAGCAATGGATCTGGATAAAACCCACTTCACTAAACTTTCTGATCCAGGTTAAAGCGATGGGGGATCCTGAATATTGGGGGCCATAAACCTAGCACAACATCTTCAGCATATTTACATCGTGTAAATGTGCTTGGCATAGGGAAAACTTTGTAATAGAAGTGGAATGAAATAGGTGATAGGATTGTTCTCTGCAGTACACCACAGTCAATATGGATTACAAAGGAATTCTTAACGTTTAGCGGTGTGTGAACAATCCGTGATACATTCAACTAACAGATTACGTAAACCAGGGTGAACCCTCTCTTTGGAAAGTCGATTGAGCAATAATGACCTACCAAGACTACCAAAAACGCACGAATAATCAAGGAAAGAAAGCCTTACGGATTTACAAGTTTAATTTAGTGCAGACGCTATATAATGTACCAGCTATGGCACTGCAGTTCATGTATAGCGCTAGGTTCTTTGCGAGCTAGTTGATATCTTCAGCAAGTGTGGCTACAGAAACCTACGGAATTAGCAGCTTTTCGAAAGCTTTCGAAATCAACATGTGCACGAAATTGACCGATACTTATCATATCAATGTTTAGGTAGCGTAGTTATTCTGGTCCATCCCCCATTTACCTGGTATGACGTCAGTGATGAGACATTTATTGAAGAGACCTTTTACGAGCAGTGTGACAGATGTACCACGCCTTCATAGCTATTGGTTATAGAGGATCCTGAACACTAGCTTTGTTTTAAGTTAGAATTTTATGCTTCTTGTTAATATCACCTTGTTTGAACGGCGCTGTTTAGCTTGAGTTGATGAAGAAAGGCAAGGTGGTACACTAGGTGAAGTACAGCTAAACTTGGTATTTAGTTGGTCCAAATCCTCCACACCAGTTTGACTGCAAGTGTTGCCACCACAGAGCAGCATCAGAAGTCTCCACGGACCACCAGAGTAACGCTTGTCTAGAACCATTTCTATGTGTAAGTTGTTGGGCCTCTTTAACTCAGAGTTAATTGCTGAGGGTCGGCGCTTGACACAAGTTGATATCTTACACTTATTAGGTCGCTTTTTTACCCCTTTAACGTACTTCATTAGTTGTGATAAAGTAAACATACCCATAGGTAGGCCATTACGATAGGGTAAGCGAGGTCAAAGCAATAGTTGATGTCAGTAAGATTATCACATAGAATCGAGCGGTCTTCGTCGTTGAAAACTGAAAACATTTTAAGGAAAACATCGTCTGGAGAACTGTGATATTTTCAATGGAAGCAGTTTTGCTGCCTAATGATCTTGAAAGGACATCTAATTAGCGTTTTCTATTGAAATCAAAGCATTGTGTGTACAGGGTAGTTATCTGATCGAAGCCAATGTCCTCAGGAATGTTATATCCTATTTCTTAAAGTCGTAGCAAAAATACAAATAGAACAAGATAAGTAAATTAGTAGTATTGTAAAACCAGGTTCTCTAATGCCTCAACTTTGATGCAGATGTGCCGGTATTAATCTCGAGGTTACCAGCGACGATCGATTGAAATTCTTTTCAGAACGTAGGTGTGCATTCGAGTAAATGACAGCTTATAGTAGTTGTTGAGTATGTGAATAGTTCAGTTGCTGAATCGCAACAACGTTGAAGAACGTAACTCATAAAGCCTCTATCACAGAACTGGGGAATTCCTGGGTAATCAGTTCCACTTGGAAAATAACCATCGAAATGCTTAGGTCCATTTCCCACACCAGTATGGAGCCATCATTTTTGAGAAGAATTTAAATTTTTATAAGTATTGTTTTGGTTGCAAAAGGTCAAGAACGTAAATAAGTTTACCAAACAAGGCAACTTGTGCTTTGTCGATAGAGCAACAACAGCTTGTTTGCCAACCAGCGGGATGTTTTCGCTTGTTTCCACAATATTTCTTCAAAATTCGTCTGAAGGTGTTTATGAATTTCTGCCTACATTCAATGAAGCAGGGATTCGCGTAACATCACGTAATGTTTAAAAATTACTTCTGGAGCGGGGCATAAATTAACTTGGTAAAACTCCAAGCAAGCCAATGTCCCAGAGATGCTAATAAAAAGTAAAATTCGCAGTGGGTAATGCAAAGGTTAATCCAACAAGAACAGCAGCGACCGAACTTAAAGAACCCGGCTGAAAAGACGTATGGTGAAAGTGTAATGCTCTAAGTAAGAGTTCAAGATCTAAACGACTAGATCTCGTCAACTATGCAGAGGCAGAGTAACAAACAGCTAACTAGCGTGGAAATTTAAAGCGGCATCTGCCAGACAGCTACCTTGCGTCGCAGCCAGTACACAGATAGCAAACACGATGGTGCATTAGGGACTTTTCTAGAGCAAATGTTGTCCCTACAGCAAGCAGTAAACATAACACGTGTGAAATAGATTCAATTTATATTTCTGTCAAGAGACAGCTCAGAATCATGCTTGGGTAGAGTGAAACCTAGCGTCTATTGTCCCCTCAGTCTGAGATCATATGTTGCGGGCAGCAAACGGACTTATAAGAAAAATCTTCCAAATTACCGCTCTGGATATTAACCAGTGTACTTTTTTAATAGATCTACTGCTGGTCAGTATAAAGAAAATTTGAAGAGCAAATTATATCCGGAAACCCGAGAAATTTCATCCTACATCGCAACTTTTAGTGTTGTTCGTCTAACTTTATTTTCCTCAGCTTCTGTGCCGTTTACAAACTTGTTCTTTCTGCCGTGGCCACAGGATTAGCTGAAAAATAAGTAATCGCAATTGAAGATAAAACCCAGGTTCGTGTCGTTTAAAGACACAGTTTGTCTCTCGTCCTCAAGCTTTGGCTGCGCGGTATTTATCGGCTACATTTTGCTTAAAAGTGTGACTGTAGTTGTTCGCCAGAAATATACAGCTTCAAAAAGTCACATTGGGCACTTGCGAGTGAGCGCTGTTTCAAGAAGAACCATCGGCACAATTAGTCTGGTAATCTGACTTATAGCTACGTTTTTGACAGGAGCTTGATAGGGCTGATCTGTGATAAAATTCGAGACCGTCACCTAATTTATTGCTGCCCCACAATTTACGTAAAGTGCTACAACTTGCTACATCTGTTCATGTGATGTTAGACAGCGTAAATATAGGAAAAAAGTGACCATCAGCAGAATGGTTTATGCAGTCGAAGTCCGTTGTGCAAAAATCTGTAATGAGGTGAAGTGAACCATGGAACTATGCGCATTTATATTCGGAATGGTTGTTAAAATCATCAACTTGGATGCAGTTGTAAAGCCGTTGCATTTTTGAAAAGTTCGACACTGGAAACACTGAGATCATTTATGCATTAGTTCTATTGTATGCATGCACTGGTTTAGACCAACCCAACCGCACACGCGACGCCAAGCGTGTAGTCCTCGTGCTAAACTTCTGATGGATTTTCTCCTCCCTAAATTTTCTCAGTGTGGTCGGGGTACGCTCATACGAATCGGATTTGCTAGCGCTATTAATTGAACAAACAAAATTAGAATTATCTTTCACGACTCACGATTCCGAGAACACCCACTGTTTTAAACGGCTTTCGGGCCTAAATCTAAAAGGAAAACATCACTTTTGAGCAAATCTTTAGTTGTGCCACATCATTCGACACAGAAATCCCTGTGCTCTCCAACAATCTTAATCTTATTCCAATATAGTGTTTACGAAGAGGGCCGTGGAGGAAGTTGTGCCCTCCCATTTTGTCTTTTCAAATCATTTGCTTCAGCCTTCAGAAACGATTCTCTCCTCAGTTACCATGGACATCCATCACCCACCAACCAGCAACTCTCGCGTGTTTACCGTACCGGTGACTGAAAGCGAGCGACTACACCCACACTGGACGAGCGATTCACTCCACCATCGAACTGAGCCTTGGAAAAGTAGACGACCGATTGACCTTACAACTTGCAGGATGCCACGATAACACGATAACATCATCGAACCTGTGTGACCATACTTATCCCAGTGACGGAGAACGTGTGGGGATTAGGCGCGTTGAATACACCCTATGGCAAACGACACATCAAGTAACGGCTCTGAATCGGCAATCACAATGGCACGCGCTGCCTGTTCACGAAAAACAAAGCCTAAAACTTTATTAATGAACCTTATATGTTACGTTGGAATCTGTTGTCGAAATGCATGGTTTGAAGTGAATCCCCTAACCGTTGTAAAATTATCTGCATCTATAATGCGACCCCCTTAGTGTGAGATAGATACCAATTCCGTTTGGTATTGCACTGATTTTCCGGCTATTCCACTCGTCAGATGTATGTTCATCTTGCTGCAGAAGCGTGATAGACTGACAGATATGTTAGAGCTTGTAAATGTGGTATGATCTGTTCTACTAGACCCAGAGGAAGCTACGCCTCTAACGAAATGCCCAACATCAAACTCCGACTCGGAAAAGAGTAGGCAGACCAGGTGTAAGAGCAGTAGTCAATCTTTGGGCAATCCGATCGCATAGACTCCTGCTTTGATACGGGGGCTACTTCTAATGAGTAGCACGAGCTGCATACTTCATCCAGCCCACTAGGTATTTTCAACACAGTGGAGAGACTAAAAACACGCGTCCACTATTTCCATCCTCATTACGAAGGCACCGTCCATTAGCTTCGAGAATTACAAAACCAGGAGCAGTTCAGGTCGCCAATCTTACCACGGAATCGAGTAGCCATCTTTTGTTTGAGCAAAGAAAGCAGCCCCACCCCCTCTAAATAGAGCAAAAGCAAACAGATTTATCTTTCTCTCACCCGTATATGCTACAATATGTCTGAATCTGCGTGCGACCAGAAACAGTTGTACTTCATATGCCAATTAACCGTGTTCAAAGCAAAACCGGCCAGTATGATGCACCTCGTCTTTCCTCCACACTTTCTACAGTACAGTGAATACGATTCCTTTAAATAAAGCATCAACGAGGTGACGAATCAGAGGCCTTCCCTTTGTTAGTGACTCGCCTTCGCACTGCCCCTTACACTGTTTGCAGTACTATAGATTTTATTTGGAGCGAACACCTGAAAAGCATACTAAACATGGACGATTAGCCTAATCAAAATGGTGTAAAATCCATCGTTGTCTACAATGTCAGCGAGCACCAGACCGCAAGCGACCTGGTGGCTTCAGCATATGACTGGGATGAATGGCGTTACATCTGTTAGGTATTCGCACTCGAAAATGTGATCACCAATTCTGTCTCAAGGTTACTGTACTCGTCAAATTAAAAAGCGAGTAGCCCCGATTAATCGGTTAAATTACAAACTAAACCTCTATTGCGGAAAACATGATGGAAATATGTCTCAAAAGGACCGAATAGCCGCCTTCTGAAGTACGTATGACGTCAATGGACACCCGATCAAGAGGGGATGAGATAACACTGAAAAGCGGGTCTGGTGTGCTACAATGTCAGCAAGCTGCTCGAAACCGGACCAAGTGAAACACCACGTCAGTTGCTGGAGATTTAGCTTTTCAGTCAGCTTTTGACATTGAGAAGAGTATAAATCAACATGGAACTGTCCCGAAGCTGGCGAATGAGGTTCAAAAAAGGACCGACAGCGGACTCCAAAAGAGTCGGAATAAGCACTTATCCGAGTCCCCCACCTGCTTGCATATCGATGTACAAGGTCTTCTCACTAATCTAATTACTCTTACTAATCGTCAGGTTTCCACTTCTTAGGACATCATCAGGCTAACCGAAGCATGGCTGAATACCAAGATCACTGATAACGAGATAGCCTTGCTCGGCCTATTTTCCCTATGTAAGGATCAACCAGAAAGGGAGGACGCAGTGCTCCTGTACTGCGGATCTGATTTGCAAATCCTTCTTACCGATGATGCAGAAAGGTAAGTTTTGCCGTTGTTGTCTACACTTTAGATGTGGCGATGTAGATTTGCTAGGGGTAAACTGCAGTGTCAACTCTGGAAATGGATAACTGTTTGGCTTGTGCTAGGAAGGTGGGAGAGTACAGGCTGCACGCATTCAAAGTCCGAAGTTTGGCCAAGGAACACTTTAAAGCGCACTTGCAAGAAGTAATTGACGCTATTCGGCTGCAAAATTATATTGCGGTCCCCACATGACTCAGGACTGACAATGAACTGTTTGTCTCTGACCTCGTGCTCATAAAGGAACAACTAATGATGGATGCCGTTACCACAGACGCACTGCTTGGCCGTAGCGATCACTCGACGCTGATCTTCTGTTACTTCAGATAGACGAAATACATACGTCAAAACAACGCAAAGCAAACCATTGGTTCTTCCAAGCTGAGCAGCCGATTATTGTCGAATGAATTGAGTTTGTCATCCAGTACACCGGGATAGTAGTAAATGCGCCCGAAATCCAAGTCTTTCGACCGATGCAAACAAGGTTTCTTTTTACGACCATGGCCCTAAAGTTTATGGCTTTAAGTGATTCGACCTAGCGAGCAGGCCTTGGAAGCCTACCCAAAATCGAAATCATTGACAAACGTAATGTATCCAACAATCCCATTGCTCGTTAGATGTGGAATCGCTGTTTAGCAATGTCCCCATGCATCAAAATGTTGATTACATTTTTGAGGTAGCAGAAGCTTCGTAGTGTCATCGACCAATGCCCGTTGAACTACTAAGCAACTCGTTGTTGTTGTGCATGGAGAAAGTCAGCTTTCACTTTAAAAACCCACAGTAATGTCAAATTGATGCCGTAGCCATGGACAGTCATTGGGTCCGCTACTTGCCAACTTCTCTATGTTAATGGTAGAAGGAGTTTTGGCTGGAGAAATATCACGACTGCCGTACTACAAATTCTATGTGGGGGATAGTTTGGCATTTTGTTCATCGAAGCATTAGATAGAGCAGTTGCTAATCCAACTAAATTCTACGCATGCAAAATTGCGGGTCTTCTGTGAGGTGGAGAAGCAAAATTGCCTTCCGCACTTGGATATCAATGTCGTCCGTAAAATAACAGACAGATTAATAGGTCCGTCTACAGGAAAACAACATGGTCCGGTCAGTATCTGTCTTTCACTAGCTTCACACTAATGCGGATGCTCGTGAAAACCCGAATTAGTCGTGCTAGGCGAATCTGCTTCTCTGATCACATGGCTGACGAACTGCAGTTGATTACAAACACCCTCACTGAAAACGGCTACCCCGAAGCATCATCGCAAAATTTAACCAAGTGCGATAAAGGGACCTAGTGCACAAGGTACCCAAGAAGCCTGTAGTCATTGAACTGCTATTCAAAGGTAACGTATTTTTCATGGAGGACCACAAGCCGTCTGATCTGAGCCATGCAGACAACTTACTATGCCGCCAAGGTCGATGTCCTTAATAAGAGCCAAAAACGGTCGCTTGCTTTTGTAAAGGCAGCTCAGATTATCGGGGACAAATCACATTGCATTTACCAATTCATATGTGACAGTGACGCTATACCATTTCTCGGCCAACTTGTCCTCTTGGGCAACAGAAATAATCTGAGGGGGCATTCAACATGAGTCTATTCAATTAATTTGTTCCGTGCGTACGCCAGTCACTTGTGCAGTCGTGTAGGTGCGCGTGTATAACCCGTCGCCTTCAGCCACTTGGACCTCAGACGCACTAAGTCATAGGGGTGCAGTGGGACGCTTCAGCTCCTACGCACGGAACAATTTAATTGAGTAGACTCATGTTGAATGCCCCTCAGATTATTTCTGTTGCCCAAGAGAACAACTTGGCTGGGAAATGGTGTAGTTACATGGGCAGGACCGATAGAACCTTGAGTTCCCGAATGAAGGAGCATGTACCTAAGTGGGTTCAACGTTCGACCAATCATGAAAGTGGCCAGAGTCTAGCTGCTTGTCTGCGTAAGCGCCACTGGCGTCTTCGATCGGCCGACACGTTTTGACCACAGATCAGAGCGTCGAGGTCACTTCGGTGTTCACAATCCTATTACACACACCAATTCCCGCCTACTCAGTTTTCCTGAGGTGAATGCAACTGCACTTTTAGGCCGCTACTTTGTTTTAAAAACAATTATCGGTCATCATTAGACTGCCCTGGGGATAGACGTGATAACCCCACCACGTTTATGGTGTGTTGGTCTGTTTGTTAGTTTACATGTAGATTTGGTGCGACAGAGTTGTGGACACGCATGTGTTGCACTGTAGTGGAATGTATTCATTGGACTGCATACTTTTGCTGAAAAACCTTAGGTGGCTCGGTCATGTGTGGCGTACGGATTCGACGCGAAGACCGAAGCAGCTATTATATATTGTTAGCTGAGTTTGGGGAATCGGCATGCAGGGAAACTGAAACTTTGTTACGAGTACATGATCGGAATGAGATTATCCCGTTGAACTCACGATTGCAGGTTATTGTAATCAAACGCCGTTGATCGGCGTGCATGGCGCGATCTGATTACGTAGGCAGTTGCCGAGGTGCAGGAGAAAGCCCTCATGTATGCAGAGAAGAAGCTGCAAGTGAGGAGGCGGTAGGCGCCGATTGGTTTTCCTCCATCGACAGCAAGCGCATGATGCTGTAGCACATGCGGTCACGCGCGCTCGAGTCAGGCAAGCCTAGTGAACCATGGATAAGGACATTCGGGACAAACACAGAAACGACGACGGGTCCTGCTGAGAACGCAGGCAGAACTGACGCATCGTTTGTAGCTACGCTGCACTCGATTTACCAACCGCGTGCATACATACTGAGTCTGAGTAGTTGGTTTTCCATATTGTTATAATGTCTTTTTTATCTCACATTAATGTCTACCTGAACTAGCTTCTAATAACTTGAACACGTCGCTTAAGCTAATTCTAATTACCTTCGATAACATTTTCGCGTTTGTGGTATTTTCTTAAAAGATATTTTCTGACGTCTTACAGCTATCGCGGATTTGTTGGCAATCAATAAATTTAGGTGCTCATTTGATGAAGAGTTATGTCACTGTATCTGTATTGATTACCTGAGTTATTTTATTTCATCTTGTCGTTTCAAGTGATTGGCTATCGCTTGCTATCCCCGGTGCGGCTGCGCTTGATGTGCATGCTGACAAAGTGCCTATCTGTCTATTACCCACTACCTCGTCCATACTGACTCCAGGAGACAGTTGGTCGTTCCTGAGGGGGACGGGGTGTTAGTCCTGGTGGACTTGCTAGGCTCGAAGAGTGGTTCCATGCACTCAGTTCGGAACGGACTACGGTCCAGCCACCGCCTTGTGTGCGCTTGATTCCCCAACTACGGCGTGAGTGTGGCTGCCTTTGAAGGCGTGTGGGCCGGCTCCGTTGATGAAACGTGGCTCCCGTCCACATGCCACCTGGTCTTATTCCTTCGGGTTTACAATAGATATGTGGTGTATTGTTGGAGTTGTGGATGGCGCAGCGTAAACCATCTATGGTGCCTCTGTAGGCGCAGGCGTCCTGTGGCTGCCCACTGTGACAGGCAAATCCGTAACCGGATGGCGCCAGCAATGTTAGGTAGCACCTTTCTTTGAATAAAGCATATTTAGAGTTATTGTTAAAGACACATGAAATTATAAGAAATGAGTGCATTTACCAACCTTTGTCTTTTTGCCGCGCTTTTTAAACTACTAAATTGAATGAACCGTTTCAAAATCCTTGTGTCAAACTAGTCCTCGAAAACAAATTCAAACGCTAACATGACTTACCGATGACATTCAGTGCTAATCCTCAGATGTTCTCTAGGCACGTAAACAAGCTCCGCAGCGTGTAGCACGGAATCTTATTTCTACATGAAAATGATGGGCGGACGCAGTCTACACAACGAGGAAAAGTTTCATTTCTAACACTTCATCCTCAATTTCCAGAGTGATTCGTCACCTTTCCCGCTTTGGACACTGCTCAAACAACTCTCAGGGTTAGACCCCGTATCGTTCACGGGAGCAAATATGAGAAAAAGACTATTGTGCTTGCGCGTACACAGCTCTCCTGGCGTGGTAGACATAAGGCGGAAGGCGTAAAAGACAGATGTCCTTTTTATCACCGAGTCTCTAGCACGAATTTTTAACCTTGCTATGATGAATTACAGAATCCGCTAATGTGGCAACATGAAATAGTCACTCCTTTATACTGCGTTGGCAAAGGTGCGAAGCTTTCAAACTACCATACATTTACTATCATCACGGTACCATCCAAAATAATAGAGAGCATTATGGCGATATTAATGGAATACCTTAAGAACAACATCCTAGTATCACTACAGCACGGATTCCTTCGAAATTACTCCTGCAGTGCAGACTTGCTGCTGCACGAGCAAGCTGCATGGTATCATTCGATGACAGAGCATAATTTGATGTCGTATATATGGACCTCACAAAAGTGTTCGACCACTTAGATCACAACCTTCATCGTCACATGCTTTGAAGTCATGGAATCCATAACACTATATTGCGTTATATATGTCAATTTCTCAGTTAACGTCAACTAAATGTGAGAGTGCGAAACTTCATCTCTGACCCAATCGAAGTCCAGTGGCGTGTGCCCCGGTACTGGTATCAAATCATTCCTAGTTTTTATCAACGATCTCGCTCATATACTCCATTTGGACTTTATATTACTTGAAATTTAGCTTGACTGAAAGTCAGTGGACCTATGCACGGTACGTCACAGCGATATTGACAGAGCTTATACATGAGTAGCCGGAAACAAGCTCCATTTTAGCTACGCGAAATGTAAATGTTTGTGCATAAGCCGTCAGTGTACTCTTGAAATCGACTGGAACAGCAGCTGCAGCCTAATACTTGATAATGCGACCTAGCGTTAATCATGCAGGACGAACTTGGCTGCCCGAAACCGACCGATAAGACATCGAGAAGAGCCATGCAGCACTTTGGCCTCCTATGAAGTGCGATTGAGAAGTTCGAGGCGTCAATTTTTCCACAAATGCTGAAGGCTTACGTGAGACCCCACTTGAAATAAGCGATCCAGGCCTGGCGACCGTAACTCAAACAGGACATTGATACCTTTGAAACGCTACAAACTGGGGCCAGGAATATCGTTAAAGGACTGGTTCATCTCCCCTACCAGCGTAAAAATGCAGTCCGTAGGCTAGTACGTCAGTGAGATCGATGCCGCAAGGAGACGTTATCATGGTATGCCAAGTACTGGCAGATCTAATGGACGCCTGTTATTGTCTCTCCTAATGCATCCATGATACCAAGTTGCGAGTTTACTAGCTTAAACCGACGTACATTACCTCGACTTCATTGCCGACAAAAGTTTTTCTCCCTTTGGGTATCCCGAAATTGGAACCTTCTTCCAACCCATGTCTTTTTAACCACACATTAACACCTTTTAGAGTACGAATTGGATACACTTTAGCACATTTATCTTACGTGACATAGGCCAGTTCCATCGGAAAGCCAAATAACGCAAATTAATCAGTGTGCTTACCAGCCCTCTACTTGGTTTTGCAGCGAAACCAGCATATTTGTACATGTGAACAAGTCCTTGCTCCACCTTACAGCAGACTTTTTTATTTTTCCTGTTGTTATAAACTTTAAATTTTAATCATCCCTCTGCTCATCTTACAGGACATGTGAAGCAATCGCTTCATTGCTTGCCATATATCATTTGCACTGTTCATCAAATAGACCTGAATGCATGACAATCTCAAATACTGTAACGTCTTTTGTTCCATGACATTGGAGGTCCTCATGCTGATGGCCAGTGTGAGAAACATCTTTATAAATGATTTTGTGGTATTCACTGCCAGATATTCTGTGTTATTGGCTGTCAGAAGTGAGCCGAACAGAGTTAGGAGTAGTGAGAGGCAACGTTAAATACCCAATCCTTGCTTATCAGTACAGCTGCGTCAGCGCGAATAGCAGTGGTCTACAGTCCACTGTCTAACGGCGATTCGATATACGCACATTCCCAGATGTAACTACCTGTTTGATTACTTCCGTATAACCGTCAATGCACAGTGTCTGCAAAACCCGGAGTGATACACCAGGCATTGAATGTCTGGTAATCAGCAAACTCATGTGTAGCAGACCACATCTAAATAACAGTGTAAACTTATTGAAGCGAGTTCAGACTACCAGCTGTTTCGCGACAGTGAGGAAATTTAGCTTGCTGATTGAATTCGACGGGTTGGCACCTTAATGTTACCGTGCTAGTCTTACACCTGAGATCAGACGTACATAAGGAAATTTTTATAGATTGCTTGAACGCGGTGCCTTTGTAAAGTTAGACGTAACACCTAGGCTGTTTGCCGTTTCTTCACGTCTATTTTCTATGGTAAGCTGTTCTAAGAAAAGTTATAACGCATGTTGAATAAATCTTCGAATAAGGAGCTGTTACTGTGGGTGTACTGCTGGCGAGGTAGACATTTTCTGGAGGTTATTCCGGAATCAAGAGCACAGCTGGTCTAACCCCACCTGATACATAAACCTGACACATAAATCTTAAAACTACCACCAAAATTACAACCTCAAGTTTAAGTTTATGCATCATTTAAGCGCTTCTTGTGCCTAGGTATCGTTGGGCAATTAGTATAGTGAATATCCATAGTATATATAAATGTGTGATATAGATGCAAACATTGGTAGCTCAGGTTGTTCAGTTGGTGGTCTGAGTATTCGCTGAGTTCGGCAGTTTGCCCGCAAACCTTTCGGCACCACCCGAGCTGATATCATCAGTGCGCGTTTACGTAGCAGAGCGGCGTCATACGAAGCATCAGTGAGTTTGAATGATCAATTTTCTAGCCGTCAGTCTGCGTTTGGATCGTTCCATGGGCACATGACCGTCGAAATCGATTTCTGATTCTTATCTCGTAGCGTCCTCGAGCGTGCTTCTTCAGTTGTCGTCGTCGTTTGACGCATTTATCCGGCGTTCTGTTAGGTTAGATTTAGTCCACTACTTCAGTGATCTTTCATCCTAGAAGATCGATCACTCACATTCACTGACGCGTCGTACCGCGATGCTCCGCTACATAAACCCACATCGATAATGTCACGTCGGGTGGTGACGAAATGTTTGCAGCCAAACTGCCGAGCTCAGCGAACACGCACACCAGTATACATTTATACATTTATGTACATATAGTGCCTCATGCAGAGGTTGCTGTTGCCTTTACTGCGCTTCGTCACAGCAGCTAAGTTTTAATGCCTTACTCTTATGCTTGTTTTTCCATGCACCAGATCGGTTTACCCCATCGCGATTACTTTCCACTTAGGTTCATCTTCACTGTATTCCCTGTTTATATGCCCATTTTCTCAAAGTTATCTTTGTTTGCCAGTTGAAGTCATCTGAACTGCACTTATATGTTCCCAGTGGCATACTTTCACTAGATGTGACCTTTATATATATATATATATATATATATATATACATATATATGTATTAACACGTTTCGTTCACATGATTAAACTATTGAACTGGGACTTGCGACGCCATACATCGCCAAATTTTTGATAAATTTACACGATATGGAACGCGCAGCAGATTATTTCTGTATTGTATGTTAGAGGCATTCTGTATCTGGCTAAATGATAAACAAAATCAATTCGGACGGCGACCAGAATCCTATTAGTGCATATTATACTTAGTTGGGTAATTCGGAATAGGTCTGTTTTTGAGCGTCTCTGATGGGAAGAAGAACATATTTATCGCTTGAGTTGGTTAATCTCACAGCTAAGTGAAATGATAACGACGAAGGCGTAAAAGAGTTGCTGCTCAGCTGGCGACTAGGAATCAATCTGGAAAGACTTCTTGCCTGGTAGTTCTGGTTACCGTCACGGTCAAGAACAGCCGTTACGTATGCATTTACCATCAGAAGTAAATCTAAGATTATTATTGCCTTGGTTGCAGTCAAACACTCTCGCACCATCAGCAACTCAATAAATTGTTTTCATTGAATGCTCTTCGAATAAAATATGACGTGTGCTGGATTAAATATCGTTAGAAGGTGAACTTTTAATTGGCAGTACTAGCAAATACAGCAAATTAGGCAACGTTAAATAGGAGCAAAACTCTAAACTCCCTGTCAAATTGTTGGTTGGATGGAGTTTAACAAACTGGTACGCCGGTAAAATGTAGTCCAGTATCTCTCTTGTGGCATCGACGCAGTTGCCAGTATTTGTTAGGATAAAGATGACTTAATAAATATTAAGCTACGTATTAAAAAGAAAGTATCTCCTTTATACTTTAAGACACGTTTGTCAAGGACAAATAATAGTTTCTTGTATTTGTATGCACTGTGAAAAGAAACCGAATGGGAGCAAAATTTCATTGCATTTAATTCACTTTTCTTTTAGGCGATGCAAGTGTTGGTTACGTGAGTTTATGAAATACTTGTCACTCACCTTTTTCATAATGTTATCTGTCAATTCACGGATGCAATTGGGTCCTTCAACGTAATATGGTCAGTGTAGGTAAAACGGTGAAACGCTTTTACATCTGATTAATGCATTGGCCACGTGTCCTACTGGTGATGAAGATCAGCACACCCGCGTTGTAGCTCTCAGTTACAGTTAGGGGAATTTATCATGGTTTTTGAGGCAACGATCAAAGTAACAGGATAATTGTTTCCAGTGTTCAGGTAGATGTAAACGTCAGTTGTTTAGAAAATGGACAACGATTGTGTTATAATTAAAATATTTTATGCCAAGACTGCTTTGAATGCACGCCAAGCCCAAAAACGTGGACGAGGCTGTGCAATTTCATATATTAGTTAGTTGATGAAAATGAGGGGTTAAGCTTTCCGCACACAATCGCATTAGCTGGGCGTAAGAGAACTGGATAAAACTGCTAACAAATCAAGAGTTTTGTGAGAATATTTTATCAAAGCTCGGCCTTTTTGCATACATTTGCATCCATGGCGTCTTAAAATTCCTCCATAGATCTCTCAAAATGGCCCATAACTTCAGCAAGTCCCATCCAAGAGGGTGCAAACGCAAACAATAAGTTAAAATGTTTACTGTTTTTTGGACACTAATTCCAAATCAGCCGATAGTACCACAGAGTACACCGAGCGGGTTGCTTTTGGCTATTTTGGGATTTGTCACTCAATGAACAGCAGTATTTGGGGGATATTCGCGCCTTTAGGTGTAATTGGAAAGCGTTAAGGTCTATCTTGAAAGCCAGATGGTGAAACATGATTTACTTTACTTGGTAGCTATAGTTTTTTTGATGCAATCGACCGAGAAAAAATCTAGTAAATATGTTGAAAAGTTGCCACAAATTACTAATGTGATCGATTTATTACCGAGTGGGTCTGGTTAAACTTAAAAATTATAGCAATTATTGACGTGTAAAAGCTGGATTATTCAGTCTATTTCCAATGTGGCATTTACATATAATTCACATAGATAGGATTTATCTGTATTAGTGGCGCATACAGCATAGGGTGACTGAGTTAAAAAGACGTCACAAAATGTCAGATTGTGTCACTCCCTGTTTTAGGGTCCATTATCTACGTAACAATATATATGGCAAATAATGTAACCCAGTGTAAGTTTGGGTCCGCGAATGTATGTTACAATAACAGCATAGTAAAACAGGATACCAGAAAGAGCTTGGGCATAAAAGCTGTTTGCGTTGGGAAATTGCACAGCAGTATACGAATGGCAATTAGTCAACTTCTGCAGCGTGTTCGTTAAAGATTTCACCGGTGTGCACATCTTTGACGACGGTTTCTCAAGCTACTGTTTTTAAATGGAAAAGGATGCTCCGTTAACGCTGACAAAGTAAACAGTCAAATCCGAGGGTTATGCAAATGGTTGTAGGTCAAGCAGAACGTCAGCTAAGCAACATTAGTGGAAAAACTGCTTGAAAGCATTCAAGGATTTAATCCAAACATAGTGATCTATAAAGCAAATTTCACTAGCACCTGAACTTAAATATCATTGGATCCATTCTTACAGAAATAAAAACACGAAGAAAATATTTCTTATTGCAGAGTATCATGGCTATCCGTTTCTTCTTACTTCGCTTGCGATGCCAAACTGCGCAATAGAATCACTCAAATATATTTTTCTAATTATAGACAATAGCAAAATTGACAAATCCCTGCTCAAGACTAATCAATCAGCCATTATGATCCCTCCACGTGTATATACTGAAAAAGCCAGGAAATACTATTTGCAGGAAAGAAGCAAGATAATTCAACGCATTACTTTCATAAGATTCCAGTCTAACCACTTCAGCTCAAGCATTTCATCATGGATTGCATCGAAATAAACACATCTATGAGTCATCGGTCAATACTTCAAGTTCTTTAAGTCCTCAGTTGAACCAAAGTTTGTAAACCTATTTTATTGAAAAGGATTACACATTCAATTTATGGTCTTCAAAGTCTTAGTTTAAGCTAACCGATCCATCAGCGAATTCTCCTAAACATTTTCAAGAAATTTGATTCGACCCCTTACTCAGGTCCTCCATTCAGTACAGCTGAGCAATAGTCGGTTTTGTTGTTCATTCAAGAATTAACATGATTCTGGCCAGCGGGCTCCATTTGTCGATCAGTGACTTTTGTGAGGATGTAACCTGTTTCGACCACAATAAAACCTCCGAGGTGGACAGTCACTATATCTTGACTCTCTCTCTAAACTGACCGTTTACTTTTTCAATGCTCATACATCCTCCATGTAAACCTTATGGATTTAGACCTACGCAAGTTGGCTACTTTGGTCCAGTCCCTAGAGTAACCTAATTACGAAGGTTTTAGTGCTCTTGTTTCCAAACTTGTTCGTCCCCCAGCTTCGTCCCCAATGCTGATTTTCGTGCCGCTTTATTTGAACTATTTCATGAAAAGCATAGCATTATTCCTTGTTTGCATTGGAGCTGTGCATAACAGCTTAAATGATGTTCAACTTATCGCATTTTCATTACCTTTGCTTATTTCTGCTTATACTATCTTCAATTAATCACAAATGCTTTTACTATTCTGCTCATGCTGCAGTGGTGCGCCTTTATGTTTTCCAAAATCTACATTATTATTAGTACCTTAATAAAACCTTAACAACATAATGTACGGAATGGAAGTTTCGGTTGTTAAATATTAAGTATTTGGAAGTTAAGTAGCTCAAGTACATTAAAGATCAAAGTATGCTCGCCAACAACATGCCTTTCACTATATATTCAACATAATACTCACTTATGCCGAGAGAAAAACCGTTTCCTAAAACATGCATGCAGGGAAAATGAGCACACTGTCTAGTTCAAGTCTTGACCTCATCCATTAAATCCGAGCTGCATAATAAGTCTTGTAGGCAGCGTATGTTATCCACAGCTCCCTTTGTGAATATCAGCATTACGGGTGCATTGTGAGACAGTGATGCATGTTTGCGCTGGAGGGAAATAAGATTAAGGTAACATCCAACAAAATTTAATATGCCGATTACTTAGTTAATTATATACAGGTTGGTGCTGCTGATACTTTTCAGAAAGAGCGAGTAAAATGATTGATGCTATTGATAACTATATGTAGTGTTATAAGAATCTTTTGCGGCCGATGAGCGGAATGGCGTAAATTCCCATGGAATCCACTTTATATTCGTGTATGGGTTAAATTACATTATTACTGTTAAGTATCACTTGCTCTGAATCTCCTACCTGGGTATGTCAGGGTTCTGCCACATTTGCTTAACATAGTTCTGCGCTCTACTAGGAACTCAGGCAACTGTTAGACAACTGTGGCTTGTTAAATATGTTGTTATACCAAAAAAAGCCCTAGGTAGCGTACCTCTCTCGTCTTTCCAAAGTCGTTTTAATTTGATCCCAGCGAACTAGGCCAACACAAACTGATAATTTAAAGTTACAATCCTAGGGGGTATTCCCCAACATGTTTGATACAAGACATGGGCCCTTGTGTACATCACCTCCATAATGTGCAAAGCCGTTTTCTTCAAACATCAATGACTCGTATTTTGCGTGTCAAACGTTTTCATATTTTCACACTACTGCTTGACAAGAATTAAGGTGACAGCTCCAATGCGACCCTAAGGGAACAGGATTAAATTATTACCCAAACATCAAACATTGTGACAACTTTGACTAAAGCAGGGTGGTTGCTGGGCGCCCTAATTAGGAAGAAAGTCACAATCGCACAAAGAAACAGGAAAACTGATTCTGGTTCATTGAGGGGTGTAAATACCTATGCGACAATCCATTTCCTCCAACTATTTTGGAAAATATTAGTACAAGCGCTGAACATAACTCCATTAATATACGCGCGGACCCACTGTGTCCGGTGATACATGGGCTCATAGCACTTGAGTAGTGTGGAACAAAGCCGGGCTGCACCTGCGATATTAAGTCACATCTCCAACCCGATATAGGACTACCTCAGTAAAATTGCTCTTGCAACATCAGCAGGAAGACCATTTAGCTTCAAACTTCAGCTTTCGGTACACATCGTATTAACAAGTCATGCGGTTAATTAGTAAGCGCTGGTTATTTGATCAGTCAGCTTTGAAACAATGAAATCAATGTATTATTGAACTTACCGGCTGTCGTTTGTAATGATTCCGCTTAAATTCTATCATCTGTGAAAAATTTTGAGCCCATGGTTAAATGAGTGCTGACGACACGCCTCACATATCCCGTGGGGCAGTAAAGCAGAAATGTAACACAGGCTGACAATCCGTTTGAATTTTAGGTAACTCTGCAACGCTAAAGCATTGCTTGTTGTATTCATTCTTTGCGCCCATTCATCAGCTGTGTTAAGTGGCAGGCAGCCAGACCGCATATTGCGACCACAGCTAACGCTTTTGTCTAACCGATGGCTATTTAAACATAGGGCTACATCAATAGGCTACCGAGAGCCTAAAATTTTCATCGGATAATAGTTCCATCATAACGTTGCTGGGTCGAATTTATATTCCAGCCTATAGGATTAAAGCTTGCCGCATGTATCAATTGCTGCCGCGCATTTTCTTACTCTCTTTTGGCCAGATGATAAAGGAATTTGAAAACAGAGCATCTGGTTTAATTTATGTTTGCCTTAGTAAACACTGTCTGCATAAAGTCAAAAACAATGTGTCTAAGTATTTCAACCGGGTTGCGAATCGGAGGGGAGTCGCTTGTAACTGCGCGCTGAAATATCCTGCGACATTTCGTCTAGTTTTCGTACCTGGTATATGGGGAATGGTTGCATGATCATCGAGTCAAAGGAGTTTCTCAGCAATGTCAGCCAATGAGTTCATGAATAAAGCTTTATTATTTTTTTCTTAATTAAACAAATATATTGCTGCTGAGCAAGTGTTGATGTAGTAAAAATATTGATTGTTAATATTCCAAATGACTATCATATTACCTACCGGTGCTAGCATACCAGTTATGTGCGAATACACAGCTGCTAACCCATGGTACACAGGAAGAGCTTCGTACCAAATCAGTCATAGAATCAGTATTTACATATGTAGCTAACGTCATAAGAAAGCAAATTTACCCTTGCTAATAAGGTGTAAAATATGCCGATTCGAAGATTCTGGACGTGTCTGTACGGTTTCTGCTTCCTCTGTTGTTTGTACTAAGACTATGCCCACTGTTTGTGTAGATCTACCACCGTATTACTGAGGCTGAATGAAGTATGACCGAAGACTACGTAGTGATAAATGGAAGTCAGCAAAACCTCTAAGATGTGCGAAAGCGGAGCAAGAAGTTTACGGAAACGCAGTACACAGATTAGGTGCAGATGACCTGGCAAGAAATATGTGAACTATAGTCTATTCTTACTATTGTTCAGTAAGTTCAACGCAAAGAATCGTACACCAACAACTAAGCACAGCGCACACATCACACACACACATCACATTTTAGGTATGGAATTCAGTCGATTTCACTGCATGACGAAGATTTTTCATGCATGCTAATGCGGTTTAAAGCAGCACCAATGTGTGGCTCGACTGAGTGCTGCCTTTGGTGATGGTTCTTCAAGAACCACTGTGATTGTGTTTTTTGCTGAATGAAAGCGTGGCAGCCGGTGCCTTGATGATGAAGCACTTTGTGGTCGACTTTTGAGGGTCGCCACCGTGGACAACATTGCTGCTGTGCAAACGATGCTGGATAAGGACGCGCGCTTGACTGTGATACAGCTGCAGAGAACCACAGGGATATTATCTAGATAAATCCGCACTATCCTACATAAGAACCTTGGCCTCAGAAGGGTTTGTGTACGCTGGAAACCCCACCAGCTCAGTGAGGACCAGAAAGCAGCTCGGGTGACTTTGTGCCGCACTAAGCTTGCCAAGTTTGATGGCAGACGTTCCCGTGTCGCCAGTAGTGATCAGACCTGCGCGTACAGTTTGACCAATAGACCAAGCAACAATCGGTTCACTGAACAGCCGTGGGTAAGGTGCCGCTTCAGCAATTCCAGTGTGAGCACAGTGTGCGCAAGCAGATGGTGGCTATGTTCGTGGCCAAGACCGATAATGTGGCTACTGTACCTCTCGTACGGCAACACACAGTCATCGGAAACTGTTATGTTACCCACTGTCTGCCACAACTGCTAGAAGCTGTAGCCCTGCATTGTCCATGGATCCAGCATGAGGGACTTTGCTTCACAATGACAACGCACGTGCACACAGGTCCAAAACGCCGTGCTGTTTCTGGCTAGCTGATGCATTCAGGGAGTTTGTCACCTGTCCTACACTCCAGACCTGGCCCCGTGTGACATTTTATGTCCCCAAATGTCAAGCGCATGGTACGTGAAATCCGCTACTAGTCTCCGGAAGCTTCAGTGGTGGTCTTTATAGTGCATCTGAAAGGTTATCCCCTTCGATATGGTGTAGCTGCTTTTCCAAATGGTTTGAGTGCATAAAATGTGCATGAACGTTGGTGGAGAGGAATTCGAGAAAATGTAATCCTTATTTCTTGTGCATCAGAAAGTTTATTGGTCAGCCCTCCTACCTTTGTTAATCTTGGAATTTAACGGTATACAAATTAAGGTCACATAAACGAGCACGCCATTAGCAGCGTTGATATTCAGCGTTTACAATCCCTAGTTAGTTTTGCTGAGTTTGAACATTGTACAAGTAATACCACTTTTGCCTTGAGATGCATGTCATTGAGAAAACTCAAAGGGTAGTTGAGCCTACCAACTTGAGAGATTGCACCCTACAGAAATCGAAAACACCCTAGTCATTTCGGTTTCTTTATATTATTGTCTTACTTTATGTTTAACTTAGTTGCAAAACTAGTGATTTAGCACCCGCGTTGAAGTCCGAAAGCAATCTGCGTTCTCCACACCTCAAAATATTCAGCAAAAGAGCATGCATTTTACTCGACGAAACTAACTTGATGGTTAGTCATTTCGCTTGAGGTTTGAAGAAAGAAGTCAAACAATTAAATAAATAAATAAATAAATAGATTTGTATATTTACCGACGGACGGTACACGGCCCCATAAGTGGGAGCGATCATTTGTATAGTGAACACGTTTCATAACATTAAATAAAAGTTCACTGATAGCATTTCGGATCATGATTACTTTTCCTTGAGTCCTAGACCCGCGCAACTCATATGTAAAATTTACGGATGTTTGCACCGTCAGGAGTAGATAATAAAGGAAGGGACCATTAGGCTGCAAAGACACAGGATTTGGTATGGTATGTAATGACATGTAGTGGGTAAGCTAGCTGTAAGCTATTATCATATGTTTTTTATACCAACTTCTGTCAATGTTTCTAGTGTTTGCTGTGAGTCAAATATCTTCAGAGCATTTGGTATAGTGAGGAAGGTCTGAAGGAGATTTCGAAAAGTGACATGGCTTGTACACATGCGTATCTGTAGGGGTAGTTTGTTCCACAAATAAGTGTATCTCACTAAGAAGAAATTCGACCGAATTTTATGACTTGAATGGTTTGTACGTATCAAGTAGCCACCATTACGTGTGGGGTAGACTGCAGTCTTCCGTAGTTCAAGTGCGGTGATGTCTGCGTAAATTCGTTGGTTTATAATGTTGTAGAAGAGAACGAGGTTGTTCTTTAAGCGTCTCAGCCAAAGTGGATCCAGCTGGAGTTTTCGACAGCGATCATAATAAGTCAGGTTTGAGCAGCGTCCCATGAGCAGTTTGGTAAATGATCGTTGGACATTTTCTAGAGCCGTTCTGTCTTTCTTTCTCAATTGGCTGTGAAGGATAGTACAATATTCCAGAGTCGGTCGTACGATTGTCTTGAATGATTCAAGTCGTACTTCAGGTAGGGAGAAAGTTCTGGTGATATATCCGCATAGCTGCCTTGCTTTCGCAACCTGATAAAGAACGTGTTCGGAGAAATTGAAAGAGTTGGAGTACCTAATTCCTAAGTCCCGAACTGAATCAGACGTTGGGATCACGTTTCCGGCAAGTATAATGGAGCCTTCTGGGATGTGGCATCTGTACCCAAGTACTTGGGATTTCACTGCGGAGAACTTCATTAATAAGCGCTCACTAGCTATATTTAGTGCGGATAGGTCTTCACGGATGTTTCCCAAACACATATGTAGTTGGTCTGGATGAAATGAGTAAACCAGTTTGACATCATCTGCAAACAGAAATGGATGTCCATGTTTGATCGGGTCACATATATTGTTTACATAGATTAAGAAAAGTAGCGGTCCGAGCACACTTCCCTGGAAGACACCGCTGGTTATTGGCTTCGGTGTAGAATGTTGCTGACCGATTTTAACGACCTGAGTTCGACCGTTTAGGTATGAGTCGAACCAGTTAAGCAGCGGATTTCCAATTCCATATGACTCTAGAGCAGACAGCAGTGGCTGGTGTGGCACGCGGTCGAACGCCTTTTGCAAGTCCAACAGAATTATAATAATTGCCATTCCTCTGTCAATCATAGTCGTGACGTGATCGAGAAATTGTAGCTGGCATGTAACGCAGGAGCGTTTTGAGAGAAAGCCGTGCTGTGAAGGGTTGATCAGATCCAGTCTTGTAAGATATTGGACGATGTTCTTCTTGACTATTCGCTCTAGGGCTTTGGAAGCAGCAGAGGTGTGATTTATTGGGCGGTAGCTTGACATTTGATTTCTCGGTCCACCCTTGTGCTTAGGCATTATAATGGATTGCTTCCATTGAGCTGGAAAGCATCCGGTAGTGAGTGAAAGTGTGAAAATGTTTAGTAACAATAGTGCGAGGTTTTTTCCTCCGAGTTTTATAACAGTTGGGGAGATGCCATCTGGACCTGGATGAGTTGATGGTTTTATGGCTGCGATGGCACTTTGCACCTCTCTTAACGTCACAGGGATATTGCAGTATAGTTCGGTCGTTCTTTTTGGAAGTGGAGGATGAAGTGGCTGAATGTTAGGGACAAAAGAGGAGGCAAAACTAGAGTTCATGGCCTCGCATATACAGGAGATGTCGCGCGTTATTGAACCATCGTCTAGAGCCAACGTTTCAATTTCCTGAAGTGGTTTAGGGTTTCTTCTTTTGAGTAGTTGCATCAATGCACGTACTTTCTCAGGATTTCTGAGTACCCGGCTTTCTTCTTTGGTTTTGACCGTTAGGGTTAGACGTTGTAAATATAGTAAGTTCTCGTGTATTTGTAGCAATGTTGCGAAGCTGTTGTTCCTGCTGTATAGCGATTTGAGTTTCTTTAGTTTTATTTTGGCTTTGGACAGAAGCTTGAGTTCACCCCTATGTTCATGGGTATTTCTCCTTACAGTAGGTGCTAGTAGATCCACAACAAGGGCAATGTTGTTTATAAACTCATTTGTAGCCACAGTAGGGTTGTGGGTTAGGAATGACGTATTCCAATTCATGGTACTGATAAGTTCATTAAATGCGTTCCAGTCCACACGATGGAGGTTACGAATGGGTTTTAGCATTTTACTTGGTCGTTTAGGTAAATCAATAGTCATATCACAAAGCACCGTGTTGTGATCACAGCCAGGCAGTGGATTATCAATGAATGTATAAGCGTTCGCGATTCCCATCGTGAATACAAGGTCTAAGGTAGTAGCACTTCTAGTTGGCTCTCTAACATGCTGAGTCCAGCCATTGAAGTGGATACATGCGATAATTTCCTCAATCTCCGCCGTGTTTCTGAGTGTAGGCAGCGTCCAGTTAACATGTGGTAGGTTGAAATCTCCACACATAATTTTGGATTTGTATGTGGTGCTGGAAGCAACATTGATCATATCGATTAGCTTTTGGGTTGCAAATTGAGTAGTTCGGGGCGGCCGATAGATACAACCCACTAGAAGATCAATAGATGGGATCACTAGCCATAGTGTATCTTCTAAGTCAATGAACACAGGTTGATCTGCAGGAATGGCAGTCAGGTTATTTCGAAGATATATGGCACAGCCACCACCACGTTTGTGCGAGCGATCCTTGCGGAAAAGCTTATAGCCTAGGATGTTAAGCTGAGAATCACTAATTTCTGACGTGCACCAAGTTTCAGTGATAAAAACAATATCGGGGGATCTCATAAACATAAGTGTTGAAAGTATATCTAATTTAGGTAAAAGGGAACGAATGTTAATGACGACAGCTTTGAAAGACATTGTTAACATGGAATGAAAGTGGTGGGTAATGTTTGTTTCATCGTCATTGTATCTGAGAATTGTGTGTTGTGAGGTAGCTGAGGCACACTGAGCTCCAGATCGTACTGGATTGAATGAAGTACATACTCCAATAGTTTGATTAATCTCTGATTCATAATCGCACGTGATAGGGGCAGGATTGGTGGGGGAGGAACTGGTGGTGTGCGATAGTCTAAAAAAGGACTGACATCCGTAGTATACAGGGGTGGGGGGATGCTGAAGTCGACGAACTCATTTTGCTTCGGTTTGTATTGTTGCCAATTGAGTAATACAGCGGGTGGTGGTGGGTGAATTTTGACTTGAGGTAGATAGGGGTTGCACCCTCTTAACTGTAAGTCCTTGTGGCCTACCAACTTTTTGTTTGCTAATTCGGTATCGCACACATAAGGACTTTGCCAGCTTGAGGTCGCGGGAGTTGGAAACGTAGTCAGAGGCATTGTGGGTAAGTACTGGGCCGGCTCTCTGCAACTTATCCCGACAACAGTGTCGGTTTTGCATGTAGAGGCTTGAGGACGTATACTTTTTCTCAGTTGGCCTAGCTGCATATCCCTACGCTCTGGTGGTGGTTGCTTCAGACCTAATGAGCTTTGAGTGTTTATGGGAGAAATTCTGGCAGGGCGCTTTCCTCTGTTTTTGCCTACGCCTCGGTTGGTCGGAGATAACCTATAGCTTAGTTCATTCGGGTCGGATTGAGATTTATTTTTCGGGCTGCCAACGTTACAGTCTGATTTTTTGTCTCGCTCACGATAGGTCTCAGGTACAGTTACTGTAAACTGTTGTAAAGGCTCGCAGTTTGGAGAAGGGATAGGGGAGTTGAGTGTGTGGTCAGCAGGTGTCTGCGTCGTTGTATTTTCAGCTTGGTTGGTAGTTTTAGTTTTGGACACATCACTACTGCTATTTGAGATTCTTTCATCAGGCCGCTGAAGACTGAGATGTCCATCATCGCCTATATTAGACGACGCGGTTGACTTGTCAAGGTCGACATTGCTGATGATAGCGTCAGTACTGGCTTCATTAGTAGGAACATGGGGCATATGATGGGTGGAGGGATTTTGTTTCATTGTTAATCGTCTTTGAAGAGGCGTTTGATCGTGTTTGATAATAATATTTTTAAAATTAGTTTGTGCAGCAACTAGTCTTTTACTGCGTACAAACTTAGATGCGCTCCTATCGTCTGGAAACTGTAAGAGTATCGGACATGTGGTCATGTTTTCCTTTTTCCTCAGTCTGAGGCACTGACAGGAGACTCCATCCATATTGCATGCTTTTAAGAGGGTATTTGTTACCCTGTCGATGTTCGGTTTATCAGGCACGTTAAAAATGATAACGTTATGCGATCTACGGAGGCGTTCTTGCGTTTCGGATGTAACTGAGTCTAGTAAGGAAGCAGCTGTGCTCAAACGGTCCAGTGTAACAGTTTCTGAGCCTCTAAGCAGTTCACAGAATGATAGGACTTGTTCACAGCATGTGCTGAATTCATGAAGCTTGCATTTCAGCGTGGCTATTTCTTCCTCAAGGGCTATAATCCGGTCTGTCGTGTCAGTCGGAATTATGGTAGTAAAGTTGGAGTGGTTTGCAACTAAATCGACTTTCTTTTGGGATTTAGATGATGGACATCCCTTTTTTACAGTAATATCGGTTGGGTTTCTATCCGTGCTATCAGATGGTTTTATAGCCTTTTCTGCTTTCAACTTCTGCCTGAGGAGGGCGCTTCTCGTTTTCACATTATTAACAGGCATTTCTACTGGGTACTCGTAAGAATGTTATGGTGCTGAGTGTAGGTCTAATAGGGGACGAGAGAAAAAATATGGTGCAGTTTTTACTACTATAAGTATTATAAGTGGTGCAAACCAACCGGTTTAAATTCCGGGTTGTTTTCGCTGATTAGGCAGTTCTTTGGTTTCTCTGTCATCTGCGCGGTTTGTTCGTTAGTCTCGTTTGTTCGTCTATGTGCAATGGTCTATGGAGTACGCTCCCGGGCGGGTGGTAGATGACAATCTGACGTTAAGGTGATTCGCTCACACGATGTGACCTGCACTCAAGGTCGAGTGGCTTTGGGGTGAGAGAAAGCTCGCGTCTATTGATTGATGCCGTTTTGGGTCGGTTGTCGGTGCGATGTAGTCCGCACCGTGGAGCTTGGGTCCGATAGTGGGAAAGCCGATTTGCTGGTCGTATCAGAAAATGTGGCTCAAAGTACCGCCAATAGTTGTAGATTGCGACGGTATGGAGCTGGCCAAGTATTACCATACCTTTTACTTTGACACATTAGCCCTGTGGTTTGGCGTGCAACCAAAGTTTGAAAGGAAAGTCCAAACGAAACCACCAGGCTTCCGCATTCTTATTAAAGCCAAGATACTTCGACAATTTGCTTTCGGAGAATATTCATCGGATTTTTGCTACATCACATCATACAAATGCTTCCTCTTCTGGTTTATTAGAAAAACTAACTCTAACTCCTCTCTTTAGAAATCCTTGTAGTTATCATCGTAGTTAGTGTACTTCATCTTCTCCATCGTCTACGCATGGCTCCTCAAGTCACATGTCTATACTAGACAGAGTTTCAGGTCCATAAACAGTAGCATGGATTTATCAATCCGGGTTTCTCCCATACCACATTTTCTTTCTAGCCCGGCTACTTGTTTCGTGTGCTTGCTATTTTCAAACGTTAATTGTTTCGTTATTTTTACTAAAACGCTACCTTATATTCGTCCACGTTTCGCGCGTCTCAGTTAGGCTGTTACTGACAAACAAGTTAGCTTTTGTAAACCTGTAATTTTATGGTGTTCGTCATATATCCGATGTTCTTAGCAAATGTCCTTGCAGATTTCGGTAGAAAGAAAAGCAACCCTACATCATAAACGGCTCATTGCACCCCTTTAACAACTGCACCTCTGTGTCAGTAAGTTGTTTCTATATGTAAGATCCGCTCCATTCTTGACCCCAGTCATGCGTACTGAGAACAAAAAGAGAATTTGTAGAACTTCCGGGTATTCCAAAGTGAGCGTCAGCCACTTGATTGTTTTGTATCGGTGTATTTTGATGCTCATCAACAAAAGCGCTGACATGCAAAAGCGTATACAAAAAGAGTAGGTTCGATACCTAAATGCACAATGAAATGCGCGGCAAAATAGTACTTGCGAAACTACTCATTATTAAAACAGGTAGGCAACTATGTTTATAATCGGACATCACCCACTTATTCTATCCGAGGCACATTTGCTGTCGTTAGACGAATTGATTTAACACAAACAATCAGAAATTAAAAATTATGTTTCAACTGGGAGCGTAACTAAACATAATTAGTGTTAGCCACCTCAGAAATGGAAGAATTCATGCATTTAAATATGAGTTCACCCGCCAACTCTGCGAGGTGGAATATTTTTGGTCTATGCAAGCATCAAAATTGGACGGACTGCAACTGGAGTGTTTACCGTCGCAAGTGAGACACGTGGTATATTAAGTTGGATGTTACAAGACATCAGATACTTTTGCTTTGATTCACCGTTAACGATAGCTAGGTAAAGAGTACTCTTGTAACAGCCCATTATGCTAGAATTAAAATGCTTGACCAGTCACAGTGCACATTGTCGCTATATACTCTAGCTAAGGGGGGTCAAACCAACCCGACACTGCGTAGCTAGGACGTACAAGAGGAAGTTTTGAAATAAGTAAAACGGAGTCAGATAGGAGTCTGGATTACACGGTTTTGCATTTTTTTCTGGTAAATTTTGTTTAAGCTGTAGTATACCAGCTGTATCACGACGATTGTGAACGAAAAACACCTCAACAATAGTTTATTGTCCCTACCAACTAGTAATGCTGAGTTTCGGAGGTAATGAGTGTCACTTAGCAACGCAGTTTACGCCAAGATCTCCGTTTACGGTACTAACAAGACAGAATGGTAATGTATTTAGTCGCGTTGCACTGCGATTAGTCCGCCCTCACTTTACCTATTTTTAAAATCCCGCTTCTGCAGAACCCCAAAAGCCTCAATTTTATATTGGCAAAAATAACACATGCACGAACTCGTGTGACGTAGTCAAGCGTATTTCAACCAATTATAGCGAGATATGTTGTACCAAGACGCGCAAAATTTTGTCTTCGGTTTGGAATGTCGATGGTAGGATCTAACTTGATTCTGTCTGCCTGTAAATAAATATAGAGTGCTGTACAAAATGACTTTTGTTCGGGCTAAATGCATTAACAAACAATAGCTGGAAGAGCTATATACAATCGAATGTGTAGGTTTTCAGTTGTTTCTGGACATCCATATTCGACACGCATCATATAAGGAACGGTGGTTAAATTCACATCGCTTCGCTCTTATTCGGTAACGGCACAGTGAAAACCGGTCTCGGCATGTCAGCTCGTTCGGATTTGGAGTCAGAGATACATAACACACGTCCGTCCGCTTTATTTGCGCTGGTTCGTTACGAAGAACTCGTTGAATCTGACATAAAAATAAGAAAAAGCATAAAAAGTCCTCACTCGGCCAACTCCATGACTAATTCGCATTTCAGGAATTAGTCATGCAATCGTTGATTGACATAGAAAATAACGAAAATGCATGAAACCCTCATCTAAATAGTATCTTCTAAGTTAAATGCTATAGGTGGCAGAGTATGTAGAAAATATCTATTTTTAACATACATGGCAGTAAGTTATGGAAACTGCGTGCGCAAATCGAGCAGCTCTTAGCTCAAAGTGATCTCGAAATCTACGAAGCTACTTACCTGGCTTCCCTAACCACATTGCTTTTGGCGACCGAAATGTCAACGGGACGACTATTGGCAAACTAATCGATGAGCCCTCATAAGATCAGGAATGCTAGGCTTATTGCTTTAAGGGTATCCTGGAATGTCTTCCGAAGTAGTTGTTCGATTGCGCTATAATCTGCATTTCCGTGTTCGCTCACAATTACTGGTTCCAAATCCTTTGGTTAGATGAAAAGAAAAAGCTAAACGTCAGCAATCATAAAGTTTGCGGACTTATCCACATGTGCTTTAAACTGACGCAAATTTCGTTTAACTAGGGAGACCATGGGAAAGGTAAGTGCTTTGTTGTGAAGCACTTCTTAATGCATGTTGTTTTATTGTCACTGAGCAACTGATTAAATTCCCACAAACCCCTAATTGTGGTGCTTGAAGAGGAACAACAAGTTTATAAATGGCATTCCTACAGTTAACACAAACCACCCAGTATACTGAATAAGTTATAGAATAATAAAGAGTTGCAGTTAAAGATTGGTTTGGCTCCATGTGTAAAAGTAGGGTTTTACTCTTGACACCCTGCTTCATAGAACTAGGTGAAAAATTCGCAAGCATAAATGATAATGTGAGGAGTTAAACATGTATCACGTAATTCTAACATAATTTATGATTTGTTAGCCCTCGATATTGATGGGTAAAACCATATTTGTTAGTGATGATCCTTTATTTCTAAGTAGTTCAAAACATTTCCGTTGGAAATGTGTAGCTTTGTTCTATTTTTTACGCGCAGTATACACCCGTTCTTGAAAGGTCATAGTTCATGAAATCCACCTTTTATCTGGACACTATTGGTTCCATGTGAATATATGTCTTCAAATTGGTAGGCAGTGTATAATAGCACAAGAACGACGACAAGCTAATCATACACGCCTTTGTTACTTTTGTCAGTCGTCGCTTTATCTGTGGGGAGAAAGTGGCAGAAAAGGGACCTATCGTGTACGAGTGTACAGGATTTTCTCGTGCGTAAGTTTGCGATTATTTACTGACAGCTTTGTCCTAAGTTTCCAGCAACTTCACCCAGACAGTAGAGTGAGACAGACTGTAGTAGAAATTTATTCATGCTTACGTGCGATGCGACAAAGTTAACGCATCTCGGTTGGCTTTTAGTTTACAAAGATAACCATTAAGGAGGAAAACCAATTTTATATCTTACTTCATGCACATAACATACATACATTTGATGGTATAGCTGTATGTCAGAAGTAGACCACCGTAATGACCTTTCGTTGTACAAACACCGGGCTCTTTTTTAACACTTAGCGATAACCTATATATTGCACGGTCACGCTAGTTAGTTTCATTTTCACATATAAATAGTAATTGATCAGTTTTTACAAATTCATCAGAAAGGGAATTTGCGAAGAAAATCTGGAATAGCCACCGGTAATTCTTGCCAACAGAATGTTGCTTAACAACGACACATTGCCATTACAATTTGTAGCAGCTTGATAGCAAAGATCACTATTATTACTTCGAGCTAGAACGTATATGAACCGTCACCTCACAACAGAACACAAATAATTTCAGTAGTGTTTAAACAAGCCGGACTCGCGTATTTAAAAGACAAATAGTCGTTTTGTGCGCTTCTAGTTTTCGAAGAAATAGGCTACGGTCTAATCTCTCAACGTGTTAACGTTTACTGTTGGTTTTTTACTTTGAGTGTTCCCTTTGGCACGTTGCATTGTGCTTTAAGTCGGATCAAATGACAGTAATTGCTATTTAGATTGCAGAGTCAGCATCAGATAGTTGACAAACATTCATGCTTCCAACCATTTGTCCTACTTCCCAATTGCTGATTTTAAAGTGGCTGTATGATGATACAACAACAAATTGGCTACAATGGAATAAATATTTTAGGGAAACTCTTATTCACAAGTAAAATTTCCTTTCCATTCCAAAAGCCTATCTAACACATAAAAGTGTGATACTCAACTGATCTGTGTACCGCGCATGATCTAATGAATGGTGGAACAATTACGAGTATAGAAATGATGCTAACAACTTCCTCGGAACGGTTGTGGCGAAAACTGTCAAAGAAGGAGTAAGTGTATGGGTAGCACTTCGTCACATTTTGACTCACTCCGACAACCGCCACACGCCCGGAAAACACTGTACCAGCCTTTCATCTTTTCGAAAATCGGCAACAGTGCGCATTCCATCGGACTTTGCTAGGACAATCCTGTTCTCTGCAAGGCAGTAACGTGCTAGTCGATGGATATTGAACAGTATCATATCACATCTAGTAACTTATTCACGAAGGTCGTTGCCCTTCTCCGTAGCTCAGTGGTCTCAACCACGGAACGGCAAAATTTGCGGGTTTGAGCCCCACCAGGGTCCCATGGAATGTGCACCGCTGACGATTCCCGAAAAATGAAACAAGCATACAGTGCTTCTCCAAATGTGCGATGGCTGTCTGCTTGAGTCTAGATGTGACAAACTTCTATATATACCACTCAACTCCCTCTACTACTTCCATGTAAAAAGAATATGTGACCACAAATAACTCTCGCGTTTTTTGAGTTCCTACCATGTTCACGTTAGGGAAATAGTAAATGAGCTTAACCTGAATATTACAGAGAATGCAGCTAAATATGCCGTCTAATAACGCTAAGTCATTACCGGATGCACAAGGGCTACAAGTATTTGAATTAAATAAGTTCATGTTTCATCGATTGCTTTGCTGAATACAGCACGCGCATGCACACAACCTTCATTTTGCGAGCGTCCCATTTCTGACCCTTGGAGAGACGAAGGATTATGACAGAATCCCAGCCGGTTGTAATGCGCGGCTGACTTCAGCTGGGGGCGGTTAAGCTACGGTTAGGTTTGCCTCAGTTACTGGCGGTATGCGTGGTTGGGTTGCTTAGAGCCCAGGTTCTTCATCAAGCGTTCTTTCGCAACAGATCGCGTCACCAGATTTCTAGTTATTGGTGTGTGACCTACAGCCAACCATTATAATGTTTAAATAACTAGCATCACACAACGAACTAGTACTTTTATCTCTGTAACCATGCCTGGTTGCACATTGCTATGCGCAAACAATGGAAGTGTTGGATTACGCAAGTTTCTTCCGCCAGTGATCATTTTTTGACTAGTACTTATTGATTTTTTCTCCTGACTCAAACAGCTAAGTTGATGTGACACCTGCATTTTGAGACAACTTGTGCATCTCGAACATATCAACTGATGCACATTAACCCAACAATTGACTCCGACGTTACGGTATGCTCAAAACGATGCCTCTGTCAATATGCTGCATTTTCTCCTAGTTCGACCACAAGCCTGTACGTCCGTGGCAGTCATAGAGCCCAGTGGGATGGAATTAAGTCCCTATTTTCAGGCAACTAATAAGTAGTAACAAGGGTTGTAGGGCTTGCCAAGGCGAGATCGTGCACGAATGTCAGCCGGATGCGTGGACATATTGTTGAACCAGCTTGCATGTCATAGTGAATTACTATCTCAACGGATTGGAATAATGAAAAGCTGGCAACAAAACGCAGCTGATGGAGTGTTTTACCTAAAAGTCTGATAACAGATTATTGCACTCATAACATGGAAGGTGAACTTTAATGACCAGGTGTCCAAATATCGTCGAAAATTCCAGGCTAGAATAGCAATCTGTTCTCCAACAACAAAAGGGGGCACTCGACTTACACGAAAGAGCAACTGATTCTGACAAATTTGGTACTACACCGACAGAACGATGTTTCGTCTTTTTAAACAGCTACGAATGATTTACCGATAATAAACAATGAGTACGGAAGTGAATTTAGCCAAAGTTTCTAGGCATTTTTCATGGGTGATATTTGTTGTAAGCTTGTAGCAATGGATCCTCGCTCATACAAGTTATCGGGACATAGCTTAAAATTGAGACGGCGGTTCATACCATCACCGTAGTCATCTTCGTTGCATTTCAGTGAGCACCGTATAAAAGTAGAGGTGAGTTTGCAACACGACGTTGTTCTTCTCAGTGCATCTGGCGCCATAAAACCACTTGGCTCTGTCCTGCTAATGGTGCGAAGCATGTGAAATTTATGGGGATTAACAAGTAATTCCAAAGGCCCCAGCACATTGTCCCTGGTTAGGAAAAGCTTCTTAGCCCGGATGTTTATCCACGCGATGGGTAAAAAACGAAAGCCACATGTTACACTTTTTTGGCGTCTGTTAAACTAGCTATACCGCTTTCGCAAGGCAATAACGTTTTCGTCTAAAGAAAATGTCTGCTGTCTCGTTTGATTCATTGTTCGGTTATGTCCGTCTGCAAATTCCCAAAATGACGAAATGAATTTTTGTGTGAATTTCGTCGGCTTCCTTTGCTTGCGCTCAGAATGATCTTGGTAACTAAATGATTTGTTACAGGCTGAAAAGAAGGCAATGTGAACTGCTTTTACTTTCTTCAATATATCTGACTTACATGGCAGATGCCACAGTGCAGTTGGTATTTCTGGCGCAAAAATCTCCGTTGATGCCATGATACTTCGCTCCAAGGCGCTTTCCAAGAACAAGAGTCAATACTTGGTCGTCCGTTTATATATACACCTAAGCCAAAAGGGAAAAAGTTTAACTAAATACGAAAGATTTCACCTTTACTTATATTAATTCAATCATTAAACACATATGAATTAAGAATAAAATTCAATATTTTGATATCCAGCATGCTTCAAGTTTCATGGCTGGTGTGTTATAAATCTATGTAAGTTGCAGAATTTTTATTGTTTTCTTCCACCAGCGGTACTGAGCACAGGTTGCACAAGTATATGTGCGTTCATAGCACTAAGATTCCAGATGATCGAGTTGATTAGACATTATAGTTTTACCCGGAACTAATACGGAATTATTTTACTAACCCATCTTTGTTAAATGTTTAATTATTCCCCACAAGGTTCCAACAATCGCCAAAGGAGTTTCCAATAATTCTCTGAAAAGCTAGTTAAAACTTTTACAGAAGCAAAGCTTGGGAGCACACTGCTTCTGTTGAAGAAATATATGGATACATTTCCATTCGAACACGTCAATGACTTTAGTTAGCCGTTTGCGAGTTGGTCGTTCCTAGTGGAAAATAACAGTCAAATTAATATCCGAAGTCACCCTCTAATCTGTGTTCTGCAGCCAGCCGTCTTCTGTGACGAAATACTGCATTTATCTGGACATGAATGCAGCCCATGATGACAAGGAATAGAATGGTTTCGCTACCAGTTTCATAGTGCAGTTCAATGTTGTCACAACCAGTAAGCTGCTTAACACACAACTTGAATAAATTAGAATAGAAGAAGGGCATAAAAACATATGGTTAACAAGGAGACTTCTGTGTTTGAAGTGGTTGTTTTGAATCACTCCCGTGAATGGACTGCAACGCGCAATTTTAATGTGGGTCTGCTTGATCACTGGGATTGCAGCTGCAGCGGCTAAATGTCAGGTGTTGCCCGTGCGAAAACGCTGCACTCCACAACTGGTTTTGTACTAATCTGATCTCATCAGTTATTGAGCCACAAGACTTTTGAAATGTTAGCCGAGACCTGCCCCTCTATGCCAACGAGCACAGCGAACGCAACGTATCATCATTAATTAATCATTTACCTCTGTGACAGGCGTTGTCCGCCATTACTCTGTGGTTTAGGGTAAAGATTTTGCATAAAACAGCAAAGGCTCCGGCTCGGTGCATGCTTTCTCTATCATATTAATGCAAACAACATTTTTATGCCTTTTCCACTTTCGGTAAAAAGATTAAACATAAATCACCTGCCATTTAAGTGTTTAAAGTACTACTGGTATAATATTCGTAGTTAGTTTCATAAAGCAAACGCCAAAAATGGGCCTAAATAACTTTATACGGCGAACTGTATTTGAGCCTGTGAATTATTTGAGCGGATGCTGTTAGTGTTTTATCAGATCCGTGCAAAATCTATCGTGGTTGCGTCCCCTTATGCTTTAACATCTTTCAGTCGGGATCAACCCGGAATTATCAGCGAATATTTGTCATTCAGGTAATTTAATTCTAGCAACTGGTTTTGAGTTTACTGCCCCCATCTAACCGCTTTCCCTAAAGGGTGAAGTAGATAAGCAAAAAATTACTTACGGGTACTCAAATCCACTTAGCATTTAATTCTTGCCCACGTGTCCATGTTGAGACCCAAGTGGGAAGCTTCATAACTCAACGGTTTAGAGTCAACCCAACGACTCAGGCACAGCTGGTGCAAGAACAAGCATCTGGACGTCGTGCATAGTTACATGATGGCTCCGATATACCAATCTTTTTACTGAGATAACGGTTATCTCAAATCCATACGTGATCCGAAGGCCAGAGATGCGTTGGTTTCAAAAGGATACAAGTATTGTTATTATGGATATTATAGATAGATTATGGATAGGTTATGAATAGGTTAAAGTATAAAAGCCAGATATACGAGACCCCGAAGTACAATTTAAATTGAAGAATAACAAAAGCGGAACCCTGCCAATGAAACTTGGAAAGTGAGTGACCAAGTAACTTTAGTTGGTACTTCAGCATAGCCTGATATAAAAAATGATGCACTACTCCCTTGAGCCAGTGGGCACGTGCACTTCTCAAATGTACGGCCTGCTAAAAATCGACAAAGCTAACACACCATTAAGGTCGATGCTTCGCATGTGCAGCTTCCCGTATCACAAGTTGCCATGTTGTCTAGTTGACATACTTACACCAGTGTGACAATTGATACCGACCTACACCGAGAAGGATGATTAGATTTGATTGATTATCTGCAGCTTATGAATATTGCTGACAGGGTTATGTGCCCATTGGACGTGGAATGTTTGTTCACCAACATTCCAATAAAACAAACATTGAAAGTCTTGTGCGTATTCCTCATGAATAAATATGTAGCTTTGCTAATCCCCGTGGATGATACTGCTATTATGCAGAGGCGTTCATATTTTCGTAGATTAGACAAATCCTCAGGTAGGTGGTGTGCCCATTGGAAGTCCAATTGGCCCGGTTTTAACGGATATCTATGTAAATATTCCTGCCAAGTTTTGAACCCTCACTCAGATGGGGATGTATAGGCGGTGTTTGTATGACACGCTAGTGATTGCTGTAAGTCGAAAGACCGCTCATACTCTTCTGTGTGTTCAACAACACCCGTCTCTACGCTGATTCCATCTGTGGTCTGGAAGACAACGATTCTCGTCCTTTTCCGGATGCACTGTTGACCAGACAGGAAAACAGCTCGATGATGAGCTCTTTTTACAAAAATCCATGTGGACTGGACTGCATTAGATACTTAACAGTTTCACACCTGTCCATTGAAAGCGTTAGCTTGTCAAAACCCTGTTCGATTGAGTCCGTAGAATATGCAGTGCCGACTAGTTTGAGTCAACCTGTCGTGTCTCACGCCGACTGCGGGCCAGGGGATATCCGGAAGTATTCAATGGGTTCTAGACTTACCCGAAGGAAGGCAAGCCAACAGTACTTAGTTACCGTGCCAAAAATGCCTGTCTACATACAATCACGTTTCAAGAATAATGTCGTGATGAAACAAGATAACCGACAGATTAGCACAGCTAATCGCCTTAAATTCAGCCCTATCAACTGCAACTGCTGTATTTCTATTCTACTTCTTTAATGTATTACGGCACAAGAGCGGAGATGCTTTAAACCTCTAGCTAACGTGTATAATGATGAAGATGATGATGCCTCCTATTTCAACGACCAGAAAACTCGATCCCTCCAGTCAACCTGTATCCACCATAACGCACTGCAACAACCAGTTTGTCTGTAGCTTTGGAATCAGTAAATTAGCAGAATAGATCGGTGACTGGGGTAAGGTATGGGACAGCATACTCCGAAACCGATTGCTACGATGACGGCCCAACGAGCAACCGACCTAGGAGCAGCACTCAAACTGCAGGTGTCATCCATCGGTACTGGTCACCAGGTGGACCCTGACTCAACGTTCACAGTAGTCAACGGAAAAGAAAACGTCAGGTTGCTGAAGTTTACCGAAGCAGGGGCACGTAAGTGGCCTCATCCTGGTCTCTGTGTACAAAGGCAACGGACAGTCTTCCTGTAGCTTACTTGGAGCTCATGCATTTTGCCGCCGCTCAGCCATTGGTTGATTTTTGTCCTTGTACTTTCTGTCCCTATCCAGTTCAAAACGATCATTATTCTCTCTCACGTGACCTATATGTGTTGTTAGTTTGCAAGTGATCCGATTGCACATAATGGTGCCCTCTTGCAGTGCTTGTCTTTTGAATACCTTGGTCAGACTAATACAGGAACCCAATGCCTTAATGCAATTCAGTTGAGACTCTTACTGGAATGCGCTTGTGACAATTCTGAATTGTGATAAACTAGCAAGTAGTTTGTTAGATGCCAACTAACTCATAGTCATTTTAGCTTTCTTTGTATTTCATGTGATGCATAGGTGATACTAAATAACAATTTCTGACTTATTTGGTCGCATCCAGCGTGTAACATATCAAGAAAATGTTTTTGAAGAATTGCACACCGCAACATTGTGGCAAAATACCACTGGATCCGCAAAGGAAGCAGTCGGCGTCAACAGGCAACCCATCGCCTAATAACAGTTGCATGAGTAATTTCCGGGGCTCAAAGTTTAGACTATGCTTAGCATGGACGAAGTCGCTCACATCTGAGATTCACGCAGATGGCAGCCGAGCAAAATCAGTTTACATTCAGTTCATTAGGCTGTCACCACAATCGTGCTCTAACCATTGATACAGGGACCTTGGAACATCTGCAATTAAACCAAACTTTGTGTAGAATTACTTGACCATCACGTCCATAAATTATAATAAATTGCCATAAATGGTAGCACAGAAACCGCAAGTTAACTGATGGCAACCATTCGTTAATGTTATTTATTATCCATCCCCATCACACCTTATTGATGGCATAATGTGAAAACCGTGGATCACGTGCGTTTTGCCAACCCATGACTATGTCTGCATGTATTTCTCTAGCCATTACCATCATTGATCAAAAGTCTTGCAATATTTCGCAAGTGAAGCAAGTGCTATTTTTTAAGTGTCGTACATATATTAGACAGACCAGAAAATAGTTTTTATAAACGTGCGCGGCATATTTACTAATTTAAACTGAACGTAAGTCAGCCATACCGTAAATTGCATAGTCATCTTACATTAATGGAGAATGGGCACGATAATAGATTTAGTATTTGTGCCCCGGCTGAGAACTTCTAGTTAGCAGCTACTCCTACTGGCATATTTGCTGCTAACTATATACTCCTGCTGCTTCAGATCATGGAGAGTGGAAATGATGTACTCCCGGGACTGCCGAAATCTTGGCATACTTTCAATTCACAGCTAGCAGATCTCATTAACAACTTGCTTTTTCAGTAGCATTTCACGTACTTGTAGCAGTTAATAATAGAAAAAGCGCCGTGGAAAATTTATGGCTGTTGCATGCCACTGAGATGTTTATACTGGCTTTAATATAGCCCTGTATAAAGCAGCCATAAGCTTACATAGCGTCAAATGAGTAGTCATTGCATGTTGCGCATAATTTTAACTACTAACACATTCATATAGCTGCACAAATTGTAAATTTTTGAAGCTGAAAATAACAGACTAACAGAAGCATCTTCTCCCAAGGATAAATCAGGGAGGTAGTTCTTTTACAAATTGTCATCAGAACCAGTGGCAGTGAAGTAAGCCATCCAATATGACAGTCATTATTCGCCTTGGCAACTATAAACACAGTGGTTAAATGTAAAAAAATATAAAAAGATTTTCATCATATTTATGGCTTGAAACTGGATTTGCCTTTAGAACAAGAAATATAATTATCCATTTTTCCTTATTAAAAATTGGGTGAAATTATTCCACCATCGGTACTTATTGACAATTGCTGGATATAGCATATTCACAAAATAGGAACATCTGTTTTGATGGCCCAATCGGGCTTGTTGGCGCCAAAATAACTAATTTTTTAATACGTCTAAATCCATAAGCTCGTTATGCTTAAGAACCTATGGTTGTCACTTATGAAATACGGTAAATGATTGCATTATAGGGCAGCGTACCTAAATACTTTCTAACTAATTGGGGTGAAATTTTCGTTCTAAACGGATAACATTATAGATTTGGTACCTTCACGCATGAGCATGGTATGTTATTATTTTATGAACAACGTTTTGTAGGCCGCTGTTTAATGAACAAAGACCATGTCGCACTTCAACAGAGCATTTCGCCTAAAATTTGGTGCACCATATTGCTAACCGCTGGAGGATGCTTGGCCTACACCTTGGACACACTGTTTTAAGTTGCAGTTTCGTAGGTCTTTAATAAAGTACATTTTGTGGAGTAGTAGATAAAAAGCGAATTTTTACTAGTATGTGGAATGCTATTTCGCATAAAGCAGGCAATTTTAGTGGCCAAAGCATTGAAATAACTATTCAAACATTAGTAGTGCTCCCGGAGTACATGGCATAAAACTGTTTGTTGATTGCAAGTAAGTATGCTTTGTAGGCGTAGGAAATTTGTTACAGCTGATTTGGAAAAACTACAAGTTTCATCTACGTACACTTGATAGCGACAGAAAGACAGCTGCGTCAGTATAGAAAACGTTGCTTGAGCATCCTTTTGAGTGTATCTGATAGAAAAAATGAGGCACAGTTTACCCGACGCATCTCGCAGGCTTCACCAGCACACAAGTGGCAGCGTCAAAGTACTAATCTGGTCAGTAAGAAAAACTTATTGCCTCCAGCTTTTTATTTGCCAGCCCACAAATTGTGGATGCCGCTCTAAAAGATCCCATGCCGCACAAAAACTACATGTAAGACAAAAGAACGCTAACTTTTGCCTGTGATTTATTTACTTCTGATTAACATCATCCATTCATCGTACACGAAATAAACCCATTTCTGCAGCAAAACACAAACTGGTCTGGCAGTTAGTTATAAACTACACATCTGAAATGATTTTGCTGATGTTATAAACGTATGTAAAGGCAAAAATATTTAAGTATTATCCTTTAAATATTGGTGAATGCAAAAATTAAATGATGACAACATTGTTTCGTTTATTACAGACTCCAGCAACTACAATTTTATATTGCATAACTGAGCTGTGAGCAAGTAAATGCGTTCGTAGATGTGTGAGGTAGAACGGTTATCAAAGAAGTTAGCATTCGCGAATAAATATTAATTTTTAACAAATCCTCAGCAGTGCACAAACCATAAAAACTAAACTATTTACACAGAATTTAATGAACAGATTATGGGTTCAACATGGCGCCCTGTAATTATTGGTCCGAACTACAATGAACAGGCAAAGAAAGTTTGGACTTGCCATCTAGGTCTTACTCAGAAACGATTCTCAGTACAGAATCATTTGGCAATGCAATCTGTTTCCTGGATTTTCAATATGGTATATTAAGACTAGCGTTAAGGCCTAAAAGTAAGCATGTGTTGGCTATCGTTGCCTTCCACCAGCTTGAAATGGGAAAGCATTAAATCTTATTGACTGACGAAGTCCTCTCGGTTAGTAACGAAACACTTGCAATTAAATTGACCAGCTGTGAGAAAACTACAACAAACAAATGAGACATTCGCTCAAACATCAAACAAGGTGCTAAATACTCCGGGAGCTTATTGGTGAACGCTGAAGTAAATACTCCCAGGACGAGTGGAATGCTTTTCAACCAGACACCTGAATTAGAAAACATTCGATGGAACAGTGATATAATAAGTAGAAAAATACCAAGACTTGACAAGTCCCTTGGGATGGTTTGTCGGAAGCAGGCAAATTCAAAAAAGTAAAGTTACATTAGGGTGGAACGCAAAACTGGATTCTTCATATTATTCACGTTAACCTACATTTATGTTAGTTTGCTCCGAGTTGGCAGGGGTGGGTAAGCACGATGTTTGTCTTGCAACACTTCATGAACAGAATTCAACTCAATTAAGGGAGGTGGTGCAATGTATCGTCAAGTTGTTATTAAAAATGGTAGTTTAGCTACAAAAATGACAATAGTTAGCAAATTTCAAGAGGAAAATGATTCCGGCGACATTACAGCTGACTGTATTGGGTGGCCAGTTTCAGCTTATGACTCATCAATTTTATGTTCCGGCTAATTTTCAGGAGGTGGCGGCAAGCATGACCGCGGTTATTTAAGAGCTGATACACCAGACTGAGGTCACTCGGAAAAAGGGCGATTACTTTCGAAGTGCACTCCAGATGTATACCAGGTGTAACAATCCCTTCCCTTGTTTTGTCCCACTTCGTTGTGTGGTCTCTTGTACACTGAGATTGCGTTTTAACACAGATTGCTATACCTAAATCACGTACTCTGCATGGGGACATGTAAGTGATGTTAGATGAGTTAAACCGCCAGAAAGCGCTTTGGGAGGCCTTCAGGACTGCGCTGCAAAGGTCTCATTTCACCATCCCAAGGTCGCGCTCCTGTGAGGCGGTTTCCAAAAGGTGGTTTCCAAGCCCATACCCGTTATTGAACATGTAAGGTACAAGTACAGTTCTGAATCTATCCGCATTAAATGGAGGTAGATTTAACTTTGACCATTCAGAAGAACGACCCAACACCAGTAGCAGCAGATCGTGAGCTTTCTGACTACTGGGCACCTGCCATTTTTGCTGTCATCCTTAAAAATAGAAAATCCTACTCGATGAGATGCACGAAATCATTAATAAACAGCAAGAATAAGCACGGCTAAGCACTGACCCTTGTAGAAGAAGTCATTCCACTTCAGTATGATCAGAAATCAAGCCTCGAAATCGGGCATGAAGCCACCGCTGAAGCATGAAGGGTCCAATGCATCCAAGCACAGGTTTCACACTTCTATATGTTTGTAACTTTTGTAGAATGTTGCGGTCCTCGTATTCATCGGAGGCTTTAGAAAAGGAGGTAAATGACATTACTGCCCGGCCGATTATCAGCTGTTTCGGTCAAATGCCACGCTGGATCAATAGGTTGTTAGCATATGACCGATGCTGACGGAATCCGAGTTGTTTCAGGGCCATGCTGTTAGACTTTTCCAGCTAGCCCATTAGTACCTCAGGTATGCTCGACTCCATCATCTTTCAGAGCACCGAGATACACCCTGAACAATATTTTGTAGGCCCTTAACGGCTACCATCCTTGAAATCTGGGTACAGATGCTCTGACTCCAGATGTTGCTGTTCATCTGGGCCTCTTCGTAAAAATTAGTTTACTGGCTCAGCTATCCTCGTAGCTGCCGACTGCAATGCTTTTGAGGGAATCTTGTCAACACCGGGGTAACTATGGATACGCAATTATAGCACCTTCCTCAGAACGGTCACTGAACGAATCGTGAGGTGTTTAGACAGTGGTGCCTGGGGAAATTGGATGTGTGTGTGATACAAGTTGGTGGCACGTAGGAATATTGTGGCAGATTGGGGTCGTAGAATGTTGACTGAATTTTCGTCACGTAGAACACATCCATTTGCCGATAGTAATGAGTTAACAACACACTTCACATTACGTAGAGTATTTGCATGTTGGCACGGAAACTAGTTTTTAGCACAAAACGTTTACGCTAGGGGCTGGTAGTATCCTAATTTGTTTTCACAGACAAGTGTGCTACAATGATTACGATGCACTGAATAGTTGCTGCAGTTCTCAGGGCTAGGGTTCTCTCCATACACACGCCAAGCTACGTCTTTTCATGCCGTGCGTGTTGCTTCTACTCCCAATAAAGGATTGTTCTCTTACAGAAAACCTGTTTACCGGGGCTGTTTACCAATGCAGATTTAAGCAGATTACTAAAAGTACCAACAAACTTTGTCCAGGCAATATTAAAATCGTTCGATGACTCACAGATGGCACTTCCAGCAACTTCTGTTAGTGGGCCGTAGTATGTGATTGCTGGAAATTAGTTAACATGTTATTGTGAACATTCCGCATAAGACACGAAGCCGGAAAGGATGGTTTCGTGATCACTTAGTCCCTTGGGGCTATCCATCTTTCTTTTCGTGATCGTTAGCTATCCGATCGGGAGCACTAAATCAATTACGGCCGGTATGTTTCTCGCTTTGAATCGGGTGGGCCAATGGACATGGCAGAAGAGCGGAATGTTTGCAACAAGCTGTTGCAGGTCGGGCTTTAGTTGCTCGTTGGGGATGCCGGAACTTCCAGATAGTGAACACCGAACTCTGAAGCATTACGTACCCTGTATCATTTTAAAGAATACAGTGTGAAGCGGATGTTGCAAGATAATATCATTTCCTGCTCTGATCACATACAAAGGAGTAAAAATTATAAAGGTCAGTGATGAAAGGGAATCAAAGTTAAGTTTTGAACGATTGGTCACATCACGTCGTATACCACAGAAAGTCACAAGTGAAACTAGTGTTACGATCCTCATGAAAGCTTGAGTCAGCTGTTTTTTTCAAAAACAGCCCACTACTTTAAGATTCAAACTTTGATTCGCTATCATCAGTGATCGTTTCAAAAGGTTGGCTGTTTGCATATGATCAGAGTGCATGGAATGACATCACCTTACAACATTCCTCTTCTCATTGTATTATTTAGAATATTGAGGTTGCCTGAGATGAGTACATGACTGTATCATCGTCGTTGGACCCTTCTTAAGATTAAGGTCATGCGGTAGTCCATCACTGTGGTGGACACTGGGGGAAGATAATCAACTACCAGAAGGAAAGTGTCGCCGCGTCTCAGATGCAGACTGCCCCCGAGGGAGTCTAAGCTCATCTATTTCGGATCTTCTACCGGTTCGACTTGCAGGTCGATGTAGTAGTATACTAGTAACCTCACACCCTCACTGGGGCAACTGTTTCGAAGAGGGAACATGCCATGCATCGCGAATACGGCGCCGGAAAGTTCTAAGTGCCATAAAGTTTCCGTTAGGAATATGAGATGTCAGGCATATTGTGTTGTCCTGATTGCTGTGTGTGTTATCCAAAACTAGAAAAGCATGGGTACCGTTAAATGCTATAGCTGTTACATCGTCATCATTATATACGTTAGCTGGAGGTGTAACAACACCTCTGTACTGTGCCGCAATATATAAAAGAAAAAAGAAAGGAATACAACATTTACTTGCCAGCTGAGCTACCAGCAACGGATGGACATGGTTTCGGAAAGCTAGCAGCCGGATACTAGGCAACAAGAAAAACATCATGTAAAATTATTTTATCCTGCGAAAAAAATCTTGGTTGGAGGATGAGGCTAAAAGGGATAGGGATGGACAAAGAAAATAACAGCAAGAAGGCCAAAGAGATCGGCTCTTAGCCTGGCAATTAGTGTATGCAGCCAAAGATATTCATGGTCTTTTGGAACTCAACCAGGGAGCCGTGAAGCTCCAACCGAGACCAGCGCCGACGAGGGCCTTCTTTCCTCTCGACCTAGTCATCGCTTGGCCACCCCTTTTCTTCCATCCACACCCCCGGGGCGCGCAAACAACGCACGTCGCGGGCTGGCATGCGCAACACGTAGCCGAGCCATCGGAGCCTGTTGCATGAAATGATGGTGCTGATCGGTTCATTTCCTTTTCTTGTGCCATAAACAAGGCGTAGAACACTCTCGTTGCTTACGTGGTGCTCCCACCAGATGTGAGCCAAACTGCGAAGACACCGGTGCTCGAAAGTGACTAGCCTCTTTATGTCTGCTGATCTAAGGGGTAGGGTTTCACAACCTTACAGTAAGGTCGAACGTACGGCTGCATTATACGCACTACTCTCCAGGACGAGAGGGATGTCGCGCCGGCGCCATAAGTGGCGAAGGTTATCAACAGCGCCCGGAGCTTTTGCTATACCGTTTATGAACTGATCTTTGATCCCAAGGACGCGGATGCAACTTTCCAGGTATTTGAATTGCTGAACGACTTCTTGCTGATCCTCACCTAGGGTCAGCGTAGGAGGCGATCCCTGTCAACTTTAGAGGAAAGCTTTGCACTTCGATTGTTCAATGCAAAGCCCGAAACAGCTGACAGTCAGGGCTAATCTGTCCAGTGCAGCTTGGCACGTCTGGAACTAATCACAGATGAGGGTAATGTTGTCTGCATACTCCAAGTCAAGAATTCGTTCTGCTGGGAGTAGCTCCACACCTTCTAAGTCGCACCTTGTGAATGCGACCTCCATGAGTTCGTCAATAGCGAAGTTGAAGATGAATGGTGACACCGGGCATCCTTGTCTCACGCCGCTGGAGATATTAAAGGGCGATGACAGCTTGCCGTAAGCCATTACTCTGCCCGCGCTACGCGCGATTAATGCTCGGATAATATTTACATACATCTCGGACAAATCTTTCCTTAGTAGACAGTCTCAAAAAGCACATTGATCAACCGAATCGGATGCAACTTTGATGTTGAGGGGCAGGACTACAGTGTGCCGCCAATATGTGTGACGGTGCTCCAGCAATTGATGCTAGGTGAAGTTGTGGTCGCTGTAGCCATGACGCCTACTGCTTGCTCCTCATGAATCTGGCTTTCACTAGCGCCAGTCAGTCTGTGAAGAATGACAGAGGAAAGTAATTTGGAGGCGATGGGGATCAGACAGATTCTTTTATGGTTGCTGCACTCCAAGCGCGAGTATCCTTTGAAGATAGGAACAATGACGGAGCGACTCCAGTCGGTAGGGACAGGTTCCTGCTCCCACAGTTTCACTAGTAATTCATGTAAATCACCAAAAAGAGCAAGTCTCCCTAAATTGAAGAGGGCTGGATGAAGATAATCTGGTCCCGCGGCTTTGTTCAACTTTCACAGTCCGATTTCATGGTTGACTTCTGAGCGAGAAGACGCATCCAAAGGGATAGCACACGGAGCAAGGCGGTCACTGGCCGGTGAGGAGTCGAATAATTCCGGCCGACTAATTTGCCTTTCTAGATGTTCACCCCAACGCTCCTAACATTTTGATGAATTGTGGATAGGCTGTCTAGTTTCAATAACACCAGATCTCCTGCTGCCCGTTTCCGTATCGGACGAAATAACTTACGATGGTTACCAAGGGCTGCGACTATTTCCATCTCTGACCCACGAAAAACCACCAGGATTAGCGACCTCTCTTCAGGCTAGCACGGAGTTTTGCAAGGAGCTCTTTGCGAGCTTCAATGTGTGCGTTTCCAGCCGGAATATGCCGGCCAGCATCAGTAAGTTCCAGAGGCAGCGAAGAGACCCAATAATCATGTTGGCTATTAGAATTACCACATGAGGATTCGCCCGTTACTACTAAGGTCTGGTGAACATGCGACCAGTGACCTTCACTTGTCTGGAGTGAGCGTTTACTCAACTCGCATGTCAGCGTACTTTGATAAGCATCCAGAACAGCCGGCTTCGTCAGTTGGCTGGTGTCAATGCGTTCACAGCGTCGTCGTGCACGTCCGCCAGAACGCATCTACCTATCAGCACATCCTTCTGCTTGGTCGGTGTCCACACCTGTGCTCCAAATTGAGCAACAGTTCTGTGTGCAGCCTCTCCAGCGGCAATTGATAGCAATGTCACTGATTTGCATCCAACTCTGGTTCGAGGCTGGTGGACGCCAAGTCACCCTCCGGCGGGTGCTGTGTCGGAAATTAGTGCTCGCAAGAAATAAGCGAGTATCTTCACACAAATGAAGCAACCGCTCCCCGTTATCATTACGCGGGCCTACACCGTGCTGACCGCCCAGATGCATTTCATCCGTAGACAACTTTCCAACTTGTGCGTTCATATCCCCCGCCAGCACAACAGTGTCCGTGCTTCTTCTGTGGCGAAGGAGCTGGGTCAGTTGGCGGTAGAAGTCGTTCTTTACCGAATCATCGCTACAATTTGTGGGCGCGTAGGCAGTGATGATGATTAGACATCTATTGGTTCCGCGCGACTTCGAAGGTTTAAACGAGCCAGCCAATCGGACCACACACATCTGGCTACTGAATGGGACCCAATCAAGCAGAGCAGCTTCAGCTCGGGGACTCAGGAAAATGCCAACACCAGCTCGGCCGGTGTTCGACGCTGCATCCTCACCGGATAGGCGCTGCTGGTGTCTCCTGAAGGGGATCGAAGATTGAGCACAGAGCTGCAGTCTTGCATACGGGTCTTTGATAAACAACAGATATCGAAGGAGAGGGTCACTAAAGTGAGGGAAAATGCTGCCTATTGACCGACCTATAGAAATGTGCGTCCAATGAGGCATGCCAATCTGAAAGAGGATCGAGGGCTCCGAATGGAAGCCGAAGAACTGGAGTAGACCGCTTGGTTGGACATAAGCTTGTCGACAGGGCAGGAGTGACGCACCGCGTTTGCGTGTGACTTAAAACTAAAAGGTAAACTCCCAGTAAAGCATGTTGGGGGAAGGCCAAGCATCGGGGGTTCGAAACTAGGGGGATAAAACTGAAGTTGGAAAGGGACGATCGAAGTGAAAAAGCCTAAGATGGGGAATAAGAAGGCGGGAAGGCTTAAGCAGTAGCATTCAAACCCCTATCCACCCCGCTCGATGCAGCAGATAGGGCACCGTCGATTGTTCTCTGCGGTGCCCAGAGCATCAAGAATTTGTTTGACGTAACATTCATTGTATTGCATGGAAACGATGCTGTGAGGTTGCCCAGGTTGAGAAAGGAGAACGATTAGGGTTCCCAACCAAAGCGTTTTGTTCAAAAACCTGATCGCAGGGCAGCAGGTTTGGCGTTGGATTAAAAGGTGTCAGTTTTGAGAAATAAGGAACCATCCTCATTCCCACACCCAAACTGGAGGACCAGGAGGTTGAGTTTGTCTTGCCTCTAACCACTGATCAGTCTGGTATGAGTGGCTCTGAAGGTGCAGAGAAAGCATCACCCAGCATGACTTAATGTAGCACTGAGGAATACAAACAATCGCACTTCGGTATGGTCCACCCTCATTGCGATGGAGATCTGTTACAATAATTTTCGACTTTTCCAGAGTGCTTATCAGGACACGACATTTGAAAACTGCATAAACAGTCGATATATGTGTCCAAAAAGTAATAAAATCATTGAATTCGTACTGGTGATTCAAAGGGCTTAAAAGCTGGTTGTTGATAACGTGAGCCTGTTAGCAGCATAATGCATGCAGTCTGGTAAACGCTTAACGTGAGCCTCAGAGCTGAACTGTATTAACGCACTTCAACACTCCGGTTATATTGTCACTTTATTTTTATTAGCCACTTAAACGGAGTGCATGCCTTTGTCATGGTAATGCGTAAAACAATCTGTTTTGTACGAAGAACGAAAAACATGTCGGGAAGTTGCTGATAAGTTCGTTGCACTATTCTAGAAAGAATCATGAGATGTTTCAGTCATCGGTAATTAGCATCCGGTATTGTGTACATGATTAGTGAGCACCGAACAAGTTGGTTTCATTAGGATTATAGCCAATAATTACATCTGCTGCAGTTCATGGTTGATTCATAGGGATAATTTGAGAAACACCTGTCAGCAGCAATACGCTCCATCATTCTCCTACAGTAAAGTTAAAGGGGTGCTCTGCTTTAATGTTATATTTGATTAGCCGCATGATAGCTGAGGGGTTGTAAACTTGGGCTCCTCTTTATCATTGTTACACTCTTATTCCCGACCTTCATTTGCGTTGTGCGTTTCGCATGACGCCTGTTATGTTTAATAGATTTGCACTATTTGGGCTTTTAGAATGTTGTTGCAACATTGCTGTTTTTTGGTTTATATAACAATCGAAAAACATTTAACCAGTACAGCTGAACTAAGATTTTGTAAGTGAATTTTACGTAAGTTAATATACTACAAATATGCTTGACGTCAATTCCGCTAACACTCTAGTTTAGCTGACTAACACCACCGTCTTGAGTGTTTTGTCACAATTTTCCAAATTCTATCAAGAAGCAGCCACAGCACTTTCAAGATATATCAATGAGGAAACATTTCTACTCCAGTAAGAGGTTCTTTTATCAGATCATAACTCTAAGACGATTGGGCAAATCTAATAGAAACGCCATGTCTTTATACGGCCAGTTGTTCCCCGAAGTGAATAGAAAAAGCCCACAGATAGAGTAAACCAAGAGCTTTTCGAACGAATTGTTGGCAAATATTGTGTAGAGTAAACTTAGCCTTCTCCTGCTCGCACAGCACTTTTACGATTGCAAACTAACTATGGAACTCAATATGTATTTGCTTTGCTTCCCTTTACCATAATAAGACGTTATCAAACTGCCAATTTTTATTAATGTATTAAATTATAATCGTTTGTGCTCTGAAACCTGATTAAGTAGTTCTTATCCATGCTAAATGAACTGCTTTTATTCTTCACGGTTATAAGTAACAAGTTAATATGTTACTAAAGTAAAATTCGACTTGACACAAATATTGTAATCATGTGTATATAATTGTGCTAAAATCAAACCATATGTACAAACATTTACTAAAAGTAACTACTTGAGATCGGACAAGAGCTGAAAACACTGTTTACCTCTTCGCAGTGCAAAAGTTACTTCAGTGGCGATCTTTGTCAAAGTGACTACAACTTGTTTGCCAGTGAGGTCACAGAATTTCGTCTTCCTTACTTGGAGAGTCTGTTTATGAAACTGTACGACACATCGGAACAAATTAGTTTTTTGACACTGAGTAGACAACGTAAACTAGTGTTGGAATAAACTCATCACCCACTCGAAATCACTGTACGGCCGTTTTGTCCTTTCGAGAATGGTCAGTTGTGCGCATTCTATTTGCGCCTGCAGGGCTTGAACCGCAACGCGAATGTTGAATCTGTATTTAAGACCGCTGAGCTACGGGGAAAAGCAACGACCACCGTGACTAGGTTACTAGATTTGGATTGTGAGTGGCGATACATCACATCTAGTAACAATCAGGACGGTCAGTGTCATCCGCAAGAGCCACATGTTTTCAACCACAGACTGTCAACAGCCTAGTTGCAGGTTCGAGTCCCACAGGAGGCATGGAATGCACAATACTAACCATACGCGAAAGGATGAAACGGCCTAAAATTGATTTTCCGGGTATGTAATGGCCGTCTAAATGAGTCTTCATGTGACGATTTCTTGTCTGTACCATTCAATTCACTTCAAAATGGATATTTTCTTGAGCGGTTGTATTGGCCTACAGGATGCCACATTGCAGCACTCAAAATATGCCTCTGTTTGTCGGATTTTCGGTGTGGGAACAATAAGAGATGAGTGACGGTTATTCGATGGTTTTGAATGTAGGTTTCATTTGAAACAATAAATGTGATATAATGCAAAAATCCACCCCACGTTTCTTTCAATTATCCAGTCCTGCGTATACGCTTACGCGTGCTTCAAAGATATCTTCTGTTTATCCGTTTACTAGTCAAAACGAACTGTCTACTAAAACTGTTATTTTAGACCATCCATCATAAAATTAACATACTTACGTTAATTTCATCAGACTAATCCCAGCGTTGTATGGTTTTAACATTAAACGTAGTCAACATAGATTAGGAAACATAGATCCAAGGAATTAAAAATTTGTAGTCGATCCAAAATTTATAGTTGAAGGTTGTTTTGAAGATCCTCCTAAAAAGGGATATTATCTGTTACGTTAATTTCCACTAACTTAGAATCCAATGATTCTTTTATCCTTTAATTCAATGGACAGGACAGGTTGTCGATGAGTGGAAAAAGCCATATACAGACGAGTATTCGGTGAGTATGATCATACACATTAAGACGATGCAATCCTACTTAATTCACACTCTCAAATATGAGTCTATGCGGATAGTCGAATAATAATTCTTAGCTTACATTTAAGCGGTTATTAAGCGCAACAAAATGCCTTGAACTCTCTCACTAAAGTTTGTGATCACAAATGGAAATGCGGCAGTCCTAGAAGCATGGTTAGCATTAGTAGAGTTTAAGCACAAGCTATTATTTAAGTTAGTACAGAAAGCGAACCGCAAAAGCTTGTAAGGACATCCAACTAAGTAGGTAGGTATTTCTACAGATAGAAATAAACCAATACTAATTATAATTAGTACGCGTTTCTCCGATGCAGGCAAGCATGGAAATATGGATCCAAACAATAGCAAAAGTAGTTTGGTTATACACTAAAAATGGACCGCAGAAAACCACGTTTGTGATCATCATTGCTTTATTTTGGTTCTGTCTTCTGCTTAGTGACCTACTTTGCTTACAAATTGTGAGCACAGAAAAGCGATTTCCTACCATCAAGTGTTCGGAATACGACTTAGTGATAATATCTGGGCCCTTCATGGATAAATATATTTAGGTCTTACTCTGTTCACAATCAATATGCTGGAACATCTTTGTTTACTGTTAATTTACTCCGTTAAATAACTTTGTTGGCTATTGGCTGAAATTCGTGGTAACCTGCCGTTAACGTGTCAGTTTCTGAGAAACCAATTTAGGTTTGGCTTTACCAGAAAATGTTCAAAATATCATGATAGGTGGCCATCACGGAATAGCCGATTGCAATGCCACGAAAATGCACAATCTTAGAAGTAATCATACATAGAACAGTTGCAACTAATACCAGGTTTCTGTATACTAATGACTACCTATTTTTGAGTAATAAAACCAGTGTTCAAAAGCCTCAACATCCAGGCACGCAGACTTGTTAAATGTCAGCACAGTCTAGGCAAGTCGTTGTGCGAATGCAGACTACATTGTACTAGTAATCGAACATATTACTGCCATGCCCACTTGCATACTTTATTCGTGGAACCAGTTAACTGCTCTGTACAATTGCGTCCACAATCAACTCGTAACAATGATGGTTAGATTGGCACTAGACTCCAAGCAGTCGAGCGATCCGCGGATCGCCCGATTTCGGCACGCACATCCTTTCTCCTCAAACCTCTGCCAAGTTGAGTGGCACAAATGTACGCTGTGTCTATGTGTACAGAGTTGGGAGTCCAAGGTCGCTGCATCTGTCTGGTCGGTTGTGATTAGTTACGTGATCAATTTCTCGCCCAGTCCATCCCAAAGAAGGTTTTACGTCTATGGTTATCAAGGGTACAGCAAACCATTGCCCCCTTTTTATTGGTGATACACTTGAATAGAAGTGGGCAACGATATTTTTGCAAATTTAGGTTGCAAGATATTTTTAAACTGATTTTAATTTTAAAAAGTTTAATTCTAATTTCAAACCGAAAACCCGTTTTGGTCTGCATGCTCTAGGCATTTTGACATTTTACATAAGAGGAAACTTAAATGCCAAGCCACTTTCGTTTCAGTTATGACGATAGCTCACTCAGGTCGACATACATGTCTAAAGTAACGTGATGTATTTTGCTGTATATGCAGCTGTTATACTTTAGTTTGTCAAAGGAGAAATATCAGTCCGTTTGTAAAATGTGCATATAAAGCAGACGTTGAAGTTCTTCTTGGTGACCAAGACCAATAATAGGCACTTCACACAGTGGCGTTGCAAATAGTTTTGCCACCCGGGGCGGATACCATATTGCCGCACCTCTGGCAGTTAGAAATCCGTACACCCACACGATTGCGAACAGACCTCATATATTTGGATTCGTATAACAACAAACATCAAATTTAAAGTACTCCGCAAATACGGCTATTTGTATTGTTACAATACTCGGAGGCAAAGCTTACAGATACACTTTGCGTACATTACTTGTGGCAATAATATTGACAACACCAAAACTCAGTGTATTAACCAACTCCTTCTCCATGGGAAGAACTACCAGTTTATGAGCTTTAGCTGTTTAATTGATGAATGAAGGTAGTTCACAATAAGCTTGGGTTTTGAGAACGCGCTCTCACAACGGCTTGTACTTATAGTTCGAGTAAGAAAGACGAGCAGCATATTCCAAAAGTGCTATTCCTGTATGAAGTTTAAAAGTGCAGAAATATTGAGTTTTTCGTTTCCTGCATCTTTCACAAGTTATTGCAATCTTCTCCGTTTGAAATGCAATCCTCTTTCTCTAGATTTTTCTCAACTTCGATGCGATCAGCCATCGTATTTAACAGGCAGATTTAACGGGTGTAAGGAAAGTATATTTGTTCGCAAGTGTATGGTGTTGTTGTCAGTCAAACTGTCTATGACAGACAACATTTCTTGGTTTAAGACATCGACATAGTATTGACATATCAAACAATTCTTCTCCCTCCGTTTCTTTCGGTCGACTCGACACACCATGCTTACCCCCAAATCAGCGTTTTGTTTGTGTGATTTTTCGATTGCAATGCCAACCATTTTCTTTTTATTCTGATGAAGGAAAACTGTTAGCATTGTAAGCCTGTCAGAACTTTACCGCAGATCCAGCTCCTTTTGTTTAGACATTTATATACATTCTCCATTCCTATGTGAACAGATCTCCAATGGCTCAGAAAGGAAACAAACGATAATGACAACACCGAGGTGAGAAGTAAAAATGCACGTCATCTTATGATTGCATTTTCTCATTAATCTATGAAATCTTTGAACAAGGTGACGATTTCTGAGTATTTCTTCAACATACCTTTCTCAGGGCTTGCTCGACTATTAAATCTAGATGTTACTGCCACTTACTACTTATACCGGGGACTTTATTCAAAACATTCCAACAATAGTTAGAATTAAAAAGAATGAGAATAGTCGGTCTATCCTGCCAAAGAGGTAACAGAATGAACCGTCGTAAAACCTGCATAAATGCAAGTCAGATTCAGGGAAGGGTTTGTACATGGCACACATGTAGCTTCGCATTGATTTCTCAGAGGTGTCTGCACACCCAATTGGTAGCCCGCAATAACAGCAGCACTGTTTAATGCCTTCCCACCATAGTCAACAACCTGGTTTTTGTGATTCTCCGCTTCTCTCAAAACTAATTCAACATTTCCTATGCTCTTCTGTTTTTAGGCTCAGTGCAGCTGACGGACGAATGATCAACCATCACTTCAGTTCCACTCATCTGATATTTTTGAGATACATGCGTGATGCAACCAAATATTAAGCAAACATGGTTGCTTTGCTAGACTTGATCTACGATTTCTTTTCTAATTTGCTTTTTCAAAGTGATGATTAATTTATTTTGAACACGTGGCGACGAAATTTGCTGATTTTCATTCCCAGCTGAACTGTCACCAAATATTCACGAAGAACAGGCTCATACCTGACCAACAAGTGTAAAGCTACTGACAAATTCCCTCTTTTCCTAGCCAGCATCATCCTGGATGTGTCGATCAGACCACGCAAAATCCTGCTGCGCTTGACGGGAAACAGGACGACATCAATTATTCTAGCTCAAATTTCATTCCACAATGTTGCTACAATTGCCTTTCTTCAAATATCCGGATCGTTTACCTCCTTGTTGTTGGAGAATGACTGAGCATAATATGTACCAACTCCGCGTACATATGCCTTTGTATTTATTTTCTACCAGTTTTCGAAACCCACATCAGTCGAAAAAACTAAACTACCCTATCGAAAATATCCTGCAGTTGCAACAAAACGGGGGCTATTTTTAAGAAAAATACCTTATCCGTGTTCAAATTCTTCTCCCATTTTCTCGCGATTCTTGAAAAAACGATTTGGTTGTTAACTCTCTAGACCCCGCTTCTTATTCATGCCAGGTAGCGCCACTTAATAAATTCATGATCGAGGTGCGTCACAACAGTAAATCAGAGCCGGACAAGCATAGTGAGAATTTCCTGATCAATCTTGACAAGGCACAGATTGATATCCATAAAATCGATTGATGTGCTTATTATCATGCCATAGTATGTTTGCGCTTCTAATTCTTCAAATTCGCGCGCATCTTTTGCATCAGCATTACAAACATTTCCTACTGCATCCATTTTGTTCAAAAGCACTTACTGTTTCCCGGAGATAAACGTTTGTAATACAGTCATTACAGACCACTAAAAAGACTGAAAAAGTGGTCGCCTTGGACAGGTGGTCGCCATGGACAGGTTCATGCATAGGGGACTAAAAATAATAATGTGTCGGCTGTACGCCGTAACGGCGCTTCTCTGCCGCGCGACCACCACCAGTCGCGCGCGGGCTGAGTATACCCCATAGGGGACTACTCATAATCGATTCACGTGTGATCAAATTTCAGATCGCGAACTAGATCAGTAAAACATAGGCTTCTAAACTCAGTTTTGGTTTCTCATTAAGGCAGTAGAGGTTTATAGTGTGGGATATATGAGCAAGCAGAATGAAATAAATTGACCTTTTCTGAGTTGCCATTTCCAAACTGACTTGCAAATCAGCGAAGTCTACAAGTTTTGGAAAAATGATACACCTAAATTTCTATTTTCGGAATCATTTCCCACCAGATGAAAAATTAAGTGTATTGATCTCTTGCTTGGCAGTTGAAATAAATGCTGGTTGACTATTCCCTCAGGTTCGTTATAAGTTCAAGCATGTTAGTGTGTACTCAACACATTGGGGAAAGGAAATTTCCCAAATTGATCCTGACTGAAACGAACTGCAATGCACCCACGAACATAGTGACCTTTGACTGCTGTAATCATTCATTGACGAACTGCAAATTGATTCGTCTCTGCATGTAGCTTAGCCATGATCGCTATAAAATGCCAATGTTAAGATAATTCACCTCGCCTGATGAAGGTTTTGTGTCAAAAGCGAAACGTTGTCTATTACCATAAATACATTAACCGGTCGTCTACCAAGTTTTCAAAACGTCTGTATGATCCTGTTCCCACTCGGCCTCTAATACAATATCCACATCCTCAAATGTTAAAAGTGATGTGGCAGGCAGGACCCAGTTTACTGATGTTGGTAACCTGTCTGGAGACAAGCATCAACCTTATGGCTCTCAGCCAGATTTTTAGAAAGGATTATTTTGAAAGTATCCAAAACAATGAAGGTTGAAGGAAGTACAATACAAGTTTTGCTGCTCCCAAAATTGGAAAACAACGACCGCGGTTGCATCCCGGTTCGGACTCGTAAGGTGGAGATAGTCTGAGCTTGCGTGAAAATCAGAGCCTAGCATTTGACAGCGGGTCCCCAAAATTCAACTTTGCATTGCTTTTCGCCATTGCAAGCGTTGTTCGCGGACCTCAGTACCGGATTGTTTATGGCGTTAACGGTGAACTACTAGGCTCTAAATTCCATCCCTGCTCAGGCTATCTCCACCTGATGAGTCCAAATCAGGACGAAACTGCGGTCGTGGTATGACAGTGTTGGGAGGGGCAACGCGGAAATATTTCCATTCCGGATACGGTCCTGGCGATCGGAATGACCCAGGAATATCTCAAAACGAACTGAGGTCTCAATAGAGTTTGTGTTTTGCAAACCAACCGCACAGCGCTTTCCCCAAATTGGACTTTTAGGTACAATTTGCTCATATGCCGTAGTTCCAGTTTGTACTGCTTTCTTAGAATATATTTCCATGATCATGAAATTCCTGCTTTAAAAATACGTCTGGAGATTGTGAAGTTTTCCATCTTCTTCCATGCACATGATTTTCAGAATACCATGTCTAATAAATTTTCTTGTTTCATGATTTCAGTTCCGTGCATATATTTGTAGGATATAATGATTTTAATATGATGCAGAAGCTGTCTTTCCTAAATCTCAGTTTAAGCGCCTGTAGGGCACCCAGGTCGAGGGGTTGAACTAACGCAGTGGCATTAGGTGGTAGGAACTGCAATTTGACATTAAGTTCTTGGAAGTCAAGATAGCAAGTGGCGTTCTCAACAACACTGTGACGTTGCTCTTCTTTTCTGCATTTTTTGTCAACACTTTAATACCGATCTCCGGACATAATTGTAATCACTTATGGCTTTTTATGCGTCTTGTAAAAGAGTGGTAGTGTTTTCTTGGTGGTTTTTTAATATGCCAAGGTTATCTGCTTTCCCAATCACTAAAGTTGGTTTTCGCTCCCCGAACATGTTAGTGCACAGCATAACTGTAATACGCTCCTTGCTTCTTTTCCCATCTGCGCATTTCTCCCCTTTGACAAAAAAGTTATGCTACGTCACTGTAAAAAAATTAGTTTAAGCTAAACTAAAAATGTCTTGAGCTATGTCTCCTGAACATATTTCGGGTAAGTTTGCTGTCCAGTCGGATGCAGATCTTCAAATCTGAGTCACCGCTTTCGCCCGATTGTTTACCAAACACAAGGTTGTGTCTACTGATGAAATCCTGCAGCCACACGTCTGACGTTTTGAAGTCTAGGTTTTGCAATTCTTTAACTAAGCACAATGCTCGTTCTTGAATCTTGGGCCAAGATAATAGGGTTTTTCTCGCCAGTGCTGACTGGCACCATTTCCAGCGAAGTGCGTTTTGTCTTCGTGGCCTGTGTTTCTGCCAAACTTACTTTTCGGTCTTGGTACACTGTATTCACACTAGTTCAAAAAATCAGCTTTCCTCTACGAACTTAGTTGGATTTGTGTTTTTCTACTCCGAAATTTTCCGCGAGTGTTCGCGAACTTCTTCCTTCTTAACGGTCAAAGCACTGTTATTCTTTATTCAAGTGATAATTCCTTTTGCTTTGCTTATTTGGAACTAGCCGTTTTGTACTTCGTAAAGATCTTCAAAAAGAACTATAAAAACCAACGAAGCTTCCACAAGGTTCTACCAATACAGTACCTGACCAGTACTGACAACCGACTGGTTACACAGCAAACAAATACAAACAGAAAGAAATGGTCACAATACTTGCGATTGTACATGTTCACAAAACCCAGAGTTCGCGAGGGGAGTCCTACGGTGCCTTTGTTGTGTAACATGGCTCTATCCGATTGGTTCACTGCGCAGCCCATAGCGGCATCCGTACTTTATTTACTTAGGGTGATATCCAGGGTGGGTTATTGTGTCACTGGACAAGTCTGGTATGAAGGCAGTGGGACCCCTAGGGGGAGAATCAACCAGTGGTATTGGGGGAGTTACGCAACGTAAACTGGTCAATCGCGCCAGCGGGGTAATAACCAACCTCTGGGGAATCGAATAAGGAGACGCCTAACGTGTGAACCTGAGTCAGTGTATAACATATGGTGTGGTTTCTGAGGCAATTATGACATCTTGAAACGAAGTCTAAGCTATCTATGCAATACGGTGGCAGACTTTCATAACACCTCAACTCCCAACCATGGCCAGTGCTGCTAGTGGTGGTCGCCTTGAGCAATTGCTAGAAATCCTGTGGACCACGAAAACATGATTACCGTTGTATTCGACTGGTGGACGCCATAGACAGGTTAAGACCAATGAGAAAATACAGGAAAATCGTTGGGGATATTTTTGACTGGTCACCATGGGCAGATGGTCGCCATAGACAAGTGGTTGCCATGGCAGGTTGGACTGTACGAAGCTCATCTTCGGTCTAAGCATACTTATCACCCTTCGTTTTTACAACTTCAGTCATGGATGTAATTGCGACCAATGTACACATGGTATTGAACAGTCGTCTGTAATAAAATTGCCGCTCCCTGTCACATGCTGTCCGTGGCGGACCACGTCCCCCCCTATGCTACGCCTCTGACCTCACATTGTGTGTCATTACCGTGAGGAAATGATCCTTGCCTGAACAAATGACAACCGCAAAGGCCTGCCATTTGGAGTTCCCATGGTTTGGGGAGAATCTACGAACCACAAAACAGACTGCTATTTTGGCATGGTTAATACAAAAATTTATTGTGGCAAATCGGCATAAGATCTTTTATCGCAGTATTCCCACTGTACTTCAACATATTACACACTCTGAAGCGCTTCCAGGACCAAAATTCAAACGTTTTGCTTCGTCAGATGTTGAAGTCATTGGGCGTAAAGTTAGGGTCTAGTTACCTTAATCGGTTTTAACTTATGAAGACTCTGTAACTGAGGCTGAATTTTAAAATCACCGAGCAATTCAATCATCAATGGGCCACAGATTCGTGCTCTGGTGCGTGGTAAACAATTTTTCTAAAATATGAATGCCAAGGAGTTGAATGTGTGGCAGTCGCACCTGTCGCCGTCATACAAAACTTTCATGGGAACAATAGACCAGATAATTATGAGGAACAGCCTAACAGAATGTTGTGGGCATTTCACGATCTTGGGTGCAACATGAGCGAAAAGCTGCGTTTCTTGAACGAGCATGTTGGCCGATTTCCCGTTAACCTTAGGGCAGTGAGTGACGAACAGAGAGGTTTCTATTATGACGACGATGGAAAGTGTAGGCAAACACATAGTGGCTAACTATGGTTGGAGCATCAAACGTGACTGCCCTAAGCAAACAATTCGACGCCAAAGCTATAAATGCAAATCCTTGGCCGAATAATACCTATCTATGTGTTTATGTCATATCTAATCAAAAGGTGCATCGCGGATATGTGTTTGCATCAACGTATATAGTTAAGTTATATCAGGTCATAGACTGCCATCGGTAATCTTTTCGTCTTGTGCAAAACTATTTTAGACCATTTTTAAAAAATTCTGTAGCTTAAAAGCTAAAGACAAATTTGAAATTAACATGGCTGAATAATATAAGAACTGCTCTTAGATTCTTTAGAGCCAAATATTGTTGCGCAGCGTATTTATCGAAAAGTAGCTAAACGATTTCCAGAAAATCTTGTAAAGAAAAATAAATGTCAAATTTGAATCCATCATGCACAAATTGTATAAGAACCGTTGTTTGTTTCCGTACAACAAACTTGTTGTTGAGTAGGGTAATTTAACACCGGAGTTTACATCAACAGGTAAATGCTGAACGCCAATACCTTGAAATCAATTGTCCACTTACCTCAAACCAGGAACATTTGAGGCTTTGGGGACAGCGTTATACAACACATGGAAAGGCCTTAAGCCAAATATAACATATTACGCAGGCACTGATAGCATTCCTTGCGTTTACAGCTGGTAACTATTAGGGGTTCCCATGCAAGACCAGAAATACTTAGTAAACAGTAATGTCACCAAGTAAGCTCTGAAATTACCGGTGTGCAGATGAGCAAGGTGGAAGCGAGTTATGTATTCTTAGTGAGACAGAAAATCTTAGTGCGTTTCTGTTGCAAACGAGCCACATGTAACTGCCAAGCATACGGTCGATTGTTTAACTATGAAAGAAAATGCCGGATATCTTAACCAATAGTTAAAGCAAAGATCTTAAATCCATTTCACAGCACCTGGGTATAAAATTTGCTGATTAGCCCCACAATTTACTTGGGCATCTACTCCAGCAAAACTACGTTTGTGTTACAGCATCTGCTCATATTTTCTGCCAACAGATATAGCGATAGTATGTGAAATCAGTTGTATCTGTTTTGAGATATCATAAAGTAGCAAGTTTAAAAGTAGATCCTCTGTCAGTAGTTTGCATGGGCATATAAGATACATATGTACATTTGCATTACTTTGTCGGAATCAACTAACTATTATTCGATAGGACTAATAGATGATACGCAGTGTTGTTATGATAATTTTACGCGTAAACGAGCCTCGGCGCTGCCGAGCTTATCTTGTTTTATGACCGATAATATATTTTCTACCGAAGAGGTGTTTATTTGGATACATACGCACATCCACTTTCCGTTTTGTTATTTTCATGAAGCATTGTTCAGATTTGTTTTCTACCGTTCTAGCAAAGTAGGTGCATATATATGGAAAACTGCGTTGAGACATTAACGCCCAAGCTGGCTTCTTGATTTGTTTTAGACCCCGTCATTCTAACCGTAAATCTGCGCAGTCTGTATGGCAGTAGCATATGCTGAAGGCAACTTACTAGTATAGTTAGCAACGCTACCCTTCTGGTTGAATTTATATGCTACCAGTTTTAATGATAGCCACTCTTGTTAACTACCGATGTGCTCTTAAATTGTGGCTTTAGATGCTTAACATTCAACTGAAATTACTCGCGCTAAGGTTAAGATATAAATGCAACTTGTGTTGTGGTCCCAGTAAGTTATCCTGAGGTCAGTCACTAAAAAGCTGCAACATTGTATTTCGCAAGAATACAGTGGATTTGGAAATGCTCTCATACTTCACTTACTTCTGAGCGCATAGATGTTTCAAAGTCTGATGCAAATAACTATTGGTAAAACACGAAGACGCAACAAATGTTAATTTCTCGAAAATCCATCTTAGCAATTTCATAACTCGTATATTCCTATAACAACAACGATACAAACAAGGAACAAGTGAAGTGAATTTGCGTTGAATCAAACCATTGCCCTATCGCTGTAACGCACTACATAAAATTGGCTGTCAGTTCCATTCGCATATGCAGCAGATAATTGAACTTGCAACATTGCCTAGTAAGAATGCAACCCTATATCTATGATGCAAAATTTTCTAGCAGCGGATTTTTACTAAAGGTTGCGGTCGCAGCCACGCAGGCACCGCTGCTACAGTTGCTTCCGCATTTAGCATAAATCCTGAAAAGCTCTGTGTGTATTAGTGCTTCAGTCAAAACCTTGAGCTTACTAATATGCGCGCATGTTATATTAACGGAACTGGAAAACTGAGGCGCTTAAGTAAAGCGAGAAGTTGACTGGATGTAGGAGAAAAGCATAGCATTACAGATTTGCTTGGCTTGCCGTTATCTTCTTTCAAATTGATGTGCAATGATAATGTCAAGGAAATATAAATGGCCACATTGTTGCCACAAATCATGAAAAACCTGAAGCACTCAGAATTTTCCATCTTTATGGTATACCATTATTACGATCATCATTCAAGCTGCAGTGTTTAAAAATAACTGAGTTCTTTTTGGGAAACAGTTATTTTGTAAACGGTTTTGTCAATGCCAATAGGATACACTGAAAATGGCATTTGTAGTTTATCCATTTAAAGTTGGAGCGCTTTTTGCACTAAGTCCCTGATGCTAGGGATGAAGTAACTGTCAAAACATTCCAGGTTATAAGCAGTATTTTATTGCTTTCGATTTACAGACCATTTGGAGGTAAATAATTGATTCAGCTCAGTGGTGGAAGAAACGGCCGCCGCATTATATTTTAACCCTATGTTTGTACTGATGGACAAAGTGGTGCATTTTATTTGACAGGAAATTCGAAAGGCGACATAGACTCACCAGTCAGTAAATAGACGGTGCTTATAGAAGGTCCATCGTTGAATCGGTCACACCTTTTTGAAATTCGATGGTACTTCATCGGTATTAATCTACGCTTTGTATCCTAAAAAGAATTCATAATTCAACTTGTCTGTGGTATGGATGTGAGTCGGTTGGGATAAAATTTAGCAGCCAACAAACGATAAAGCAAAACTTTGCAACCATTTAGTAGAGTGCTTAGTACACATGTGCATGCCGGTTGAAGTATCAACATGTAATCTTTAGGTTACAAGATAAAGAAGACCAAATGTATTTTTTTTGCCACGTATTCAAGTTGACTTTGGGTAATTTGTAGTGAAACCTCATAGTTACAGTTAGTCTATATTAGAAACAAAGAAAAATGTTAAAAGAATAATTGCGGCCCCTAGGTTTAGTTTTAGTAATGGTGGATTAGCGCTTTGCAAAATCTGTGTCTTTAAAAATACATAATTTCACTGCCTGGGTCTCAAAAGTAGTCATTTTTTGTATAATTGTCTACATGTTTAGATAGTTCAAGTGTTGATTTTTCTTTAGCTACTAGAAACCGACCGTTGGGTAATCGGAGACTTATGCAACGAAAATTAGTAGAACACACATGGAAACGATATTTTTAACAAATAGTCACCCTTGATGTGAGCACATAATAAAAAATACGGTTTCTAACTGGATTATTGAGTTACATGTGATTTCATCGGTGAAAATAATGACCCGCATGACAGCTATCAATACTGGTAGGCTAATTCTCTGGTAGGAAACGGAGACAGCTGTTTTTTTCGATATCGCTTTAAGAGTAGCCTTCGTTCAGAACATCAGAAATACTTTATTTTTGCTTATTGTTAGATAACACTTCTGTGACAAATATATGGCACTTAGTCTGTGCCAGTGGCAACTGCGAGTTTAATTTCGCATCTTGATCTTAATCCGCTTGGTTGAAAATAACGTAGCCGAAGGTATGCGTCTAGTTATGAAATATTGAATTAGGTTAAATTTGCACGTGACTCTCAGACAAGTTATTTGATGATGCGTTTCACGCGATTCGCATTCATCAGATGATCTCTTCCAATAGAGATCATGGTGGCACAATATTTCTGAAATACTTCTGCATATGGTGAGTTCACGTTGCACTTTACACAGTGACTCTTGAAATAAATACTTTAAATATACTTCTTTGTACTACGTTTTTATGAGCTAAACACAAGTTTGTCTACTTTTCCGATATTTCTACTTACATCCTGTAATAAATACATGGCTGTGGAATTCAATTCGCGCAAACGATCAATGAAAATGCTATCCGCTAAATTAGTTCATTAAGTATACCCGTTCAGATATTAGAAGCATAACGGTTGCGAAGAGAACTCTTTTCGGTACTTCATTTCAGGCAAATACCATCACAAACCAAAGGTGACAGGTAAGCGAACGCCGGGATTGCTGTTGGTTGACTCAATGAATTCGATCAACAATCCACTTCATGCAGTCAGATGTTATGAGTCGCGCGAGCACGCGTGAAGATGCATACGCGCACAAAGCAGACTCGTTGGCCGGTAGGCCTACGGTAGTCACTCTCAGTCGTATCTGCGGTAGGACATTATGTCTAAGGCGACATTATAGATTTTTTCAGTGTTCTGTACTTGCACAAATTCGGGTCATGACGGGCAACGCTTGGCACAACGGTTAATGATTGATATTGTGGATCCTTTTGAAGTACACGTGCTTTGAACGGATTATGACATTATGATTTCGTGTCGCAATACATCCACACGACGTGTACTTTGAAATGAAGTACAACAGCAATTTTGAATTGTTACACATTTGCTCAACAAGCCTTAGACCCAGTATCTGAAAGTTCCTGTAAGCAGGTAAGAAACGGGAATAAATTATGAGTGCGGTAAAGTACTGGCTTGGAATCTGGTATGAGAACGCAGCCAAACTATAAAACAGGTGCAATCTGCTCATTCTCACAAACAGTGGCGATGATACCATTGAATAGGTCCACTTGGCTTGTTTCCTCTGTACTTCAACACATGGCTCTAACTATGCGATTCACACTTTCAAGTAGTTAGGCTGTGACCAGGTTTTATAATAACCGATGTTGTTCGCCTCGATACCACTTTCGCCCAACATTTTGCAACAGTCAGTTTCCTCAGTTTGCGCCGCGACTAGTAAATGGACAAAGTTTAATCCCATAAGATAGAAAGCGTCTTACTGTTCGTTCGCGACCACTTGGGTAAGAACAGCAATATGAGGGTTTCCAACTCGATCGCTTTTTTGAGTCCCACAAAAGCTCCATAAACCTGCTAACTGTCGTGTCTATTAGACTTAAATACATGGTTGCTTTTTACATTTGGTTGAAAGTACTGGGGTCGAAAAGTGTAATATCATACCAAATGTTTTGATCGTCCACTTCAGAGGCCTGTCATGCCTCCAGTTGAGTTTAGAACTTTTCAGCGTTCTTATTTGTACGCATTGCCATTAATGCCAGTTGAACTCCTTCATCGACTGAAACAGACTATCTACGTAAATGTAAGCAATGTAGTGACAACGGTACCTTTAACTCATCATGGAATGCCAATAACTACAGATATCTCAAGGCCGAATTCGCGTGCATTAAACAAATGCAACTTTCGCTAACTGACCTAATCATGAGCAACAACTCCCACTGCTCTCTGTTCGACTGGGCTTATGTATTCAGCATTTACACCTCTACTGTCGATTATAAACTGTCATAACATCTGTCATAGGTCCAGAAATACATCTGCACATTTAAAGAACATTTGACACGCTCAGAGAGAAGTCATACTTTGTAGAAGAGAGTAATTTCTTGTATGAAAAAGTTTATAATTGCTATAAAATTAACAGATCCAAACTTATTACATCACTCAGATGTAACGTAAAAGCACACCGCGTTGCCACACGGATTCTAGCACATCGTGCATGTTTTGACGGCAGAGGAACCAATGAGTATCTTGACTAGGAAGCATACAAATTGAATGCCAACTGCCGTGCCCAAAACATAACATTATGTTTGAGGCTGCTATAAAATTAGCATTCACTTTCAATAGTTACAGTGGAAACAATCCAAGAAAACTACATCCGAGAGTACCCTGTGAATTGCCGTGCTACAATCACACAGCTACAGCATTGCTTTCGTAACACGTCTACATCCACCGGGTAATCAAAAGTGGATGTACAATTCTCAGTTCATTCCTTGTTTGAAACACTTAGCCTGCTTGAATCCGTTAGTCGGTCATTTTCAAATGAATTACGTGGTTCGCTGAGATGCAATGCAATCTATCGCACGTTGTTATCATGGGTTCCAGGTGGGTTTGATTCCTATTTACTGACATAGAAGCAGTCACTTTAAGCCGTGCGGACCACTAAATGGTTGGATAGTGAACGTACATGTCTTTGGATACCAAGTGAGCAGAAATATCTTTTTTTCTTCTGCTTCTTACTAGGCCAGGGAAGTATGTCAATTAGCTATTATAAATCCTTTCAGGATTTTATTCGTTCTGGTACTCACTGTAAAACAAGATTATCCAAAAAACCGACAGGTAATTTGCAGGTGGTCCAACTGTGAAGAGGCAGTTTAATATTTATTAATTTTTGCGTCAAGTTAATTACCATTGTACTCAGCAGTGTGCACCTGGTAAGAGTGATGTAAGTCTTACAGTTGATAAAATGAAAACTGACCTTGTATAATTCCTGGATGTAAACGGTATATTCCTTGTGGCCTTGAATCGAGTCAGCGCCAAAGTAGATAAAAGCCCGAATAACTGCAAAATAGAGGTTGTTTGTGTTAGGCAAATATGATATCACCGTTTGCTTACTTATGAAGTAAGACACACTAAGATGAATGAACCTTGTCGTTAAAATCAAATTTATGCGTTGAATATTGGTCAGTTAGCATACGATTTGAAAATGAAAGGTTAATTGTTCCTACTTTGCAGTGAAATCAACTGAATGCCAATTTAAGTACCTCCGTTGCGTCCGCAGTAGACCTAAATAATTTGTTAAAGTGCACTACCATGAGTGACAATAAAATGAGATATTAACTTAAATCATTTAGACGGGCTGAGTATCCTATTACCGAAGCACTCGCAGTGATCAGTAGTTCAACAATGATTCTCAGTTGGATTTAGACATTAATAAACTTATGTAGGTGGTCTTCTGCTGCAAGCTACGTTGTTGCAACCCATTGGAACGCAATGAAATTACCCACATGCAGGAATGTATTCATAAACCAGAAGCTCTTATCGGTTGTCTGGAATGTGCCAATTTTCTTTTGTAGTTAACTTGATGAATGCCGTAAGCAAATATTACCGGAAAAGGTGTGTATACTCTAGTAGCTGGTACACTGTGTTTAGTTACTAAAGATAGTATCAGATTTAATAGAATTATATTTAGGTTCTGTGCACTTCCTTTTAAATAGATTTAGTAAGCAAAGTTCGCTAACGTCAAGATAAGTATTAAAGTTCTAGGAATATTTGTGAACAAAAGCTTTTCTACTCTGTTTGTGTCTACAGCATGAGACAAAAGGCGTAACATAACATAAATCATTTAATTCGCCACTTGTATGAATACAACCAGACGAAGCAACAGCAAGCGACTGCTGGGCTCCATTCATTCCCACAAGGCACCAAGCGTGTTTGTGGATTTATGTAGATGTTATGAAACCAGGTACACTGAATATATATCACCTCCGGTGTAACGTTACAAACATCACTGTCCGCGTTTTATAGGAAGGCATTCGTGGCACGTTATGCAGTCATTCTTGGAAGGCGCTACAAATAATTTCAAAACTGTGCAACGTTGAGAATAAAAAAGTGTTTTAACTGTTAGTTTTATCACGGGACATCCGCTAGCCTTATTCACGTTTCTTCGATTTATTTTGGCAAGGATAGGAGAAACTAGAAGCAAGTACTTGCCGGCTATTGCAAGTGGTCTTCCTGCTTGGTATACTGCAAATATGTATGTGGAAGCTCTATAACGAAGTCTGTTTTTACAGTACTCGCATTTTTCCCGTAAATAAATGCAAGCTAAGATCATATAACTAAAATGGAAACGGAGAAAACCATCACATTTAATGAAAACAAAACAGAATTTTTCATGTGTACGAAGGAGTCGCCAAATAGACACACATGTAACCGGCAAATTACTTTGGCCTATTGGTAACTTTGATGCTTCACTGAAGCTTAGTGTATTTCTTACTAACCTTCTCCACGTTTATCAGGCGTGTGTAAAATGGATAGCATGAGCATTTTCTTGGGTGTTTAACAATGGTATCTCAATTAAAGTCTTGGAGTTCGCCCTCAAGTTCTTACCTACCTGAGAAAACGCGCAGACTTTCGGGTCAAATTATGATGACGTGACAGTCAAAAGGAGGTAGGTCTGCCGGTTTTATGTTAGTTTTCGAGACCTCTCTACTGACCAGATTCTACAAACTCAGCTTAAAATGTTGCTATTCTGTATCTGAGCTGTTCAAAACTGCAAAGATGAGCGCTTTTATTTATGAAAATACAACTAGGAACATGTGCAATGTTTTATTAATTTGGTGTGACAGATGCCAAGTGCGATTTTCTGTATCGATGAGGCTGAAGTACGCCACAACTATTGAGCTATCGTGCACGATGAGCCAGTAGAATGAATTCATTCATAATTAATGTTAATTTTTGTTGCACATCGCCTAGCAATGTTTTAGCTGCTGGCCACAGGTTGTATGGCAATTCGAACGCATAAAATATGCAACACGACAAAATCTGAGCTAGGACGTTGAACGCACCTGCAACTGCAACAACTGCAGGCAATTTCCCAGCCGCAAAATTACAAGAGCAAGTTATTTTCATTTAATTAACGCGCACCAGCAGGTGGCCAAACATTGCAAACACCAGTAGCAAAATTTACCTTTACTCTGTGAACTAGATAACAACGTGTTCAAAACTAAACGCTCAACATCATTGGATAACAAATAGAAATTGCTAGCAATTGCAAAATACGTTGAAAGTGGTGTTCTACCATTTTTCTAAAGGGGGTTAAAGCATTAACAATGCTGCTTCAATATGTAACTACCAATTTTTAATGATATTCTGTTACATCTGAAGTTTATAAAGTAACTAATACAAAACGGCTATTTTTGCTCCAGTCCAATTCCTTTTTTATTTTTGAGCTCTTTAGCAATGCGGTCTGAGATCAAGCATCCGTGGTAAGGAATGTAGTAATCAGATCCCCTGAATCCTTGTTTTTCCTTTTAATCGGGTCATTACGTTTCCTTTACTTGTTACCACTGAATGCTTTTACTAAAGACGTATTCATGTGTTGCCAAAGTAATATCAAAAAAGCCCTAAGTACGAGTCAATTAGATATCGTTGTGTCTGTCGGGTGAATGGACTTAGAGTCATAACTATTTCAGTGAATGCAACTACATGGTCATTACTACGTGAATGTTTCAGGCTAAAGCGCCAGTACTTTTTAAACTATAACCAGGCAACCGCGGTATCATCCGTGTATCAAGTCACGTATTTTTATAGCATAAATGTGCCTAACAATATGTTTTTCACGTTTGCCAGTTTACGATGATTGTGCCGGGTTGCAACCGACAGAGCTTAAATCATTAATTATTTTGCTGATATTCCACACGTTCCGTTTTCATAGAGCCATTAATTTGTCTTTCTTACACATTTGCGCAGAATAGTGAACAAAGAAAACTGCAGGCCACACATTACCTTTGATTGAGGCAGACATTAGCTCAGAGATAATGTGAATGAAGTGTGTATTGTATGTTAAATGTTATGGTACCACAACAGAAATTTTATCAGCTTTTCAATCAGTTCAAAATGTCATCTCATTCAGTTCCATATTTCTTCATTGGAGATCCTAACACATTTGGAATATAAAAACTGCAACATTAAGCCAACCTCAGAGATACCGGAGAAAGTCGTGTGCGCGACATTACTGTGCTACTTTCTGCCATTAACAGAAACATCATGATTAACTAATTAACATTATAAGCAACAAATTCATCATGCTCAACATACTCTGTTGAACTTCGACAACAGAAAAAGCAGAATAAATGGTTAGAAATGATATGTTGCCCGCCCGAAAACAATGCACAACCGAGATGCGTTTCGACGTAAATTCATATCATCAGGTGGAGACAGCAGGCTTAGAACCGAAGACTATTGGAATAGTAGCCGAAAACTCTACCACTTTGGCTACCGGGACAAAACATGTAGTCCAAACTTGACCCTCCAATTAGTCATTTACCGTCGTGCCAAGCGTTGCCCGCCGTGACTCAGTAACAAAGGGGTAGAAGTTTCCGTTACTATTCAATGGTCGCGGGTGCGAGGCCTGCTGTCTCCGCCAGATGTTATGAAATTACGTCGAAACGCGTCGTGGTTGAGCAGTGTTTTCGGGCGGGCAACACCCAATTTCCACCAGCTTTGAATACGGTCCCAGGGATCGCGGTGACTAAGGTTCACTGCAATATGAACCACAGTCCATTACATTGAGATTGCGCGTCGCAATCCAATCACACAACGTGTAGTCCAATCTTAACCCTCCAATTCGAATTAATTTTTTTTCCGGATGCATCATCAAACTGCGAACAAATAGGGTTAAAACTGAAAGCGACTTTCCTAAATAGTAAGCCATGCTGATAGACTTAGTTAGAAATGGCTGGAATCGGATTTTTCCCTAATAAAAGCTTTGTCTGCACTAGCAATTTTGATCACCGTTCAGTGCAAGTTTTATAGCTTTCGTGAATTTTACAATATTTTATCAGCCTACGGTCAAACTATTAAAAATCTTAACGGGCAAAACGATTAATAGAAACATAAAGGTAGCTATGGAATATTGCTATCAAAACCAAATTGTCAGTGTGTAAAAGCACTAACGAGTTCATTGGACAGAAAAGTTTGTAATCGCAAGTCCTCCTAGGAAACAGAGAGATAGTTTGTTCAAATAACAATTTAAGTTTTCGAACGATTTCTTCAAATTTCATCGGTATATTTGTGGACCTTTAACGCTGAATCACACAAAAACGCAAGTTAAAACCCAGTGCATTGCTGCAGGATAATTCAATTAGCGATCAATTTTTATACAGTGTAATCATAAGAATTCGAGTTAAGATAAACGTCATACCTGGTAAATTCGGACTTTTAATGAACTGCTTCACGTGTATTAGCAAACCTAATTCTCTCTTTTAGATGTATAATTACCTACCTGGTTACATAAACTGAGTTGGTTAACTTCAAAGGAGCAAGCTTAAGCTTTTGCATCAAAACTGGGTCGGATATTTGCCAAAGACAAACTAATAATCGAGTGGATGTCCGTCGACGTTCCCTTGGGCCGCAGTGATCATACAATCATGCTCTTCGTATACATTGGTTATGCAAAATATTCCGTGGAAATTTTTGACGCAACAAAGGTAATTATACGCTACGATATAGCTCGACTTCGTGAGATAGCCAACTGAAATTTTCTGACGGAGTAGGTACCAGTTAGTGCATGGGAACATTTTGCCAGCCAATTTAACTCTCAGGTTGCCGACGCATCAGCGACTAAGGCTTCCCCCCAATGAAATCTGGTCTCCTTTCGGCGATGCGGGACACTCGTGTTTAGTGGTGCGAAACTCAGCCTGGCATAGCTATAAACTCTTTCCGAGCACCGAAATCTGGATGGCCTATGTGACACAACGTAAACAGTGTACTCAGCATGTTTGCAAGAATAGAATGGCGTATTAACAGTAGTTGGCAATGTGTATGGCCTCAAACCACATGCTAATTTATCACCATGTCAACAGTCTAGGTTAGGTGAAACGGGGGATTCCTCCTCTTCAAACAGCGGACGGACCTACACGAAAACCGAAGGAGGCGGCGAATACACTGGGCCTACATTCTTGGACCAAATTTTAGTGCGATCAGTGGTCACATAACCCTATGACAATGGTTGTTTTACCCCAAAACCCACCCACCTATCCTTCATGGCAGAAGCTGTATTAAAAACGCTGTTGTGTATTGGCAAGCACAGCTCTCCTGGAGTTGCTAATTTACTGGCGAAATCGCTAGCGGCGTTAGGAAAGAGTTTAGTTGAGTCTTTGGCTCAATTCTTCCAACGCAGTTTTGACGAAATGTACGTGCCCGGGATGATTACTCCTATTCACAAGAGAGGTTGTCGTTCCAATCCAGCCAACTACCATCCCGTATCCTTACTACCCATACTTTCAAAGGTCTTGTGAGTTATTATTTTTGATGTGTTAACGGCTTACTTGGAAGAATTTAACTATATCGCATTGAAACAGCACAGCTTGCGACGAATGTGATCGTGCAGAGTAAATCTACTACTAGCAAGATCTAACTGGACTGAAGCAGTAGAACCTGGCATAGGTGTTGGTGTAGATGTGTCTCAAATTCTCAAAGGCGTTCGACCCGCTAGACCATGAAAGTAAACTCTACAATTTCCAGACCTTTAGTAATGGTACTCCTCTCCCAGGATGAATCAAACGTTTTCTTTTTCAGCGGCGCTTGGAATTACGTGTGCGTGAATCGCTGTCAGTTCCCGCCCAAGTTGGATACGGAGTAACACAAGGATCGGTATTAGGACCGCGGTATATATTTGACATATATCAACGAAATCACACGCCACATAAGCTCGGACTACCTTCCTAATGCTGATGAGATCAAAGTGCGAACGCCAATCAAAACACTACCAGCTGATCTGGATAAGGTATACGCGTGGTCAATCCAGAATTTCGAGTCAATGGGGGCAAATCTGGAGTGCTGCGCTAACGCACAAGTTGTTGTCCTCCTACAAACTCGGCAACCAAGAGATTCAAACGACTTCTAACGATAAGATGCGACAGTTATTGTCCAGGTCGACTTTTGATGTTGTAAACAGTTAAAAAGGCGTCATGAAGGGGCATCCAACACTTGGGCCTCCTGAAGCGTGCATTCGGACGATTCGATCCTTCAACAGCTTCTCGGCTCATACATACGGCTACATGTAGAATGCGCAATACAGGTCTAAAAGCCATGGTTGAGGAGACATCTCACCGCCTTGAAGATACCCCAAGGCAGGGCAAAAAGCAATGTCAAGGGTATGCATAATTTACTATACGAACGAATGGGTCTTCAGCGGACAGTATCGGCGATTGCGCGGGGACCTTCTTTTTGACTTACTAGATTTTGTGTAGTTTCAACCACACATGCCGTTACTTGCTAGAGCTCAGTCGCAACAGTAATTTGAGAGGCCACAATCTCAAGCTTGCAGAGCAGTACAGTCGTTTGAAATGCCGTCGGAATTTCTTTTCCGTAGGCTTTTGCAGAAAGTGGAAAGTTCTACCGGAATATGTCATATGTGCTCCCAAGCTGGCAGGATTCAAAGCTCGAGTTGACTGTGCGCTCATTTCGCTGCACCATCTCACATGATCCATTGCCCACGGATAAACACAAGTGTCTACAAGAGATTTCACTGGCGATCGAATACCAAATTTTCTTCCACTAACTTTTACCTGCTGTATGTGTACCTCAGGAGACAGCATTTTTACCTACATCTCATTTGCCGTCATTTCTTAAGGATTTACCTTGGATTTCCAACTTATACTGTATACACCTTAGCAAGTTCACCGGTGTAAACCCGACTTTTCCAACAGTTTTCTAAATTTTGTAGTTTAACCATGAGCATCCGAAGGGACCTGTTAAGCTTTAGCTTTTTACCCGTATAAATCCATTGTTCCACTTTCTAGACATATGCCTATTAGATGGATGCTGCAAGTAAGATGTTGTGAACGTATCAGCAACCCATCCTCGTGCTGGATTTATACGACTGCACTGTAGGTTAGTAACCCTGAGGCATTCTATCAGATGAAGCTTCGTTGCTCTAGCAACTTCTAGTTTAACGCGTGTTCATCAGCATTTTTGGCTTATGACATAAACGATATACTAATGTCAACATTTGGGCTCATCAGGTGTGGAACGTCATCTGGAAGTAAGAATTCTTTCATGGTTATTCTATGATAACCTCGAACTAGCTGTTTACTGAACGATGTTGTGTGAATAGCTCTGGGATTTTTACATTTTCCGAGCTATTTCGGTATCTGCGTAGTGCAATTTGCATTAAATAAATGACAGTGCCCACCGAACTGAAGCTCATTCAATACGCTGCCACCATTTCCTAATAAAATCTCGGTTTGTTTAACTTAAGGCCCCAAGACTGAGAATGTAACAGTAGAAAAGTGACAACGTAAGAATATCATATAGCTGCCTTGATTTGCCCGAAAATAGTCCTCAATTTAGGCTGCAATAAAAGGAATGTAGCGACCTGAATATCTGCGTATTAAAGAGCATCAGAGATAGTTTGTAAACTGCTAGGTAATACCACATTTTCTGTTTGCAAAAATAGTGCACAGCTGCGCAAAAGATGCGAGTGATTTGAAAAATATTGCTTTACTACGTTAGTTTTAAGTTACAAATCGTGGCAAGGTGAGTTCTACTACGGAAATTTAAAACACTTAAAAGTTGATCGTTCCGTGATGTAACTTATATTGTTTGCTTTCGCGTAAAGTTAATTTTTATGGTTAATGAAAACAGGGATCAAGGAAAGAAATTGGTGGTACATTTTTGTTGCCATTTCTGCTCACCAGCAGCTTACACCATGCGTTTTCCTGTAGCCATGGATTTTGTATGTAGGCATATACTTCCAATTCCACACAGGAAAAACTTCGTCCAAATCTTATTTTATGTTTCCAACTCACTATTGTCATTAAATAAGGTTCTTTTCAGCTATCAATCATACGATACAAGTACAACACTATAAATTAGTAACACAGTACAGCATTTTATGCAGTTTAACGTCATTGTGGCACTACAGTTGTCTCCAGTGCTTTGACATATTGCTCATCCGACAAACAGATGCCTCGATAAAATGATCAGTCTACCGGAAAGCGACTTGGACAGGCCAATACTTACATTTTAAGTGTTTCTGCCCAATGCATTACAAGCGCTGTTTAGTTAAAACTTTGCTCCACCGGGCACACCACAGACCAACTGGAGGCAGAATAAGAACTGCTGTTTGATGTGCTACAATCTAGTGGTTATCCATTATAATTCATAAAGCGCTACAGTGAGTCCATGAAACGAGATCGAGAGCTAACGGTTAAAAAAAAACAGGTTTCCATTGAATTGCCTTTCAAATGTGACCACTTCACGCATGTCACCACTAAACGACTAAACGCCTCAATGAACAAGACATACAACGCAACAGAGCTACGACTGTTGGCGCCAACAAGACCAGTACTTATGTGTGCAGTGAAGACATCTGTGTCGAAGCAGTGCAGGTCCCATTGCTTTTACAACTTCACGTGTAGCAGTGTGATAGCTATGCTGGGCACACTACTCGAAACCTGTGTATTCGAATCATTGAACACATTTCAAAGTGGCTACACAGAAATATGGAAAATGCGAAGATCGCACACAGTAAATGGAGAAACAAAGTTGACGCCGTAGTTACAAGGCATTTGAAGAGCACCGAACAACAAGTAAACCCGGATGAGTCACAGTTCTCATGCGCAGTCAAAGATCCCAGGTGCTCAGGCTAGTCTAGTTATCCATCGACTGCATCTACCACCATGACCAGAAACAGCTGACAGTAACAATAGGCCTAAAGTGATAGTGTGCGACGCACCAACTGGAAAACAATTGATAAATAATTGATTTCATTTGACGTGGTTTTACATTCCTTGTTAGTTTCTTGAGTGCGGTTGACGAGTATGCACGAAATGCCAATTTCACCCCACTATCTTGGTCTTCTGCTAGTCATGTTTGGAATTATAAATGGAAATTAAAGTTTAATATGGCTCGTCTCTGATTGTAATTTCCAGCTCATGTAGTTAGCTATAGTACTATTTATTTTTACTCCATAAACATTACTGAGGCCTCTCAACAGTAGGCAATGAAATGAGATGTGCTTGGATCCAGTTTCGTTAAAACTAAAATCTCTGCATTACAGGGCTATAGTAGTCGGTTGATAATACACATATTCTAAATTTCGCTTCAATTTTCTTTGCAATTTAAAGCAGGGTGAGAGACATTTTAAAATGTGGTCACCGAAGAAATTAGTGTCGATTAAAATCGCCTTACGTTTCCTGCCACTTTGATTAGTTGACCACTTTAGAAAATCATCACATGGACTACCCAATATAGATAGTAGACAGCTGACCTACATAAAATATTTCGTTTTCGCTATCCGTGAACCTATCGACCTGTAAGAAGGATTAAGTGTCAATATGTAGTACAATTCCCGAAACATTCTGCAGTTCCTCGGGGAATGGAAATCACAGTAATCACTCTTGATGCATAAGTGAATTAGCACACGGTAAACCTGTCACGAACATTTCCATATCTCCAAACTGTGCAGTCTGCATGTGGACATAGTAGCGACAAAAATCCTAATACTGTTTCAGAAACAGTTTTACACTTTAATAATACACGGTAAGTGAAGCGTTTAGTTAAAACTAATCAGCAGGGATTTATTAAACCTATGACAATGGATAGAGCATAAATTTAGAGGAATGATTAAGGTGCCTTTATTTGTATGTTCTCAGCTAAGCTAAGCTGGTCACAGACACTTGGGTTAGCACTGAGACTCAACTGCATAGTAGAGTTAAAGACTTACAGAATGAGTCGGAGTGATTTTAATGACTTCTAACCTTGGAGAACGAAATTTTTGGAAAAAAGTAAGATTCTACAACGAGTAGCGGAACATAAAGTAACCTGTGATAAAAGTTCTATGACATGCAAAGGTAATTTCATCTATTTTGTATTTGTCATTTGGTATTGCTTATTCCGTCAACTGTTATTTTTATGAGAGACAGAAAGTTTCCATACTCTCTAATTGCGAGACGTTGAGCGCTGGCGTAAGTTGTTTTACTGACCATTTCACTTTATTTCTGCAAAACAATTGGATGCCTGCCATCTTATCTTTCATTTCCATGCTGTTGCCACCAATTCCTGCAGTCTTTGTGGACAAATAGAGATATGATTAATAAGTGCCGCATTAAATCCTAGAATTTCATTAACAGATTTCACAACTCTATGCTTGCAGCTTATCTCTTGATAGTGGCTCCAAATTATGTGATAAGGGTTAACGCTTCAATGAGACGGCTTTTATTTCAATGACTAGGCAAATTTGAAATCCTTACGCAGTACAACCCTAGAAGTTTACTAATTCACTATCTTGACTAACAATCTGAGCTAAAGAGTTTTGATTTCAACGTTCACCACGTAAATCTTATGCATAATATCATTTTTAGGTTGACAACCTCCTTATGATAATCACTTTGATTCAGGCAAATTCGGTTCAGTCAAATTGAGGGGCTTTTACTGTAATTTAGCGTGTAGTTGCAAATTTGTATACTAAACGATTCACAAAAAATATGTTTTAACTTACTAAACTAACTATTATTCCCTCGAGCGCTTATTACAAAATTGCTACTATCAAACTGGAATCTTGGCGCACCTACTGCATAGTAGGTGGCCGAATAGTTCGCTGTTCATGGAAATTGATTGTCGTCGTGTAGTCCTTGTTCGAGGAGGTCGCAGATTGCTGCACTGGAACGCATTGTTAACCTCGTCATAAGTGGTGACGGAAGGTTTGCAACAATTTACCAAGCGGAGAGAAGATTCTGTCATCAGTTTAACAGCCTGCTTTTGCAACGCTTACTTCAATACTGTAACTATACTCGTTTATGCAGCCGGGTGGTACCTATCCCTTACGTGTTAAATTTGTGTGTGGACGCTTATTTATTTATGATGCTGTTAAACATGTTATTTAACCCGCGGTTTAGCCAGCCGCACGGATCGAATGATGTAAGCGACCAGGGAATTTTCTATGCAGTAGCTAAAAGTTTGACATATAAACTACACTGCAGCGAGAAAATCATTAGTTTTGAGACCGTTTGTTAGTCAAGGAGTATGTAGCTTCACTTAACCCCCTATCTTTCTCATAGTACCCATTACGCACCTGCCTTGCCAATCGCAATCCTGGTAGTCAGGCAAAAATGCATGATTCTCATACGAATGCATTCATCCGCCAAGTGAGGTGGAGTCCTGTTGTTGTATTGATGTAATATGCATGTTGTTATCTTCGACAATCCTGATACGCAAGTTGACAATTCTATCGCGGACCGTCTGCATTTGAAAGGTGGTGTTGTGTGCTTAGTTCCAGTAGCTTGCCGCACTAAATGTGCAACCTGGAAAAATGGATTACTGTCTGGCGTCTGCTATCAGGCGAAACCAGGCGTGATCAGTCACATCCTTCTGGTGTGGATCATGAACCTGCAAACAAACAATGTCTGAACCTTGCTCTGTTAACAATTTATTGCGGACTTGCAAGAAGTAACCGTCGATACACCGCTGCACGAAAATGTCACAGTTCCCACGCGTTACATAAATAGCACCGAAGCGTCTGTTTTGTACCCTTCGTCCACCAATAAGGAAATATTGATAATAGTTTTACCATAGCCGCATGTCTCGGCCGTAGCAATCCCTGGACGCTGCACTTCAGTTACATCTGCTACGCAAGATACGACTGTTAAAAACTAGCAATGTCATGTCTCCACCCATTACATTACACGGTGTGAAAGCTTGCAAGAACCCAACCAGTCTCCTTAGCTGAGCTGCCTCCCGAGAAGGTTTAGAAGGAATTTTTCACCCAGTTCACTGGGATAATGGCAACTGCAACAAAAACCAGTTTTGCATCTTCCTGAGCAGCAGGACTCAGTGCACGACCTCGAGTAAATCAGCCTGGCGCCATTATAAAGCCTTCTCATGTCATCAGGCCAAAGTTTCTTAACTAAATAAGCGAAATCCTTTTGTCAAACTGGTCCGCGAAGACAAACTCCAACACAACCAGAAAGTAGTGACTAAATTCAGTGTTAACCCAGGTATGATCTACAAGCACCTCAACAAACTCGGAATAGTGCGGCGGTGTATCTCAGTCCCACTTGTAAAAATATGGTCTGGTGATAAGTAAACAAGTGGCGGCTAACGCTCTTTGTCGACACTCCATCCGCAATTTTCTAGGGTGAGTCGTTCCCTCACCTCTTCTTGACGCAGATCACACCGCCTCGGGGTTATCCCACTTATCATTCACTGCAGCAAATATGACAAAAATAAACACTGTCATTGCGCGTGTACAACCATCCTAAGCGTGAACAACATAAGATTAGGCACGAAAGGCAGACGCCGCGAAATTGTCGATGACTAAGGACAGAGAAAAAGCTGTTTATTTTGTTATGTTATTCAAGGCTGGCCATGTGGCAAATAATGTCTGACACAAGTTCAGGTCAGAGTTAACTCGTGCCTATACGACTGCCCAGTTGTGCTTCAGGCTTTTTACACCGAAACTTGTTCATCATGACCGTCAGAGCAGCTCCTCGCTTAGTTCGGTTTCTCACGTGATTTATCGGTTCATCTGTAGTTACGGTGACATCACAATCCAAATTTCCTTACTGAAGTGATGAACCCATGAATATCTCCGAGCAATTAGTCCGGTCCGTTCTAAGATGTCGCAATGAAATATTGGTTCCATCATGTCAAAATATGGAATAGTCATCTCTTACAGAAGTGGCAACCCTTCTTGCACTACAAATTGTTGCTAGTTCAAGCAAGCAGCACAAAATCAGCCGACAGAAGATTATTGGTCGATGTCGTCCGCCGTGACTTCTCAGAGGTGTTCGATCGCCTGAACAACCACGTTTTTGTTACCAAGTTCCAAAGTTATGAAATCGGCGAGCCTGTTCTGGGTTGTAAAAGCAATTCTCATTCAAAATTAGCTGAAGGTGAGAGTATGCAGCTACATTACGACCAAAATGAAGTCCAGTATGGCTTGTCTTTAGGATCCGTGCTGAGTTCATGTTTGTTCCTTGCCTACATCATCAGCCATATCGGTGTGCTGCAATCACACTCCTTACTATTTGCAGATGATGTCAAAGTCTGGCATAACATCAAGACAGTGAACGGTTACGCGGCACTGCAGATGAATCACAGCAGATCTTATAGTGTTCCTCCCAAAACCAGCTCCAGTTCAACGCGACGAAATGCAAAGTTGTGACCATACGTCATCAGCGAAGCTATCTTATAGACTTGAAGACAAGCACACGAAAGGTTTTTCCCATGATAGCGACTTAATTTTAGTCGGGTAGAATAACCTTGGCTGCCAAAAGAGGCTACAAAGGCATTGAGAAGAGTCAGTAAGCAACCTGTACTATGTCGGATCACTTTCGGAAAGTTCGAGCCATCTATCTCTCTGTAAATCCTGAGCGCTTGCGTTAGGTCTCATGTGGAGTACGCGATTCGAACATGGAGTACCTGGCACAAATACGATATTGGTGCACTTGTATCTCTACAGCTTAGAGGGACGCAATTTGTTGGGGGTCTGTTCCGCACCTCTTACAAACACAGAGTGAAAGGTCTGGGATTTTACAGCAGTGAATTTAGGCGACCTTACCATGGTTTACCTAGTACTAACAAACTCAAACCACGCCCGCCGAGATCTGTCGCGACCTGCAGTAACTCAGCCACATTACCAAACTGAAAGGCTAGCAGCTCAAACTGGCTACGCACTACAGTCGACTTAGTTGTCAGCAAATTTTTCCCAACTAACATCCATTTTTCTCCAACATTAATGCTTTTTAAGAACACCTTTGTCGAGCACGACCACACTCGCATCAGTGATATAACCCGATTCACGCACGGGACGACATGACTCAAAGCAAATTGCGTACTCATCGGACATTTCGGTAACATGGCAGTGAGGATAGCTACATTAGTGCTCATATGAGTTGCTTAGTGATTCGTATGAAACATGAATTCCCTCCTTTAACAAGCGGTATCTTCACCGTTGGTTTCATATACTTTACTCTGGTCATCCTACGGAACTTGTCAGGTAGTCGCTTTTCTGCCAACCATAAATCATTGTTCACTGTTCCAGTTGGGAAGTTACTCAATGCATTCGCAAAGGAGCAGAGAGACTTTATGTTCACTATCTTTGACGATAAATAGTGGTATGGATCGGTAAAGTCAAGTTAGTCCCGTTAAATAAACTAGTTTCCTTGGTCACCCTTTGAAGCTTGGAAGAAAGCGCCGTGGCGGAGTTAGGACAGAGCCCCCAGATGTCCAGTGCTGGAACTCGCTTCCCGGGCACTTGTTTGGGGTATTTTAGCGTCACTTAGAGACAATTGTGTTTCGGTATTAAGCCATCCTTATAAAAGCGCACGCATTCTGTCTGTACTACATTTTCATTTGTGCTTTGATTTTTGCATTGTCAAAGAGACACACCTCTCCCTACATTCGGTATTTACATTTGCTGCTTCTTACTTGAGGTAACCGGCCCAGCAGAGACTGCTGACACTCAATGCTTGGTGGCATCCGGGTTCCGGATTTGCCTCCCACTGCAGCCACCACAGGACAGCCACAGGACGCAAGCGCCTACAGGATACAAGCGTAATAATTTACTAGTCAGCGTGTGACGTGGTGATTTTGGCTCACCTGTAGTTCGAAATACTTCTTCAAATCCTTGTTCAACGACGCATTGAACGACAGCGTAGACGCTCGCATAAACTGTTACGTTTCACTTAGGCTGTACTTTATCCGCCTAATGGTTGAATCCTGTGAAGAGCTTGAAATCCGAACTTCAAATCTAGTACTGAAAACTACACTTAGACTGCGGTATATAACATGATTATATTCATACCTAGTAGCTGAACCTTGATCAAAGTCGCCCGAATCATTGATGTCCACATCTGAAATACGGTCGAGTAAGAAGAATATTCATTGTAAGCTTTGAAAAACCGGGTACTTGAGTAATTCGGTTCCTTTGGATAAAGTGCAGATGTCTAACAATCCTCTTGTGCAAAAATATAAAACAAATATGAATAGCGACTTAAAATGGCGTGTCCATTGACTCACACTGAGGTTCACATGTCCCTAACGTTTACCTTGATAATATTATGACATAAAAATGTTTTAGCAGGAGGCAAGTTGTAGCTGCAGATAGGATGGACGAATGAAATGAGGCTTTTATCTAGCACAGTAAAATATTCCCTGTTAACCGCGCTATAAAGAACGACGTGGAGGTGGTTTATAGTCACGGAAACTGAAAAGCGCAGAACACGAAGCTGTGCCATTTTGTTGACTAACCAAGGCGCCAAGCAATGGCAGTACCCGATGCAAAAAATCGAACTTAACATGCAGTTCAACATTCCGCACCGATCACCTAAGTGTACCAAGCATTAGTACTTTTAGTTAGAATTGTATACAACCACCTCAGGTGAACTGAGGGGATCGCCAGAGTGATGAAAGTGTTAAATCATTTGCTGTAAATGAACTCGGTATCCGCAAGTAGTTATCGAAATTAGTTAACGTAACAGCGGAATGCATCGGAGTCCGGATGAGTGAGCTTTCTAGGGAAAGAAGTTATGGCAACATTTTAACCGGCTTTACTGTGTGGTTAGATTAAATGGTGGCCTCTAGTGCCGCTTCTACAGAGCTATAAGTTGCGGACGCTCTTGAATGGCTATAATATCCGATAACAGTTGCATGGTTTGTCTTATTGTGGACTCGGCTTTTGCAGTTGACTAACTGTGATACGAGCTGGCATATTAATGAGCAAATTCCCAAGTCGTTGGGAACCGCTAGACTGGATCACTTCTACACTAAGTGGCAGTGTCTAGGACAAATTCATCCTGTATTCCTTGTCAGTACTTGACTTCTGAGTTTGTTAATGTTCAGGACAGTGCTTATGAGGGTTAATCCCTTCTGAAACAATCGTTGTATCTGGTTAAAGGGTTATTTTCAAGTATGCTTTGTGAGATTAGGCTGAGACTTGCAGCTTCAATACGGACAGTGGTTCGTAATGAAGTAAACTCTGATTAATTGATTCAACAGGGCAGTACCAGTGTGCTTGTAACTTGAATCTTCCCCGCCCGAAAACACAACCCTCCACTACACGTTTCGAGTATCTCTGATCCGATGAGGCAGATATAGCGAGCCTCCCATCATGGACCACTAGGATATTATTTGTGGTCACTACCGAACGAGTGCTTCAACATGACGCTCAAATTAGTCATTAACCCTTGTGCCAAGCGTTGCTCAGGATGATCCAGTAACTAATGGGGTAGAGATCACAACTCACATCCCAATTGTCCCGAGTTCCAGACCCGCTATCTCTGCCTCATCAGATCAAACAAGGACGAAAGGCGTAATGCATTGCTATGTTTTCGAACAGGCTGCGCTCCATTTTTAATTAATAACTCTGTTATCGAATGGGTAATATTATCAATCCGCCCGTGTCAAAGATGATTTCGGTCGTCGTACAAATAAGTAACATATCAGAAACAGATCAAAAGCGCTGTCGTGAATTTTCATAAATTGATTTTTGCTGTATAGACTTGCAATTCCAAGCAATAGCATATGAACTCAAGCGAGTGCTGATTCTTCATAGTTGTCGATAAAAGAAGAAGATCCTTCACAACAAAAGTAGATACTCTAACATTTTCTTTTACTTATGTCCGGAGCGGATAACACGATATTATCTATGGTACAAAACTGTACTCAAAACAGCATATTTTGTATCCTTTAAAATCTCAAACATTATGTTACTCTTCTTTATTCCTGAAAGGAATGGCAAAGAAACAACTAAATCATATAAATATTTATCCCCGTATTGTTGCGCAAATGGTTTACCACATCTTGTCGTTACTAGGAAAAAACAATATGGTGGCTGAAAAAATTGAACATATGCAGGAGTTCGACTGGTAGCACACAGTTTCCACTTACCAAAGTCCTCAGTACAGAAGGAATCTTGTAGCATTGGTTTACCGCAGGATCGGCAGTGTGAACGAAATTGCCATGTTGCACCATTTTCTAATTGTGAGTTTCCATCTCTAGGATACCGTCGGTAGTGGTTGACGTACCACGGGGGCAAACCTTCAAAAGTGCTCTGAGCGAGAGGACGTAAGAATCTCTGTGACGGTGATGCTGTAGCTGTCAGCTGACGTCTGTATTTATTCATAGGACGGCATTCTGGATAAGATTGGATCGTTTCACTTTGATCAAAAAACTCATGAAAGTCTCCATGTTGTGGGTCATTTAATAGTTCAGATGAGTTTGAGTTATACGGAGAAGAAGTAGGCTTTATTTCGCCTGCTGTAGGAGATTGCCACCTCCAACTGTGTTGTGTTGACGGTCGGGTCTGTATGGATGTATGAATTTTAATGCAACTCAGATTCCATGGCAATAAAAAGTAAACCAGCATTGCAACACGAAACCGTTTTGAAATGGAACACGCGGAAATTATCTTGATAGTCGCATTGCACAGACTTCTTACAAAATTCGGCATAATTTCCAATATCACAGATGCCTTACCAGTAATCAAACTTTCACTGTACTAAATTTTTATCATGACCCATTCGAGTAACATTTAGTACATCAAAACTCATCTCCTGGGCGCATGTTTAATCTCCGGAGTAGCAGACTGCCAGTTGCTGGGAACACACACGACCATTTCAGATGTAGTTCGGTTAACCGCGTTTTATCCAAAACATGCACCATCTCTCATCCCATTAGGTGTGCACTGTCCATTCGCATAGAAGCAGTTGGTGTATGTGCTGTCCACATCGGTTGTCCATTGGACTACGGCGAACTGCTGCAGAACACGAAACCGAGGTAACTCTAGAGGTCACACGCGTGTTGTTGCTAAGCTATATGGCATCGAAGAAACTTGGATGATTCTCATGTGGCAAAAATTACTAGTTAAACTTTCGTCGTTGCACACAAAGTGGCAGGATGTAAAGGGTAGACTGAGTTTTGTCTCAATATCTGTAGATTAGGGGATTGAAAGCGATTCCGTTTATGAAAAATGGCAACCAGAAAAATAAGAAAAAGTGAAGATAAACAAATTATTTTGTTAAAGGCACAACGCTTGTATGTCATTGGACAAATTCTTTAGTATATAAAACACAAAGTTATAGATTCAAAGTTCAGTACATTATTGTAGATACTAATGTAGCTACTATTCGCCTGTGTAAAGCCCATTAACCCGTACTACGGGTTGTGTACTCACATATCCCAACGAGGTGCTAAATATCGGTTCAATCACAGATATAAGGTCAGACAAACAGCCACGACAGTAGGTTTGCTAAATTTTGCTGAAAGTGGGTTTCCTTCAGTTAGTACCTAGCTAAGTGGAACAGTGTTTATTTATCCGGAACTGTAGTTGTCTTGCGAACACTACCAACGACACGAACTGCACCATCCTTTCTCCTAGACTTCATGCGAGATGTAAATCTGGAAAAACACCTATTCTAGCTCTAATCACAAGCGTACCATTAGACACGATAAGAAGCCTGCACGAATTGGCACGAATTTCCAATGTTTTATTTATCCCGTTCTAATGAATATTTGTGATTACGCTCCTGAACCGAAGTTCTCTTTTTGGCTATGGATTAGATAAGTGAGAAAATTGTTCCAGGCTAAGGCCCAGATAATAGTTTCTTTACACAACTCTCTTGTTTGTCGGATGGATGTCTACGAACGAAATCTCTTTCCCAAACACGGCTTTCCTATAACTTTCTGGATAATTTGAAATTATTATCTATATATAAGACTTACTGATTATAACCTTTATTTTCTGTTCCACCTTTCTCCTTCTTTAACTCCTCATTGCAAGCCACCGAGAAGGGATTACCACGGTCCTCCCAGATGCTATTACCAGCGACCCAACCAGTCCTGGGTTGTAACTTCCCATTGCATCTTTCAGCGTTCACGTTCGAGGCCAGTCTGATCAATATAATAATTAGCCATTATTTAGCTCCTAAGCAAGGATGCATGCCGGGTTCCCGAGCTGCACTCACATTGTATTCACATCGGTATTTGTTTTCCACGTACCTGCCCAGCCTCCATAAGAATGATCGCATCCGTGATGTCTCCAAAGTTAACCACTTGATGACTCAATGTGTCTTTTGATGTCGGCGTTGCACACAGAAGGCCAGCTGAAGGCTGACCGTAAATTGCTAAAAACCTACGGTAGATAATTCCTTTTTGTAGGTAAGCCAGAGTCTACCAGCGTGATAAAAATTAGAAAACTTTCATTTGTCTTTTGTACGCTGGCACTTCTAACAAATCGGGGCGTATAACTATGCCTGTAACAAAAGTACCCTACTACAGGAACCATCCAAGGCATAAATATGAGCTCTGTTGTTTACGTTCTTTCTTTAGCTGCAGTTTGAATAATAAGCGTACATTCATTACTCGTTGGTGTTGGTATAAATTTTTGTTTAAGTTTAAAGTCGGAATCCGGAAAATACTACGAAAACATTTATTTGTATAGGCCCATCACACTGATATCCGTGAACAGGTGCCTCAAATATACCGCTACAGAAATATCATTTTGTAATAAAAAAGAATTGTATCACACTAACGTATGCTGGTCAAATTTAATGATACAAATCAACCATGATGGCATCAGCCACAGGTAGAAAGCTTTAGCCAAACTGGTCAGTCCATCCTATGTGAGTGTCTGGATTCAGATTTCAACTTAACAGTCAAACGCACTATATTAACTCAGTTGGTTTCAGTAAAGCGTATACAAATAACGGTATTCTTATTTTCATTCAGAAACCCAATTTTTCAATAGTACGGTAGCCCAAGACGAATTAAGTAGTCATTTGTTCTTGACAAACAAGATAAGAGAAACACACGCTGCTTGGGATTACCTCAAAAGTGTCATGTACCAAGTCTAATTCTCCAGAAAAGGTACGAATTAGGAGTTTGGCGACAGCTTTTGGGGATGTTACGCGTGAGCTGGGTTCTTTCGATATGTGGTTTCAGTGTTTACAACAGCCTGAAACGGATGCTACCCAGCGGTTTTAAAAGTGACCGACAGCGTTGGTCTGCTTTCACTTGAGAGCAGTAACGTGGGTGCCTTTTGGAGCAATTGAGTTATGCTGTAACGCATCCATGCCAGTATTTCATGAAAGTCATCTGAACGAAAGGCAATACTAGAGATCAATGTTTAGTAAATCTGCAATCAGACCGACCAGATTATCAGGTATGGCAATCTATAGGATAGTTTGGTAGATACACTGTGACATTACCGGTTAATGAATCATCTGAATTAGCGTGTAACACTCAGGCCAAGTTTCCTATTTTAGGGCAGGCGGAGGCTAACGCGCTGCACTGAACTGGAACAAGATAACTGGATCAGAAGGCATTCTGCCGTGGTCTACGGAGGACGAGCAAGGTACATAGATGTAGGTGTACTCACTCCGTTTAACACTACATGTGAAACTGAAAAGGTGAGTTTAGACGAACGTTTGTCAACCAGATGTCAACGTGAATTAGTGAGACGATCAGCGAAAAATTGCTCTCTGATAGATACTGGGCTTTTTGCTAACTGATCTTGGTTTTAGTATGAATCAAATTGTTGGAAGTCAAGAAGCAACTGCATATGAAGCATTCCTCAGTCGCCAGACCTAAAGTATATATATATATATATATATATATATATATATATATATATATATATATATATATATATATATATATATATATAAAGGTTTGCGGCATCCGGTTTCGGATTTGCCTGTCACTGTGGTCAGCCACAGAAGGCCTGCGCCTACAGAGGGACCATGGGTGGCTTGCGCTGCACCACCCACAACTAAATCCACATACTCCATATCCAGTGTAAACCCGAAGGAATAAGACCGGGAGACATGTGGATGGGAGCCACGTTTCATCAACGGAGCCGACCCACGCTCTTTCAAAGGCCAACACAAGCACACTCTATTTGGGGAATCAAGCGCACACAAGATGGTGGCTGGACCGTAGTCCGCTCCACACTGAGTGCATGGAAGCACTCTTCGAGCCTTGCACGACCGTAAGCACCGTGCACCCCGTCCCCTCCAGCAACGACCAACAGTCTCCTAGAGCCAGTACGGACGAGGTAATGGGTAATAGACAGGTAGGCACCTTGTCAACATGCTCATCAAGCGCAGCCAAACCAGGGATATCAAGCAACAGCCAATCATTTGGTTGAATGATAGAGAAAATAAATAGAGTAACGCATAAGGAAAGGGTGATAAATCTTTAATTAATGAACATATGAAATATGTTGAATCCAAACGAATCAGAGATAAGTTTACTAAGCCAGAAGGTATATTTTATGGAAATGCCACAAACGCGAAAATGTTATAGAAAATAACTATAATTGGCTTAAGCGACGGGTGAAAGTTTATAGAAGACAGTACTGGTAGACATTTATATGAGGAAGAAAAGCATTAGGATAAAATTGAAAAACCATCACCTGAAATAAATAGACTTAGCATACAGGCACCCGGTTAGTAAATCGAATGCAGCGTACCTACAAACGCTGCGCCGCTTCTGCCTACATTATCTGCAGGAATCGTAGTCGCCTCGGTAGTGGTCCCGAGTGGCCTCGCTATGGCCCACTAGGCCTGCCTGGCTCAGGCACTCGCAACCGCATGTGATACAGCACGATGCGCTCTCTGTCGATGGAGTACAACCCATCGATACTTGCAGCTTCCACACTTCCCGCTTCTTCCCTGCATGTATGAGGGCTTTCTCCCGCACTTCGGCAACGGCCTTCATGATTAGACCGCGCCATGCAGGTCGATCAACCGCTTTCGATTCACATGACGTGCAATCAAGATTAGAACGTGAGAGGCCCCTCGTGATCATGTCCTGGTAACGTAACTTTGATTTCCCCACATGCTGCTTCTCAATACTCAGCTGACCGCATAAGAGATGTTTCGGTATCCGCGTCGAATCCATACGGCTCACATGACCGAGCCACCTCAGGTGTTTCAGGAAATGTATGCAGTCCACTGCATACATCCCACTTCGACGCAACACTTCCGTGTCCGCAAGTCTGTCGCCCCAACCGATGCGCAAAATCCGTCACAGACACTGCTGCTGAAGCCACTCGAGATACCGCACATCCCGCCGGTACATCGTCCATGTTTCAATGCCGTATAGAAGAACGGACAGCACCATGGATTGGTACACCATCAGCTTCATGCCAAAGGCCAGCTGATGGTTGTTCTACACTTGGTACTCAAGCTTCCAGAATGCCACCGATGCCTTCGACACGCGGATACGCAGCTCACTGTGTATCTGCTGATCAGTCGACATCACACTCCCAAGGTAGCAGAAGCGGGAGGCGGTCTCCAATGCTTCGGCACCAATGCTTGTTCGCCGCAATACTGAAGATTGTACCTCCGTTGAAGACTGAAAGAGACAAACAGTTTTCTTGTGTTGATGGTGAGTCCGAATTTGGCCGCTGTCGAAGTCAGAGCACTATTCATGTGCTGCAACTCATCCGCGCTGTGTGAAAACAACGCACAGTCGTCAGCAAACAGCAGCATACGGATAGTTGCCTCACAGACTACAGTTCTCGCACAGAAACGACGGAGGTTCATCAACCTACCATCAATACGGTGCTCCACACGTACACCACAAGCACAAGCGGCATCAAAAGCACAAGACATCATTGCGTAAAGATATATATTCAACAGGGCAGGAGCTAAGACACAGCCTTGCTTCACATTAGAGACAACTGCAAAGTCATCCGAGGTCTCTCCACTCAGCTGCACCCTCGCTCGCATACCACTGTGCAGACATTCAAGTGAACTTAGAACTTACGCCCGCAACCAAACTTACCCAACACCAGCTGCAATGCGTCGCGGTTCACCTGATCCAACGCCATGGTGAAATTAACGAAAAGCGAGTACAATGGCTGGTGTCTTTCTCTGCACTTCTCCTGCAATTGACCAGCCGCCAACACCATATCTATAGTGCTGCGACCCGGACGAAATCTACACTGCTCTTCCGCCACGTTAGGTCCCACAACCTGTATGACGAGGCGGTTGAGCAGGATTCGGGCAATCACCTTGCCCACCCAACTCAGCAAGCTGATGCCGCGATAATTCGTGAAATATTGCTTGCTACCTTTGCCCTTGTACATTGTTAGCACAAGTGCATCCTTCATATCAGGAGGCACCTCCTGCACAATCCATACGTATTGCACCAAGTGCTGCAGCTCAGTCAACAACGCGGATCCGCCGTGTTTCAATCCTTCGGACGGGATCCCGTCGGTCCCAGCACACTTGCAGTTTCGCAGCTAAGCAACTGCTCTCTGGGTCTCATCCAGTGTCGGCGTGTTCGCCAGACACGTCTACACATCATGCTGCTTCAGGCCGTTCAATGTAAGCCAGTCGATCTCTGAACGGTTGTTCAAGATACAGTCGAAGTGTTTCCGCCAGACCTACATTATGTCTGCAGTCCGTGTGCAGGTAGCGCCTGAACTACTATCGATCAGCGTCCTCAGCGGCTCCAATCCCGGTCTATACACCACCTTCAATGAGTCAAAGAATTCCTAGTGTTGGCGGCGTTCGGCGTAGCATTCCATCTGCTTCGTCTTCTCCGTCCACCATGCATTTTAATACAACGGAGCTCTCAGGCCAGTAGCTGTCGAATTTTGTGAGACTGACTCTATTGCCCCAAATCACTGGGGTCTGCCAACTGAGCAGCAAATGCTACATTTTTCTCCGACACCAATGCGCCAATCTTCGAATTGTTCTCATCAAACCAAACAGTCCGCTTAGAGTTTGCGCGCTATAGGGTCTACTCGGTAGCAGCTGTCACCTGGTTACGAATGTGGTGTCACAGGTCGCCCAATGTGGCTATGTAGTACACATCACACAACCTTGCAGCTATCACATTCTCCAGCTCAGTAAGTTTCACCACAATACGGAGGGAGAGAACGTTAAATTTACGCCGATTCACGGCGGGAGTGCGATACATAGATTTACGAAAATATGTGTACAGTTTGGTTCGCACCAATTTCCGACCAGTGCCACGCTCAGCTCCACGCAGTACACCTTTCATGCGCACTTCACGCATATCACGTTGACGTTCGATGACATAGTCGAGCAGGTGAGCGTGACCACTCCATGGGTGCGTCCAAGTGGCTATATCACTCGCACTCAGTGCAAACCGGGTGTCCGTGATCGTCAGGCCGTGAGCGGCACACAGTGAGAGCAGCCTGTCACCGTTCGCATTCGCTGAATTAATGCCATGCGAGCCGACAACATCTGTCCACACCAAGGCATCACGCACAACGTGCGCGTTGAAATCGCTCAGTAGAAATAGTCGGTCGCTCCTCGGCACAGACCGTATTACGGAGGATAACTGAGTGTAGAATTGATCATGCGTGTCATCAGGATAAGACATGGTCGGACCGTACGTGTTTATAGAGTAGCAAGCTTACCTCACCCGAGTCGTAGACGAACAGACATCAGTCGCGCGCTGATGCCCGTTGGTTCACCCACCAGCTGGCCATGGAGTCGATAGGATAATGCAAATCCGACCCATGATCACGTGGTGTTGAGGCGGCGTTGCCCACCCAGTAGAATGTGTAGCCTGCACCTGCTTCATGCAACTTACCTTGCTCAGCGAGCCGAGCTTCACTGAGCGCCAGCTATATCGATGTGGTAATGCGCCAGCTCCATCGCGACCAGTGCAAAGCGTCGCTCACGGCTCACACTAGAGTTCCGGTCCAGTAGTGTGCGCAAGTTCCAGCACCCGATGCTGAGTGCTTTGCGCGCAGACATACGATTGCATTGGTGAGCAATCGCACTCGAGGTGGTCGTTGTGCTTCGGAGGTTTGCTTGAGGGACTCCACCCGGAGCCTTTCGCTCAACAGCCTGAACCGCAACGCAGTGGGGAGCAGATCCACCTCGGGAATGTTATTACAGAGACAGATTGGGACCTGGTTGACGGTCGTCACACGCATCCTTTGAGGTACTGGAACGATTCACATATGTTTCGCAACCGTAGTAGAATACACCTGCAACCACGGCCAGATGCAGGTGGGTTTTGGCGGGTATGTACCAGTTTGATCCGGGGCTGCCTGGCTTGAGGCGGGCGGTAGCAAACCATTGAACACCCGGAGGTGCCCTCCCATCGTCAGAGACAATGTGTGACACTCGTGCTTAACGCTAAGCGAGCTGTGAGCTTATAACCCGTAGACCTGTTATCTCTCATGACTAAGTTTTACGGGAAGAGCACCATCGAGCACTTACTAACCTCCGAAGAGGATGGACTAGGATACTGAAAGGGCGTCCACACCTGACAGGAGAACGACTCGGGTCCTCAGCCAAAGCCTTCGAATAAACGTACACCCGAAATGCAGCGAGTCTAGCACACGGTCAGTTCACTGACTAATGCGGATTAGTGTCCTGGATCTTAGCAGGGAGAAAAGCGTAACCCAACCTCCACAGAAGCCAATGGCGAATCAGTAGCATCAGTGGGTTGATCACCTGTCACGATCTAGCCACAACCAGCCTCAGCGCATCATGGGCTCTCCAGCCTATATATATATATATATATATATATATATATATATATATATCGCCTATTGCTGAGGTTGATGTTGTGTTTATCATGCTTCTTCAGCGCATTTGGGTTCAATTAAATTACAATAGCGATCCTACCGCATTACACTTGACCTAATGAAATGAAAACCAACTGTCCACTGGGGCCATTGTAGATGAAGTGGAGTGCAATAGGGAGGTAGGCACCTTGTCAAGCGCAGCAATCTCATGGATATTAAACAACAGCAAACACCTGAAATTCAAGAACCTCAGAACGCATGCTGATGTATAGACCAAACGCAGCAATGATGTAGCCCACGTACCACGTCAACCGCTGCACTGGCTTTGGTTGGCACATGAAATCGAACCCGAAACAGCGTACTTTCCAAGTGTTGAGTTGATAATTCTTACCTATTAAACCGACTCGTTGCCTCTTCTATGTCGAACACGCGTGGCGAAGCTGGTGGCTTACCAGGCCTGCTTAGCTAAGACACTTACGAGCATTTTTTCGCAGTAGAGTGGGCTCGATGTCGATGAGCTTACCACAGTCGCCGCCTGTTACTTCCCCAACCAAGAGCGGTGGTTCTATGCACCTGGGCAAACGGCCACTTGAAATGCGCTTGCTATCGGGATCAATGCACTGTCTCTGTTTAAAGAATAGCTGAAAGTGACATGAGTTCTTGACAAAAGCAACTTGATCACGTCCTGGTAATGTAACTTCAGTTTTCCCACATGCCGCTTACCTGCACGTAGTTGCCCATAAAGCAACTTTTTCTGTATCCTGATCGAATTCACGAGGTCAAGGTGCCCGAGCCACCTCAGGTGCCGCTACAACAATATCCAGTCCACGGCATACAAGCCACTGCAGCGCAGCACTTCGTGTTTGCTACTCGGTCCCCACAGCCGATGCGCGGCGTACGATACAGCGACTGTTAGCAAAACGGCTCCAAGTAACATAAGTCCTTCTGATAAAGCCTCCAGGTTTCACTACTACATAGAAAAACGGACAGCATCATGGACTTTATACAATCAGCTTTGTCCCAACAGCGGTTGTTCCAACTACAAATACACACATGCATGTCGGTAGATATTAGGCTGATAAACTTGCAACGTTTCAGAGTGGATACCATAAGTTCCTTACCAGGGTGGATTTGTGGCGGACCCAAGGATTTCACCTCTTGGGAGAGCTAAAACGGTTTAATTGTCTTGCTTACGTTGCTGGTGAAAACCGCCTGAGCCGCGGACGAAGCGAGGGCAGGAGTTTTGCGCTACAAATTCTCCACAGTTTTTCTCTCTTTTTTCTATCTAATGCGGCCCAGTAGCTGAGGTGTTCACCACCTCTAGCTAACGTGTATGATGATGATTATGAGGACTTATCCACACTGTGTGAACAAAGAGTAGTCGTCGTCAAACAAAAGCATACGGATGGTTGTCTCACACACTAGGCTTCTCGTCCCTAAACGACGGATGCTTAGTAACCTAACATCAATACGGTGCTCCACACGAGGACCGTAATCAAGAGCAGGAACAAGGGCACAGCATTAGAAACAGGTACCTATTAAACACGGCAGGAACCAAGACACAGACTTGATTCAAACCAGTCAGATACACCCTCACCCACATACTACTGTGCAGACATGTAATGAAGCTTAGAAAATTAGTGGGAAAATCAATCTTACCCAACCCCAGCCACAGTGCATTGCTCCTCCGACTGTTGATCTACAATCACCGTATCAGTAGTACTGCGTCCCGAACGGGAACCACATCGCGCTTTCACCACATTCGGTTCAACAACCAGAGGGACGAGACGGTCGGGGAGAATTTAGACAATCACGTTCCACAATAATTGTTGACACACGGCTTGCTCTCTCTTCCCTTGTATAGTGGTAGCACAAGGGCAACCTTCAAATCGGTCGGTCGTCCCTCTTCAATACAAACGCTTTATACCAAGTGGGGCTACATTGTTCGGTTTATCTCTGAACGGCTTTTCAGAAGACAGTCAAAGTACGTTCGCCATTTGTGCGTTATTTCTACTACCTGTGTGTATGTATCGCCCAAATTAGTAGCGAGTTGCTTCCTCAGTCACTGTATGTAGGTCTACGTACCGCTATCAAGAAATTAAGGAATTCCTCATGTTGGCAGCTCTGCTTAGCATTCCACCTGCTTTGCTTGATCGGTCCATCATGCATTCTTTTTGCGAGGGTGCTCCTGAGTCAGTCGCTGTCAGGGTTGCAAACTATCCTTCCTCGCAGCTAGTAAAGTCCGCCACTTGTGTATCCTACTCCGACGAGAATGTGCCAATCGACGCACGGTTGTCACCAAACTAATCAGGATGCTTACCTTTTGCGTGCCCGAAGGTTTGCTCGGCAGCAGTCGTCACCTGTTTACTGATGTGATGCTACAGATATCTACTGCTGTGATGGATACAACATCACCAATGAGGGTAGACGTAGACTACTCTAACTCCATCCTCTTCACAACAGCACCTAGGGAACTAAAGTTAAATTTTTGCCGGTGCTTGGCAGAGAAACAATCCAATGATGTTGATAATATTTGTACAAGTTGGTCCGTACCAACCTGTGATCAGCTTCACACTCAGCTTAACATATTACACGTGTCACATGCAGTTCACGCATGTCAAGCTGATGTACGATGACATGGTCTAGCAGGTGCTCGCGACCACTTCGTGGGTGTGTTCAAGTAGCTATATCGCTCGCACCGTGTGTTCGTGATCGTCAGGCCGTGAGTGGCATACAATGTGAAAAGCGGATCACCGTTCCTGTTGGCTGAACCAATACCATGCGGACCGATGACGTATGCCCACACCGTCGTATCATGTCCAATACGCGTGCTGAACTCACCCATGGTTTCATCAGGATAACACATGTCGGAACCATACAAGCTAAATAAAAAGGAATGTTAACCTCTTCAGACTAGCAGGCGAAGTGACATCAAGCATGAGCTGATACCAATCGAATCGCTAATTAGCTCGATATTTAGACGGACGGAGAATGCGTTTCCCACCCAGCAGAACGTCTAGCCAGCACCAGCCACTTCCAGCATGCCTTGGTCAGCTAGCCGGATAGCTGGTCGATATTTCTGGATTGTCGGCTGATTGCGACGAACAAAAATCTTCCCGATTGCAGTATTCTCGATCGGGTTGCGAAAAAGCTCCACACAGCTAGTGCAGTGCGCCTCTCAGGAGGCAGATTTGAGTTCCCTTTGAGTAATGTGCGGACATGCAAGCAAAAGGCATTGAACGTTGTGTAAAGAAGCGTACCATAACGCTTGCCAGCCGCTACTGTGATAAAATGGCTTAGAGAAAATAATGGGTTGGGTGAAATAAAAACGGGAAACGTATGTGAAGAAGAATTCAAAAAGGAGGCGTCCGCGATTGCATGTTCTCCCTACTCAATCACGAGTACAAGCAGAGAAAGAAACGCCATTCCTAAGAGTATTGTGCGATGGTCGATGCAACGTTAAACTATCTGTATCGGCGTAATTCAAGCTTGGTTTTTGACTGACGTACTGCCAGTATATTTCCTAGGAGTATGATCCATGTTTGGGTGACCAAGAGATTCGCGAAGCATCCGTATTTTCACGTTAGGTATGAGTGTGGTAACGGAAACAACAGTATCTGATTTTCGAGTGCTCTTTGATGCAACAACTGCCCAGTTGCCACTGGTATTTCCATGTTTCTTGGTTTTCGGTAAACGCTGGTGTGAGGAACTAGGTTTGGGGAAACTTGTAAATGGACTCAGATCAAAGTGTTCTGGAAAGCTTGGGCGATTTGGATTATTGGCAGTGCTTGCAGGAGCAACTTTACTAGTCTAACAACCGGCGTTATCTAGTTGGTTTGCAGTGGAGCTCGGGGAGAGCTTTTGTCATACGTACTGCTATGCTTGTTCCTACCAAGATAATTAATTGCCTAGCATTTTCTTAACCATGTCTGCATCTCTGTCGTACTTCTGGGACAGTGCAATTACGGCATTAACTAGTGGGACAGTACTACACTTCGCACAGAGCCAAAATGATTCTCGCATGCTGCTGATCTGTCTGTACTCTATTGGATTCATTTTACCACATTTCACACGAATCTAGGTTAAGCAGTTTCCACGTGAACCCCTTGTTTTGACCAACTTACTGCGGGTTCCATAGGCGACGTCAGGCGCCGCGGCTTGGTTAGTAGCGCTCATCCAGGCACGTGCACGTGTGACGGTTAATCCAACTTCAGACCCTAGGTTGATATCTCCGGCGTCAAGCTCAGTCTGCCGTGACAGATGGATGTATTAATTCCACTCTCTCTGTCGCGGTCGCGCACAGATTGCCGGATTCAGCAGTGCGCACATAAGCACATGAACACGGGGCGTGTATCGATCGGGTCGCAAGGCGTTGACAAGCTTCCGTGATGTATCACTTAATCATCAATTGACGGTATTAGTACACAATATGCAGCAAAGTGTATCACAAATTCCTTAAACTCCAGGCAGTAATAAGTACGTCTATACCAATGCAAACTAATTGAAGTGATGTAAAGTACGCGTAGGTTATCGATACTGTTTTCGTGTCGCGATTTACCCTGAACCGTCCAAACGGCTTGGTCAAGCATTTGCCTTCATACCCGTTATTAACCAATGCTTTATTGCATTTCGGAAACCCCATTAATTTCATGTAGATGGAAGCTGTAAAATTACATATGTTGAGGTTTATCATTGGTGCGGTGAATTTGCTGCGTTGGTTACAAACCTCAACAGTTACGGTTAGATGCTCAACTTTCACATAAACTTGATAAACTTTTAGATGTTCACATAGCAGCATGTTTTCGGTAGGTATTTATACATATTTGTTCAAGAGAGCAATAGAGCAGAATTACAATTAAATAGTTGACGGGGGAAAGAACATGGATGAAGTACCTAAGAACTTCGTCCTCACAAGAATGGCCAACAATTGGGAGTAGTATGTTTCGTGAGCATAAACAGTGTGATCGGTATCATCACTGGTTGGCACATGTTCGAGACTTGGTAACCATGAGGCATTTGAATAGACAAAATTTGAGTTATGCTGATGAAGCATGCCTCCTCCCATAAAGCGCAAAATGACACCTTAAGGATAGAAAACGTGACAGTTATTGATTTTGGGGAGCATTAAAACATCAGAATAAGGCGAAAGGAATTTTACGCCGAAGGAAATTATGTAACTATCTGCTCCTCTGAAATATAGGAGGGAACGATAGCGACTTGCAGGATTCAGAATGATAGTATTCTCAAAGTAATGTTTCACATATGTGAAAAGCCTAATCAATGCTTGGGTACGTTTAATAAATATCCCATTTAACTCTACTATCTAGTAGTCTGATCTTAAGGAGCAAATCGTAAAATCAGTAGTACGACGTAATGGTTACAGCAATCGAACGCCTAAAATGTGATGTATTGTGTAGGACTGCATACGGGTAATTCCTAATACTGGTAGCTACGGTTCATGTAAAATACCAAAACTGCTGTTAGTGAGAACCACAATGTCCAGGCACTGTTTCACACTTAATTTAATGTTACTTGTTCATCCATGACCGTTATTGGCTTCGACAATATTGATAATTACCTATTATTGTTACCAGCAACCTTTAAATTATAACAAAATTACTCTGACAAATCAATTACCATGAAAGAGAAAGGAAGGTGATTCGAGGGATTAAAAAGTCTGTCTAAATGCTTCGTGCACATTCAAAGTTCTATTTAACGAACACGTTGTCGTTGGGTTGCGACTCGCAACCTCTATTGAGATCTCAGTTCCCTTTCAATTAACCGTCGATCATTCCGATCACGAGGATCGTATCCGGAATGGAATTATTTGGGTGCTGCTCCTCCCAACATTGGCACACCACGACCGCGGTTTCCTCCTGTTTTGGACTCATCAGTTGGAGATAGCCTGAGATAGGATGGAACTCAGAGCCTACTAGTTCACGGCTCACGCCCTGAACACTATGTTACTGAGATCCGCTAGCAACGCTTGCAATAGCGGAAAGGAATTCAAAGTTGAATTTAGAGAACACGCTGTATGGTAGGGTTGCTACTGGCAACCTCTTTTGAGACCTTAGTATATTTGAGGTAAACGTCAGCAATTCCGATCGCGAGGGCCGCATACGGAGTGGAAATATACGGGTGCTACTCCTCTCAAAACTGTCACAACAAAACCGCGGTTTCCTCCTGCTTTCGAATAATGGGATTGAGATAGCCGGAGATAAGATGGAACTCAGAGCCAAGTAGTTAACGGCTGACGAATTGAACCCCACGCATATTGCACATTGTACAGTAAAGCGTGTAACATTCCTCGGATTCGCTTCGATAAGTAATATGCTTCCTTTTTCGAAACCGAATAGGGTTTCTCACTTCATTAGGCCACGCGCACAAAAAGGGTCAGTTATAGGGTGCTAACGATAGTCACACGTTTCATCTATAAAGTCCGCATTTTATGGTTTATGAATCAAAACGTGTAAATGGAATATCAGTTGATAGGAAACTAGAATTGTGAAATGTGTCATAACAGCAGCATTAAAAGATCGATTGAGGTCGAAATAATAACCGGAAACTCTTACTAGGATTAACTGTTAGCAAGAAAATGGTTAACACTACGTTTTGAACATTGTCCTCAAATACGCTGCCCATTCAAAACGGTGACACATTTACTTCCGGACCACGTTGGTATTTTTCCTTAATTGTTCGGGTTGGGCAATTCAGTTACAGCACATAAACTTACTGTTTTCTACTGCTGTTCTAGCGACACATCCAGACATTATTCAGATCATCATTAAACCATGAAAAAGTGACATCTGCAGACGTCTAACGGCGTGTGATACTGGGACAGCAACCTCTTTATGAATCAAACCATTTTTCCCTGACGAAATTCTGGATGACAATTAGGATCACTTGTCGGACTGCACAGTTACCTATAAGTGATTCCAAAAGCTTTTTCAGAAAATGTTTTGATCCGATGTCCCGGAAAGAATGAATGCAACCGTGAGATTGCAGTCAGAGTGCGGCAAACTAGAGAGGCGTTAATCGAAAATCTTGGTTGGAATAGGAACATTTCCTATTAACTTCGAAATGTTCTCGCAGAAAAGTACGTCTTGTTCACAGCATATCAGTGCATTTTGAGCAATAGCCCTGTGTAAGACACTTGCATTTTCGAACGATACAGCACCAGTTCAGCCTAATTAATAGAATGGGGTATTGGCCACAATTAGCCCATTTAACATTCATTCACTTATATTTTTACTTATGTAGTTTGATGATGCATTTCAGCAGATCTGCCAATAGTACAAATTGCAATTTTTGGGATTTAAGCTCTTGTTCATTTACTAGAAGTGTACGGGGTCCAGCACGTTAAGCTATTGTGCTTTTTTGTCTCAAACCATACCTTGTTAGCGTCTTTAGGGAAGTGGTTGTGAACATCCGGTCGAGGTAATTTGTTAGTATTTTGAAGCCTCGTTATTATCTTGTTTGTTTCGCAACAGGATCCTAATAAGTGTTTTCCTTTAACGTTATCACAATAAAAGTACTTGGTAGCAAAGTCTAGTTTCCATCCGATCTTAAATACCGGCCACTATATCTCTGGTTTATCATTTCACTAACAACAAGTTTCTGCAGGGTTGACCTAAACCGCAGTAGATTTTTGACAACCGCGCGAGAGAACAGGACTGATGTGCGCTAAACCATGATTTATTGTATGATGAATACGGGGTTACGTATTAGCGTGCTTGTTTGCAAGGCAACACAATTCGGATGAACCATGATGATTAGTTCAGGCTACATCAACTTGTCTTATGGTGATTAAATAATGTACCAATGAACCCAGTCTTCGAGAAACCGCGCTAGTCCTCGATTTCCAAATAGAGACAATAAGAAGTGACATGCTTTCATGGTCGGAGCACAATGCTCAGGCTATTAATACATGAGTCTGATTAGTGTGCCACTGTTTGATAGATTTCCCTCGACACGCTGTTGCTTGTAGTTAAATATGCCTCAGCTTATCACATTTCTTGCGAATACTTAGTCTGGCTTGGCTTATGTCTGACAGCATTTGATCACGGTGTTACGATTCGAGAATCTCTGGGCCATCACTGTTACCACAATTGTATTTCAACTTCTAAACACTAAATTATTCACATGCTCAAATAGGTTTAAGTCCAAGGTACAGTAAGAAGTGACCTTGAACGAACGAGCGTGCCAAAAGCGCAGTTGTTCACTCTAGCTTTCTCGCTGATTCCCAGTGGAATTTTGTTGCACACTGCAGGAACTTTACCCATTGGTCTTGTTTCTATAAGCTATACATCGGAATACCATTTTCTTGCATACACTATAGTGCATCCCATAAGTACCTAGATTTGTATACTCCAGGCGTTGTTTCACATTTACCCATGTTCAGGTTGGTATGGTTCTATTCTTTGTACTCCCAGTTTAGCCTCGCTTCATAAAGCAATTCAAGAACGCTTAAACAACCTCTAACTGGTTCCAGTTCAACACGGAGTGGATCAGCTATCGAACAACCTTCGTTCGCTCCACATCAAACAACACCTAGCACCTAGGCAAACACGCATTGCAATCAATAGATCAAGCCACGTAGACGCCTTAACCACACCACCATGGACTGCATTCAGATACACCCGCATTCTTCCGGCAGGATAGCGAACACCTAGAGACATTGCTTCACCGTCACCGTCTGGTCTTGACCACAACACACGGACGTGACTGGATGTGTTTACGCCCGCAGGATAGTAATTAAACGTGTGCAGCCCGTCACCAAACCGACCGACCGACCGACCGACCGCTTTTGGATTCAGCCTGCTAGTGCACATTGTCCCACTTAGCATAACAATGCGAAGAACCAAAATGTACCCGTTTGGTCAGATCTGGTCTGATCTCTTCAATCTGTGGCTTTGTCTTCCACGGTTAGTGTGCTGGTGCGTCAGGTAGTATTAAAGAAACTAAAATTGTGATAGATGCGATGTTGTTTTGCCAGGGATGTAGAGATATTTCCATTATCAATTACTTAGTCCTGCTTAAGGAAAAATGCAAAAAATTAAGCGCAATAATGAAACAGATGGTAAGTGTTAGCGCGTCGCCAACGGATTTGAAGAATAACGGACATGTGCCTCAGCAACCCCCACTGAACGCCATCCTCGTGCCTAGGAGTTAAGCCGACCACTTTGCAAACCACCCCACAGTGTCTCCGTCACTGACTCTGACGTATTCTAACTAATCGGGCAAGTCACATTCGACGCAACTGCTATCAACCCAACCAAGGATGCTACACCTAGAGATTCAGTCATGATACGAATAGCTCAAAGCCGGAGGCTATTCGGTAACGTGCGCTTCGGTTGCCTAGTTAAACACACCAGGAGCAATCCACCTAGATCCATCTCCTGTACAGAGCCCATATAGGGCGACACAACTTTCAACGTCAACTCCACTGTCTCATTCTATACCGACCAATTTACCAGCAACAAATCGAAAACCGACACCAGGTAAACAAAACCAATCTGCGTTAACTCTCGTGTGCACTAACGTTCCTGATTCTAAAGCTGGCACAATAAAAGGTAAGTTGCTTGCCGATCGTAACCAATAAAGTTACATCCTCGATGCGATTCGTATTCCCGTTGCGTCCACTATGGTGAGATGCGTAACGCTTCACCCAACCTCAGTGCACTCTGGTGAACCTCGACTTCTTCGAGTAACTCAGAACTCAGCAGATAAGACAGAGGCTCGCAGCGATTTGTCTTAGCAAATCAGCGAGCGGATTACACATATTAGTTCATCTACCTTTGAAAGATCACCAAAAAGAACTGGGTAGACGAAGCTGATTCCTAACAGCGATAGCAAGAAGACCAAATTTGTTTTAAAGGTTCCAGAGCACCCAGATACTCCTGATCACGAAGAGTACGTATGTGATTTAGAGCAGTGTTTCTACATCCACGAATCATTGTCTGGACAATGTAATTTTCAAATAGTTGATAAAAGTTATGTCATCGCCTAACTACAAGGGCTGCAGTGCAAGATTAATGAACGTTGTACTACACTTTGAGTGAATGACGCAAAGTCTTGTAAAACTGTGCAAACTTTCGAGCCGGGTTGCTAAGCGAGATAGAGATATTGGCAATAAGCACACAGCCACGATTGATCAGCAACTGGATGGAACCTGCAAGCGCCGTTAATAGTTGGTCTACACAGTCCTGCAGAGATCTCGATACAGCAGCATCCACGACACGCAACAGGACAGAGTGAAGCACGCGTAAAAGTTCTGATAAGGAACACACCGCGATCTCTTGCACTTTGACTGAAAGTCATAAACTGACAACCAATCAAAAAGCGAATAAAGACCGGTCCCCTAACGCTCGGATTCAAAACAAAGAGAAATTTGACATCCATTAACATGGACCAAGAAAAGAAAACATTGTCTTGTTTGTGCGCTAAAGCTCAAAGCCTTCATAGTAATTTGATCGAGAATACAGTATTCCTTGCCTCACAACCGCGGGATTTCCTCATGATTACATTGACCTGTCTAAACCTTGAGATAATCGATTCTGAGCTCTATAAACTCGGTAGGTTGCTGCCTCTGAACGATAGAAGTGGAAGTGGTGGTGGCGCGATATTTTACTATAATGCAAACCACCAATGTAAATTTACCGATCGCGCGGTATTCCGTGCCTCCGATTTGCCTTGGCGCCGGCTATGGTTACGGAACAAGGACACATGTCTAACTGCCGTAAGTTAACTCCCGACAAACTGTACGTCTGAAATGGACTCTAAACTGAACCGCCTTTTGCAGGTTGCTTTGAACATGTCCTACAGACACATTCTTGTCGCTAGAGACGTTAATGTGTACGACAAGGAAACGTCAGCAACCGATGGTGCACAATATAACGCTTGTTTACAAGGGCTAATATCCAGCTACGCTCTGTACAACTACGTAACCTGTCCCACCAAATTTCGAACTGCTAACAGACCGTCGATACTTAGTTTTGTGCTGACAAACGCAGAACTCATGGTCTATAGAATGATTACCAGTACGGCACTGGGTCCCATTGACCAGCTTACTCTAATGATTGCTTAGCTATGCTTTCCGGAACATCCTTAAAATAGGATGATAAGGTATATACTGTCACACACTACAAACAGCTAGCTACGCTTGTTAAGAAAACATCTTGGACTTACTTAACCGAATGCTCCCCAGACATCGACTGGAGGGTGTTTACGCGGATGCTTAGTACACTGGTAGCGCACACCTCGGGACAGAATTCCTTCTAACGTTAAAGCAAATATAAGTCACTTTTAAGGAGCAGAAAACGAAAATGTATGCTCTCAGGAATTTAGCGTGGCGAGCACAGAATGACTGCTCGAATGCCGACAACTGGATTGCATACGTAGCACACTATTTCTTCAGTGTAAACTTGATTCGCAAAGGCAAGCTTAAGCATCAGCAGGAGTTAATGAAGCGATTCTGCACTAACTCTAAACTTCAATACAGACACCTTAATGGAATTGGTAAAGTGCAACGCGGAATTCCATCACTCATCAGGGCTAATGAGTGCACGTGGTCGGCAATGGAAGCGGGCCGTTTTCTACGGATTCATTACTTCCAAACTTTAGAGCAGGTAGCGAGGCTAAATATGCCCCTCGTATCTATTGCTCCATCGTCGGGTTTTCGCAACATCACCTTCCATGCGGCAACTGTGTTTAAGACGTTGATATTAATGCATATCCACAGTTCTCCTGGCGTTGACAGCGAGGTGCTGCAGGCAGTAGCTGATAATCTAGCCGAACCACTGGCCGTTTTCTATCAGCGACGTCTTGAGGAGGACCATGTTCCATTAGTATGGAAGTGAGGGATTATTACTCACATGCATAAGGGAGGTAGCCGTACTGACCCTACCGAATACCGTCAAATGACAGTATTTTCGTTATATCCGAACTTATGGATCCAGTCGTCGCAGATGCGCTGATGCAGTACCTGAAAATTAACAGCCTAATATCCCATGTGCAACATGGCCTCCATCAGAGGCAACTGTTTACTACTAACCTACTAATTGCACTTGATGGCTGGACGGAAGCATTTGATGATGGAGCAGAATGTGATGTCCTGCACTTGGTCTACTCAAAAGCATGTGATCAATTAGACCATTGAATTCGCATTCACGAGCTTCAGTACTACGGCATTGGCGACACAATTCTGAGTTGGGTAAGCAATTTTCTACACGAACCTCGGTTGGAGGTGAGAGTCCGGGGATCGGTGTCCGGTGCAAGCGATGCGGAGTGCGGTGTAACACAAAGCTCAATGCTTGGGCCTCCTCTATTCTTGCTGTTCATGCAAAATCTAGCGAATGTACGAATGTACGCAGAGGATATCAAGTTTTGACGAATGATCAGAGGACCGGACGATCAAGAACGGCTCCAGTGCGATCTTAGCAATATTTCAAGCTAGTCAGTTCAGAACAGCTTAGCATGCAACGTAGACATACGTTACATTGTGCAGCTACGTCAGAGACATGACTTCAGGTATTCGCGTGGGGCGCACAAATCGCAAGCCATTTTCCAGGAACACATTGGTATTCTCGTACAGATTGAATTCAACTGTTCATTACAGTCTCAGGCAACTATGTTGTGAGGCAACCAACACGTCCGGCTGCGGCGAAGAGCACTTGGAAGATTTAACCCATCAACCTTTCAAATGATGCACAATTCCTACGTGCGCCTTCCAATCTTGGCAATCTTGGTTGAAGCGTGACCCAGAGGCGTTTGAGGCACCACAACGAAGAGCAACGAAGAATGCAAAGCGCATGCGCAACCACCACTATCACTGAAGACTGAAGTCGCTGGGAGTTGTCAGCGGACGCTAGCAGATGTTGAGAGGCGATCTGATCTTAGCGCACCAAATATTCAGTGATCTCAAATAGGTATGCCGCCGTTTGCTGAAACCTATCCACAACACGCATCTCAGGGGTAGCTGATAAAGATTGTGGGGAAAATATAGCCGTCTAAATTGTCGAAGGAATTCCAGGGGGCATTTGGTGTACCCGCTGTGTGGTTGGATTGCGACTCGCAATCTCTATTCAGACCTCGGTCCTGAAGTAGACCTTGGTCAGTAAGATCGCAATGTCGAAGGAATTATTTTTCCTTCCGGTTTGCCATCCTTGAAACGATCTACAAAGTAGTGGTATACTTCACTAATTTGAATATGTCCAGAAAAACCATTCGTAACTTACTCTTAGCTCCCAGCACTTTGTTACCTAAACTCCGCCATTCTTGACTATATCAATCATGCCCGTCTACAGCATTTATGTGTCACCTGAACTCAAGAATGCGGCGCAACCAAATCTTTCTTTCTTCACACTTTACCTTAAAGATCATTTGACCTCGTGTATTTCTGAATGCTTACACTGGATTTTTACTTTCCACTTTCGTTATCTAGCAACGCATTCATCTTGGTAGACGCCCAGTAGATGACACGTATATTTTGATTTTATCGTATTCATCGCAACCATCCTACGAGAGCTGTATAACATTTGATTTTATCCCGTGATAAAACATTGTTCATTGTTCATTAAATTAACTTCTTAGCGTGAGAAAATTCCTTGGTTTCAAACTTGTTTTGTTCCTTTGCGGCGATAATCACATTCACTGAGCTTTTAAAGTGAGATGTTTTATTTCGTACTGTGCTGCTCAATAACTGTCTAATTTGCGAGCTCTTTCCTTCATTTGATGCTCCCACTGTAGCATATTTTCAGTAAGATGCATCCACTGTGGGGTTGAAATCTAAACGACTTCCTCTAGCCTTTGTCTATTGTGCTTATTTGGTTGTAGCCGGTTAATTCTTTGGTAAAATTTTTCCATCACTTCCCTCTGTAGACAGCTAGTAAATAGGCAAACAATATTGGTGGCAAATACTCTACCTCATACAATTAATTTCTAAAGTAATAGCTTCCATGTAGTCCTTAAATTGAAATTGCTGTATGCTGTTGGCTCCCTAAACACTCATCTCGAATCTAGACAATCAAGTGCGGGAATTTATGATACTAAAATTAAAACGCGTTCAGCTACCTAAAGGCCAAGACCACATAAATCTTTCTCAATTTTGTATAGAAAAAATTGGGCTCATTTTTGATAGTTTCGTGTATGACATCTAGTGCCATTTGCTACGGAATTCCTTTCAGCGTCAATTGTGAAAACGCTTGAGGTAGTTGACTTTCATAAACCAATCTAGCGAATACTTGAAAACGAGTGGCTTTTTTTAATCCAAAAGGTTACGCAGCTAATGAACCAAATTCTTTAATGCGGTTAATTTGTAGTGGATTTGTTTTACTAAGCTTAGATATTATTTGCTAACACGTGGTTTACAACGTTAGCTACAATGCATCGAAACGTTTATTAAAACCAAAAACCGTTGTGTTGTACCCTAATGAAATAATCATATTTCACGTTAACTCCCTAGTCTATAAAACCATCAGTGAACTAACAGTTTCCATTATACTTGTCTTGCGCAAGGTTACGGTAAACGTACCAACTTTTATATTACTTAGAATTATTCGGGATTTCGCATTGTGTATAGCCAGTGTCTTTCTGCCAGATGTCACACAGTCACTTTTTCTGTGTTCTTACTTATGCTACCAATAATTTGAAGGCCACAAGCTCTCCGGTATACTAATGAGATGCTAACAGGAGCTGTGTGATAACCCATAATTTTAGTCAAGTAAATGCTGGGAAAACCAGCATCAGTTTTAATACAAGATAATGATCTTGATAGCAAACTTGCGAAGAAGAGAATATAACCCAACATCTATTGCCGATACAAACTTTAAGGTTCATTTTATTTCCTTTTTAAGCATCAATTGTTTTCATCGCAAAACGGTTGGTTTTACTGCGGATGTAAAAGCGAGTTGGATTGATCGAGCAAGCACACTATCTGTGGACCAACTGGGATAGTGAGAAGGGACATCTAGGCACTTATATGTTAGTAATGGGAAAGTAATTTTATAAGGAAGTGCCAATTCAACCACTATAATTAGGGTCATTGTTCTTCACCTTGTCAAATACACGAAATAAAAAGCTGCATTCTCAAAATTACGTGTGCCTTACGTATTTGTTGTACTTACAGTGTGCAATGATGAGAAAATATGACTAAAATGCCTAATAATTTTGTTAAAGTGATGGTCTGGCTGAGAAGTTGGAGATTCTTGTCAGAACGCTTATGGAAACCGGTTGCACTAAACGTTCCATCGAGGAACACAGTCAAGTCAGACAGTCGAAAGTTACGGTGTAGACAGCGCCTAAATACGTTTATACTGAACTTTCATTTAAATGCAAAGCGGCCAGAATGAGGAAAAGCAAGCCTTTAGCGTCTACGATCCAGAAAACCTAATATGCCGTTGACGCGGTAATAACTAGCAGAACCCAGAAGCTGTGGTTACCTATTGCCAAGGAAGAGTAACATATCGGCGCCAACTCATATTGCGCTTACCAAGCGGTATTCGACTGCGGAGTCAGTTAAATAGGCAGAACCGAGAAGGTTTCTCATTCCAGAATGATGGACCACATGCCTTACTGGGTTTAACGTGAAGTCAACTAACCCGCCTGTTCAGTTCCGAGCTCACGTAAGCCACCAGTCATCAAGAGGCACACGCGTTTGGAGTCCCATCATCGGGCTAAGTGTCTCGGTGTTCCGGATTTTGCTGCATCACCCTACTTGGCAGTTCGTGCGGTTCGCGGATGCCGCAGCTGTAAACCGAATGAGACCGGCCCCATGTGCGCAAAAACAAATGTTTGTTACTCTTCGGCTGCCGCTCGCTCTCTGGTGCATGTGACTGGTCGGCTGCCACCCTTTGCTTATTATTTTAATTAGTCCGGTGACATTGTCGTTATCTGAATGAACTCCTTCATCCCAGCAGTAGGACGGGTACCGCAATGTTAGTAGTTGTTCCGAACGCTCAGGTTTGAGATGTGTCCACCGTTGCGATGCGTCTGTGCGGCCAACATGGCGTAGCCGCCCGGATGAGAACGGTGAACGTTCGTGTTAACCTATGTGAATACCCCCGTCTGTTTCTCACAGGAAATGCAATTAAGAAAACAAGGTGGCAAAGAGATCTTTTCGATAACTCACATTAGGCAAATAGGTTTACTAGCAAAACTGGGATACTCATAAACTAATGAAAGCTGAAGCGAAAGCAGGGGAGAGTCTGAATTTATTCGGACGGAAGTTAAATTGATCGGGCCAATTGGTAAAGCCTGTGTTGTCGATGAAGACTGATCATTTTTGACCCCCCTTGACACAGTTCGCTGACCATTTCGCGAAGCAAACTGTGTCAGCAAAGAAGTGATGCCACCTTTGGTCTCATCAATGTTCCATGCGGATGGATCCTTATCACGGCCACGACAGCGTGCGAGATTGCAGTAATATCCTCTGCATGCAAAGCTTTGGTTGCATTAACATGATCACTATCGATTCCGCAATCTTAAGGAGGCGTCTCTTAATCCCCTTAGGATTTTGTTTTAACACAGTGTTGAAAAACTTGAAAGCATCATTGGTCAGAATTTCGTGTCCACTTTAAACCAGATGTTCAAGGATGGAACTTTTGATACTTCTGGCAGTGCGTTTTCATAGAGACCCGGAACAGGGCTTCCGGGTATTATTTGCGAGTGGAAATGAATTCCCTGGATGACACTGCGCCCAAATTTTAAGCACAATCCATGGATGCGCATTGGCCACATCGCGATCAGTTAACATTCAACCTGAATTACAAGCATGAGCTTTGATCATGCACTCGTACTTCCTGATCTGTTGGCGCGTCTCGATGGACGTCTGCGACGACTACGTAAGAGCAGTGAAATTCATCACTGCGTGTCAAATTAAGCCGACATTCGCGTTAAGTATGCGCTCACTGATTACTATCGACATTCTCTGGTCGTATATTTATCAGGTGTTATAAGCAGTAGGTAGGTCTTAATGTGGAAAAACAACGTGCTAGCCTTAAATATGGTACTACGCAGTCCACTGACATATTCAAGCTGAAAGCAAATAAAAGCGACTCCCAACGATTCCAAGGTAAATTGCGTGAGAGTATGAAGGGTGACCACGAGTCCTCTTGGTGTCGTCGTGCCTCGGAGATGGATACGACCACTGCTCTTGGCAGGCAGCGGAAATTGCTCTGTCTCAGATAGCGGATAAGTAGTGGGAGCGAATATGTTGACAAAGATAGATAAAACGAAGGCAGATATCTCAGTTACAACCTATTAGAACACCCGCAGCGCTAGACTAAACAGTAAGACAAGCAAGGTAAAGATCCAGGTTATCACCATCTTTATATATCAATGAACGATTTTGAATCTGACTCATCCTGCAGAGGTAGAACGCGACATCAGACTGCTGAACTTACCTAAGGTCATAAGAACGGATGAATTTTCTCCAGCCGTCTTAGAATTCGGATGACCTGCACTTATGTATAAATTACAACATATTTTATTGGAACTGTGAAAATAAATAACTTTTGGTTATAAAATTGAAGACTGGTAGCTCAGATTGTCCAGATGGTGGTTGAACTTTTTGCTGAGCCTGACAATTTTGTTGCAAACGTTTCGTCACCAATCAAGGTGACATCGTCAGTGCGTAGTTGAGTGGAGTGCAGTAGCCTAGAGGAGCCTCTCACCGAGGATTCACTTGAAATCGAGGTTTCATTGACCCCATACACCCTTTGCGCACGACCACTTATATTGATAACCAGGCACATTCGTGCTCCTCGACATCAAAGGTGCCTTCGACTCGATTGATCGGTCAACCATTCCGGAATATCTGCACAATAATGGTGTACACGATAAATAGGTAAGAATAATCAGAGCTCTGTACGCGTATAGTTTGGGCAGAGTAAGATTTTATGGCAAACTGCCTCCGCATCTCATTATCTCTAACAACGTGAGACAACTTTGCCTGCTGTCACTTTCCTCTTTTAACTTCTCCATCTACAAATTCACAGAAATGAAGTTCACTAGATAAGCCTACAAGGTGTGTATATACTTCCTGGTGATCAACTTCTCGACTTGGAGTCGGTTTATGATATTATCTTAGTCTGTGCTAGATCCTAAAGGTGCCAAGTGGAACTGGACTGATCAGCAGTGAATGTTAACCATTTTGTGTTTTGCTTTCACGCTCTGAATACAAAACTTTACACCAAGTTTGCTAAGGCCCCAATACTGCGCTGACAATTGGTAGTGATTAGACAGAAGTCGTTCAGAAAAGCAAATACCTGGGTAGCTTTATCATCATGTGTGGAATAGAACATAACGTGTGAACGGATGACGCAAGGTCTCCGTGCACTTTTGCTAAACTTCTCGACTTGTGGCGCTGGCGCCGTGTCGCTCTCACGCCGACAGGCATAGTTTACAACACAGCCGTGCGTTCAAGCAAAATGTACGATTGCCAAACTTAGTCAATCAAATTGATAAAATAAATTCGATTGATACGTTCTACTAACGCTGCCCTCGCAGTTTAGCTCGTATCTGATGGAAACCATACGAGAGCAATGGGCCTGTTCAAAGAATTGTATTTAGTACATGAAAAGGGAATGAACATCTCAGTACCGGTTTTTGAGAGCTGGGCACCGCTGAGTATGGTACGTAATACATAAGCCAACATACTGGCTTTCACGAACTATATTATTTACGATGCCAAGCGCTGGCTTGGTCGAGAGGAATGAAGGCCCTTACTTCGAAGCTTGCATCGATTGAAGCGTCTCTTCTCCCTGGTTGGGGTCCGAAAGACGATGAACACTTCTGGCTGGATACACTTGCTGACATGACTAGGAGCGGACCTCGATCGCATTCGTGCTGCGAATGTTTTACCCCACTCCATCCATCATAGCTACCCTTTCAACCACGATCTCACTTCTTAGCCTTATGTAATTTTGTTCAATAATTTTCTTTTTTGCTGTCTCGTTCTTAATGTTTGGTATAAAAACGTAAAGTGTAATGCTTATCTGCCTGCATTTTTGGTTGGTAGATTTTTGATTTTTCTTTTTCACAATCTTCTAGTAAAACGTTATTGCTGCTTGACAGTTGATGTGTTGCTCAATCCTAGAGAACGTGCTGAATGTTGACGAAGATGACCAGATTCATCCACTACCTTGACGTGTACGGGCAACTGGATGCAACACCAGAATACTTCTCTCCAAACGTTAAAAAGTCTGTTTCAGCAGTTACATTAGACATTTTGGTAATACTCCATAAGCGCTACTGAATATGCACGACCAGAACACAGAAATCTCATCTGCATACTTAGCATGTTGCATACTTACATGGTAACCCCGACCAAACCAGGCGGGTATAGTGCTTTCTTACGGTGCGGTTACAATGACTCTTCGCTTTTGTCATATGCAGAGCACTTCTCAGCTTTTGTAACACATGATTGAGCGCACACTCGCTTGACTCCGATTTATGAGCTCTTCATAGTGGTCAATCAACTTTTGGAATAATATTACCAACTCAACCTCAGATGTACGTCTGCGTTTCTGACGGATTTGTCGCTGAGACTCTAGTGTGTAACCAAAAATCTTCACGCACCTCTTAAATAGTTTACACACCTTCAAAAAAACTTTCCTGAAGTGACCGAGTTAAATGGAAATCGTTCTTCTCCAAGACCATTTGCAGTCAGTGTCTCTTAGTTTGCGCGTAACACAATTTGCCAGTGTCATAACCTGGTCGTTTCTCCCCGGGGGACCCCGGTAATCCCCTTGCCAGAATTACTCAAAAAACTAAATTGATTGATTACAGATGCTTCAGGGACAATCGTTTGCAATGAGCACAAAGCGGTTCTTTTAGCAAGGTAGAGAACTCAAAAATAGATGGCGGTACGGAAAGCAGCAAGGCGAGCGTATGGTTTAGCTCCAACGCAAGGAACTTGGGACAACTACGTATCTCCACGTAACCACGGCCCACAACTGTTTAAAGAAGACAACATGACACAACTGCAGATTACGATAAAACCCTTCGTGCCAATCACAAGCTGGTTTAGAAATAAGTCAATCGGTTTCGAAAAGTAAGGCGGGGATTTTCTCCACTCAGCATGACTGATGGCCCAACAATAATAGCTGCGGCAGCAGTAAACGCATTACGGACGCAATATGCCCCCACATTTCAGACAATCTTACCATCAATCAATCTTTCAGCTTCTAGTGCGTTGCTGCTAGAAGTCAACTACATGTCGTGGCGCATCGCTACGCTACTCTGCGCACTAACGCACTGAGGATGTCAAATGATTGGTGAGGAATCGTTTGCGAAATAATTTCCAAGCCCAGTCATCAGTGCAGCTAACCAATGAACAAGCTGAGCTACCTACATTTAATTTATATCAGCTTTATCACTTTTAAGGCTGAAAGTACACTGCAGAAGTTGGCATCACTGCGCAACCACAGTTCTTGGGTGTTAATGCCATTCGTCTAGAGACACTGGGAGCAGCAGCAGGATAACTAGCGGAACCTCTGTCTCAATAATTTCAACGCTCCTTAAGCCAGCATCAGCTTTCTGTCATGTGGAAGCTTTGAATAATCAGTGCGATTCACAAAGACGAAAACTGAATTGAGCCTTCAAACTACCGCCAAGTTTCGCTTTGCCATGCACTGTCCATCACTGCTTATACGCCAAAACGAAAACTACAACATTAGTACTACCAAGCAACACACCTTCTGATGACATTGATAGTACACATCGAATTTGCAAAAAGCACGGATCAGTGACACTGCAGAGGATGCTGACAAGATGTACTTTGTTTTACATAAGTAAGTGATCGTCTAGATCAAGGGTCACCAAACAATTATCACAGCGGGCCGGATTACTAGAAAACACGACTATTGCGGCCCGGATAATTAAAAACATGTTTTTGCACGGGAAGCAAAACCATTGGATGTCATAGTTGCAATCCCGAGCGAAAAAGGAAAGAAACCCAAACTAGCCCTGGCATTCGGAGACTGCGTCGCATTTCTTATTAGTCTAGGTGCAGGCTAAAAGAAAAAGGATCCAAACAAAAGAGGGACGTAATTACAAAAAATTAAACATATATTTACTACACCGGATAGAACGGGATAGTAGTCATTGGTGAAAAAATGATTTGGCAGAGGTGCAAGTAAAATACTTTGATACCTTTGGCAATGGAATGTATCACAAAGGGATGTCTGCAATATATATATATGTATATATATATACGCGTGGTAAGGCATTTGAGAGACAGAACAAAAGGTTTCTACCTGAACCAAATCGACGTACAATGTTCGAACTGGATACCGGTTGCACTTACATGTGGTTAGCAATTAATAAAATGTACAAAACGCAAACACCTACATTTCCAACACCCTTCTTTACTAATAGCTTTTACCTCGCTCCAAATAAGGCTTAAAATGACACATAAACTAAAATAATAGCGTTTTACTAAGCGGCGTTTTATCCATTTCTTGATTCTAAGGAGCTGACCAACTGAAACTTGTGGTAAAAAGGGGTAAGTTAAGCAGTAGCGCAATGGGGTGCACGGAAGAATGGGTTTCATGCGGGATCAAGCACAGCAGCATCCCACAGATATGGCGTCACTAACAGTACGGTAGCACGCTGTCATCTGTGACAGCCATAGGCTGGGTCACGTTGGTGTTCAAAAAGTGTAAGCTTATTCATAGCACGATATGCGGGGTCAAACGCGCTGTATCAAAATGCCACACTGTCCATACGCTTTACCAAGTAAATTCCGATTCAGTCTTCGGGCGGGATGAGCTGATATGGTCAGCCGAATCCCGCCGGCGGGCGGTATTTTCGGTGACCCCTGGTCTACCTCCTGATCATGAAGCGCAAGTACGTGACTTAGAGCAGTGGTGCTACATCCGCGAAGCACTGTCTGGACAATGTAATTTGAAATGGTTGATAAGAGTTCTGTCATCATCTTGGTGTTTGACTGCCAAAAGTTGAGCCCTAGACAGAGCGTCCGCGATAAATATTTGCGTCCCCGGATTGTGTACTAGATTTACGTCCTATTATTGAAGATGGATAAGCGTACATTGAAGACGTCGAGGGACACTGGGTAACAGCTTACTAGCTATTGACATGAGCGGTTTGGCGTAAGTATACAATGTAGTCTTCCTTCCAAATGTGTAGCCGCTGAATCGCTCCATTGCGTAAAAAACGGCGAGCATCTTTTCCATCTGCGCATAGCGCTGTTCCACCACTGCGAGCGCCCGACTGTGGAAACCTAACGGTTTACCATCCTGCAGGATAACGGCACCTATTCCGCTTTGACTACTGTCACAGTTCACCACTACAGGCAGAGCTGAATCATAGTAACCAAGTACTGGTGCAAAACTAATAAGACGCTTGACAGTTGTAAAGACGGCCTTGTGCTCTTCTCCCTAACAACCTTACATCTTTATCAGTCCGTCTCCAAATCAGCATCAGGAATTCAGCAAGTGTTGGCAAAAACGGTCCCAAATAATTCACTATGCCATTTAAACGACTAACAGCCTTGACACTAGGTTGTGAGATCTCCTGCACTGTCTTGATTTTTCCGGGATCGAACTTTATTCCCTCGGATGTCAGAACCTGTCCGTGTAAAAGCTCTTCCGGTTTCGGGAGCTCAGCTTTTGAGCTTTTGAGCTTTTTGTTCTTTTGCACGCATCGATGTAAAGTGTAGTGCATATTGGCGTTATGTTCCTTTTCGGTTGAGCCGTTAATCAGCACATCATCCGCTACATACGTTACACCGTCTAGGTCAGCAACAGCTTGCAGTACCTGCTTTTGAAAAATTTCCCTCAAAAACCTTCAAACCGAACGTTTGACGTAGCCAGCATAATCGTCCGATGGGTATGACGACCGCCGTCAGGAAAGTGGATTCTTCATCTAGGACCACCTGCCAGAACACCGAGGAGAGATTAACCTTGGTGAAGTACTTCGTCTTAGTCAAACGCGATAGGACATCAAAGTTTGGCTGTGTATGTGTTCTCACCGCAAAGCTTCATTCAGCGGCTTAGGATCTATGTACAGACGCAAAGCACCGTTTCTCGTAACAAGCGCGACTTGGTTAACCCAGTCTGTCGGATCGTCGACCTTAGCGATCAGGCGCAATTGCGTCAAGTTATTTAATTCAGTAGCGAACTTATCACGTAATGCAAATGGAACCCTTCTAGCATGCAGCTCAATCGGTCGTATTGACGGATGTATAGTCAAATGAACGGAAGCTTCAACCTCCCCAAATCTGGGTTAAACACGGACGGATACTGTTCAGTAACATCTGTCTCCGCTTCATATACATTCACAAAATGGTCATGATTTAAATGAATAAATCTAAAACATTGGATTGGATCAATGTCGAGGATCGGCGTGACATATTCCTCCAGGACCATGAAATCCAACAGATGTGAAGAGCCGGCTTTGGTATTGATCACTTCGATTGCGGTCATACATTTCGGCCGAAGCTCGGAACATTTTTACCTGCGCAGGACTCCCTGTTCAGGTCGCATACGAATTTCTGGACACCGCTTCACTGGAGTGATGTTTCGGTTGGCACCCGAGTCCAACTGGAAACGCATCATCCCGTCATCAACCAATAAGCTTACATAGACGTACTTATTTGGTCCTGTCTGCGACACGTTACTGATTGACTTATTAGACTCGTAGGGCGTTCTGTCACGATTGAGGGCATTCGCCTTCTAAGACTGGCAACATCCAGTGAAGTGATTCCGATTGCTGCATTGGGCGCAAATGCGGTCCTACGCCGGACATTGATCGCGATCCTTCAGATGTCGCGCGGCGCAGAATCTGCAACTTTCTTGTGTCTGGATAACAGGCTTTTCAGATTTGGTAGGTAAATTAGATACTGCACATGGCTATGCTTCAGTCGGCAACCGCGTTTGCTGGATGTGGTGTGCAGCTGCTGATTCAATGCTCAATAACTGCCTTTGCAGCAACGACCGCTTGGTGACCTTTTCATCATTGAGCCCCAACACGGTACTATCTCGGATGAGACTGTCAGTCATACAATTGCAAAAGTTACAGGAACTAGCCATGATCTTCAGCTCCGTTACGTAGTTCTTGATAGATTGGCTTGGACGCCGGTTTCCGGTAAAAAGGATACCGCTGATAGGTTTCGTTAGTCTGGCCTTCGCAGAAAGCACCGAATTTGCGGATGACAGTTTCCAGATCAGTTGGGTCTTTGTCCTTATCGTACTACATCGTTTCTAAGACGCGGCTTGCTTCATCTCCGAGCGTGTCTAAACATCGCCAAGTGATCCACCATCGCTTGTTCATTCAGCCTTACCAGTGCATAGAAATCGACCCACGCTTGCTTTTCCAGATTCTCCAGTTATTGGCCAAAATTTATTCCTCCATGTTTAATGGGGCAAGTGGTTGCACAGCTGGTTGCGCTCCAATCAGCAACTGAGCACTATTGGGTGATCTTGGCTAGGTTTTCTCTGACACCATGTTGCAGAACTCGGTCCCTCGGAGACAAACGGTTTATTCAGCAAAGCGACCTCAGCAAAATGAAGCCTAACATACAGGTAGGAACCTCGATATAAAAACTAAATCATTTTCATAAATAACGACGCTACCACCCCCATGAGATTCTTCCTTTGAATCAGTTAATCAAACCCGCTCCAGCGAAACAATCAGCGCCTAGACGAAATATGTGTGGCTGTACACGCAGCCGCTCTGTTCGTTGCGGCATGCTTGCCGCTTGTTTGCACATTCCCATCACACT